>CM057453.1:908087500-908560000 GCA_016271365.2 Neoceratodus forsteri
AAAAGCCAGACAGGCTTTGCTTTGCACAGAAAAGGCCACCCAGGTAGCTAAGTAACATGATCTGGACCAGGATCTTTTCCTCCCAGGACCTCACTTCCGGTTTCTTAGGTGGCACAGCTCCACAAGCTGGCAATGTAAAAAACTATTACAATATTCAACAAGTATTTGTCAATGCCAAATGTTTGCTTGCTGGTATTGGCATTGGTAGTGCAGGAGTTAGAAAGATACATAATAGGAATGACAGTGAAGTACTGAAGTAACGCAAACCCCCACCTCCACCCTGCAGAGACTGACATGCATTGGGGGTGTGCCTTTGGGTTGTCAACCATAACACTCACGCTGATCCACCTCACCCCACCCTGCAGACACCGACAGGTGTCACAGTGTGCTTTGAGGTCTTCGGCCCTTACGCTCACCCCATTCCATAAGGAAATAAGCTGAAATGAGTGCAGTATAGGAGAACTTTGGGGCCAAAGATCCCAAGGCACACCTCAATGCCTGTCAGTGGCTGCAGGGTGGGGTGAGCATTATGTCTGACAACCCCAAGTCACACCTCCGATGCCTGTCAGTCCGTACAGGGTGGGTGTTATGGTTGGAAACCCTAATGCCCTGGGTGTTTGTTAACATTTTTGCTCCCAGTTTTCAACATGGGGTTTTTGGGACCTCACCTCATGAACAGTCACAGTATAATTTCGTTACTAAATCCCAAAAGGTGATTTCGCCAGTGAATGTGCCATTTGGTGCCACAGGTGTGAAAACACATTTCAGGCAGGATGTGAAAAATGACAGCTATACTGTTCATGAGGAGATGTAAAGAAATGACAATGCTGAAAATCTGGAGTGAAAATAAGAAAAAGTGCTGAAGTTATCAGTGTGCATAGAAACTGTGCAATGCACGTTCATAACGCAGTCATTTTTTGGAATGTTTTCACCAAATTTTCAACATGGCCTTTTTGGGACCTCCCCTCATGAACAGTGGCACTGGGATTTCATTTATCTGTCCCAAAAGTTAATTTCACACAGCGACTGTGCCATTCTGCACCACAGGTGCAAAAACACATTTCAGAAAGGATGAAAAAAATGACAGCTACAGTATACTGTTCGGGGTGTGTGAAAAATGGCAATGTTGGAAATTTAGTGAAAATATTCAAAATTTATGAAGTTATGATCATGTGTAGAAACTGCACAATGGATTTGCCCACTATTGAAGTCATTTTCTGGAATTTTTTCAAATTTTGTAATAAGGGTTTTAATGTCCCACCTCATGAACAGTGGCACTGTCATTTTGTTAACTGGTCCCAAAAGGTGATTCCATCGCGACTGTGAAATCACCTTCTGGGACCAAGAAATGAAATGACAGTGACAGTGTTCATGAGGTGGCATCCCAAGAATCCCATTTTGAAAATTTGGGACCAAAACTCCAAAAATTGGCTGAGATATCAACCTAAGTTGAAAACCCTCCATTGACTGTAATTATAAGGCTTACCGTCATTTCTTCGGTTTCCAGTTGGTCTTTGAAGAGTTCAGACATGTTCCTGTTCCATAGAAGATCGCTGCTCCTGACCTCCAAAGGTAAGTGTGGGTGAGGGGGGTGTGGGGAGGTGTGGTGCACAGAGGGAGGGTTCTGGTTGGGGGAAGGGGGCCGGCAGGAACGATGAGGGTTTGTTTTCTTTTTTTTTCAGGTTTAAAAACCAAAAAGACCTTTTTTACAGGTGAAATATTAATAAAACAGATTTCAACACACTGGGGTGGGCTCCCAGTGTGTCGGAGTACTGGAGGGGGATCAATGCTGACACAGGGATTGGGCACCCGCTGTTGGCTGAGAACATAGCGACATGGGGGGAGCTGCACATCTGACACCGGGAGTGAGCATCTCAGTGTTGAAAACATCAAAGAGGTAGTTTTTTGGCACACTAGGGTGGGCTTCCAGTGTGCCACATTAATGGAGGGAGGGGGATACATGCTGACACGGGTAATGAGCACCCTGATATTGGAGGGGGGATCAATGCCAATCTGGGGATTGGACACCCTGAAGTTGGCTGAGTGGGGATACATGCTGACACAGGGACTGAGCACCCCAATGTCCACTAGCTTTTTAAGCCTGTTGTTCAGCCTCCTATGTCTCTAATGGTGGACTGCAGTTCCAGTCAGCCCCACTAGAGTGATGGCGCTTAAGTGAAAGTGCCTTCGGGCACTGTAAATTCCCAGCCTATATGGAGCTTAGGCTGTGGCCTACTCCACATGGGTGGGAGAAGGAGGAACAAAAGGAGTCAGTGGGAAGTGGAGGAGTCAGGGGGGGAAGCGCCTCCTCCCACCTTCCAGAATCGCCACTCCGGTGGCACTATTGTAAATTTATTTATGCCCTACAGGGCTTAAGGTGTCAGCCAAGGGTGCAAGGGGCTGGAGAGACAAGGGACCAGTGGGGTGTCGAGGGGGTAGAGACGTCAGCCAGGCTGATCGGGATGCAAACAGCTCTTTGCTGGGCGGTGACATGCACAGGAAAGGAAAAAGTTGCCACATGATCAGTGCAGCTTTTTCTTTTCAAGTGCAGACCACTTCAGGCAAAACAGCATCATGATCAGCCTGGCTGATGCTTGGTGTGATACTGTTGAGCTCCTTGTAGAGCACTCTGCATTGGACAGTGTCACACCCCTCAAAAGTCAATCATCGCAAGAAGTTCGACACGCATACACAAACTTAAAAATGGGCAAAGAGTGAAGACTGAAGTCATTAATATAAACATTATTGCAGTGAATACCCTCTGACCCCCCCAAAAAGATAAATTCCAGAGATGAAAATCATGAAACACATTGCACAGAACAGTTATTTTAATGGCTGAAGTAAGACTGCCAATGCCTCCAAGTCACTTTGTGGCAGGGTTCCTGGGCCCACAGGGTTGGGTATTCACCTCACTCACTCAGTGTGAATGGGTAATGAATGCCATGAAAGTGAGTTCAGTACATCCACATTTTAATATTAAGTATTTGTTAATTTCTAATACTGTACTTGTAAAATGCATGTGATTAGGCAGTGCAATGCACAGAACAAAAAAAAAGCCATGTTCAATTGTGTATCATTACAGGATGCTCAAGGGATGACTGTGGTACTGAATGAGGTCCCGCAAGGAGGGAGGGAGGGCAGTCAGTGGTGGAGGGCACAGGCCTGTGCTGTCAGATGGCATACCATTGCCACCAGCACTGACCCATGAAGGGGACTACTATGTGGACCCCTATGACAGGGGGTGGCATGTTGTGGAGCACCAAGTGAGTACCAACAGTAATAACGCATTATGAATATGATGAAATGGTGCTGTTTATGCCCAGTAATAAAAACACATCTTTACCTTCTTTCTTTTGGACTGACAATAATGGAAAGGGAAAACTTTTAAACAAAAAGTCATGCAAAAAATAAATAAAAGAACACAAAAAGAATATAACTATCTATCTATCTATTTATATATATATATATATATATATATATATATATTTATATATATAAAATAGTAGCACGGTAGTGCTACCATAGTTAGGGTTGGGTACCCCATTTAAGGTTAAATGGTGAAACTCTGCACCTTAATAACTTTGCCACTGTTTGACAGATTTGACTGAAATTTGGCAGGTACAGGGCATAACTATTGATCATGAGATCTGCCAACCTTTGTACTGGTCAGATATATGGCTACAGAGTTATTAAGCAACATTCTGGGGTGCATTTACATTTTCTTTGCGCATTCTTTGCTTGCACCCACAAGATGCACGGTTTGAGTGACTGTTCCAAAAACTTCAGGGACCGTGTGGTCAGGGTCCCCAATGTGCCTTTTGAAGATTATGTGAAAAAATATTGAACGGTTCAAATGTTATTCAAAAAACAAGCTCCCATTATAAGTCAATGGGAAAAGTTAACAAAAAATTCGACACTTTCGCAAATGCACTTTTTAGTGTCGCAAATGACCCTAGTAGTGTTGCAAATCCACCATTTTTTTTCAGTTACTGATCACAGAAATGCTTGCCATTTAAAATTGGGACCCTCTAGGGACATCATTCTTTTTGTGTTTACCTAGTCGAGCCGTGAGGATGCTAGCCATGTCTTTATTTTGGGGTACAACACCCCAGAAATATGTTTTTAAAATTTGTGGGAAAAGTAGTGTCGCACTTGTGACATTTTTGCAGATTTTTGCGAAAGGTGTTGCAAATCACGATGCTACTTTTCTAGACTATGGCCAAAATGACAGGAATTCTTTGCCACCCTGCTGGAAAAGAACGGTTTGGTCTTTTGGGCTGAAGTTTGGAAGGAAGGCAGCCAACATTTCACAGATGTGTCTTTTGGCAGTTTGGTGACAAAATATTGCATGAACACAAAGTTATGGTACTCCAAAGTTGAAATTGTTTCCCCATTGATTAACATAATGGTGTCCGCCACACCTTTTGGGGCTCGTATCTCGGAAATGGTGTGAGATATGGAATTTTCATCGCAAAAATGTGCAAGTGAAAGCTAGCCAAGAAACTCATGAATCATGTGAAATTTTACTTTTTTTTCTACGATGTACTGTTATTGAGATATTAGCAATTTAGTATTACAACTGCTCGTTTTCTGCTCCGAGGCACATTATTATGCATACATTCTCTGTTATCACTGTGTTATCAATGGAGCTTTTTGGGAAAAATAGGGTGTGTGCTCCAGTTACTGTTACATGTAGGCTTTACACTTGTGTTTCCATGCACGTTTGCGTTACCGCCCCCGTGTATGCCACTGTGTGTGTTACCGTTTCCATTTCCATTTGCACTTGCGTTTGCATTACTGTTACCATCTGTGTCTCCACTACTGTTTGTTTTTGTGTTTAGCTTATTGTCATTGTGTGCATTACTGTTACTATGTCACAAGACATTACGTTGTGGGAATGTGGGGCCCGAAGGGCCCACGCTCCCATCACTGCATTCTATTCACTATTTATAGTCCTCATTCTCAAAAAGAAGGGAAATTCATGGCAAAAAAATCCATTTAATGCATCAGTTAGGGTTGTTTCACAGTGACAAAAAGTGATGAAATTCGGTGTTAGGGTTGAAAGCCCCACTTGCACCCTCCCAGCCTGCCCCCCCAATTGGCATCAGGCTGTGCATTGGGGTCATTGGTCCTAACTCTCACCCCATTGTGTTATACCTCAGCTTGTGATTATGACAGTACTTTTCAACACTATGGCCAAAATGACAGGAATTGTTTGCCGCTGTGCTACAAAAGAACGGGTTTGGTCTTTTGGGGTGAAATTTGTAGGGAAGAAAGCCAACATCCCACAGATGTGCTTTTTAGTGCAGCCATAGACATCAATGGTGCACCTTTGTGGTTGCAGGACCACACACATTAGAACAGTTAGGAGTTAATCACCCCCTCCCCCCCAGAGCAAGTACTGCATCCTTAGTTGATACTCATAGTAAAACAAAGGTTATGGATGTCATTGCCACAGCTCCATGATTGCAGTAACACACTAGTTGGGATACTTAGAGGTTTTATGGTGTCTCATGTAACTGTGTGCCATTCACTCACACCCCGACTCCCACCCTCAGAGTGCATACTACATGTTCAGTGGAGACTCACAGCAAATGAAACATTGGTACAGCTCCATGATTGCAGTAACATATTACTTCAGATAGTTGGAAGTTGAATGGTGTCACCTAGGGAATCCCCCCCCAAATCAGGGCAGGTAGTGCGTCCTGAGTGGAGAGTGACAGTAAAAGAAAACAAATAGATTTCAATGGTATACCTTTGTGTTTGCAGGGGCACATAAGTTAGGACAGTTAGGAGTTCCACGGTGTCAGGCAGGCAATGCCCCCCCAGATCAGACATTGTATGCTGAGTGGAGAGGCAAGTTAAAAGTGAGGGCTTGAAGATTAATAGTACATGACTTTGATTGCAGGAACACACAAGTTAGGACAGTTAGAGGGTGCATGCCATTACTCAGGCAATGTCACAAGTATACATCTCTGTTTGCAGGAGGGCACACAAGTTAGGACAGTTAGGAGTTCCACGGTGTCAGCCAGGCAATACCCCCCTCCCCAGATCAGGTAGTGCATACTGAGTAGAGAGTCACAGGGAAAGAAAGGTCATGGACACATGTAGCACAGCTCCATTGTTGCAGAAATGCACTGGTTGGTAGAGTTAGTACTTGTTTTGGGAGGTAGGCAATGCCCCTGCCCTGGTCCTCAGGACAGGTAGCGTTCCCAGAGTGGACTTCCACAGGAAAACAAAGTAAATAGATATTAACAGTGTACGTCTGTGGCTGCAGGGACATACACATTAGGACACGTAGAAGTTGCATGGCTTCAGCCACACAATTCCCTTTCCCCCCACCAGTACACTCACAGTCACAGGAAAAGAAAGTCCACACACATTAATGGTGTAGTTCTGTGGCTGCAGGGACACAGAAGTTAGGACAGTTAGGAGTTGTATGGCTTCAGCCAGATAATTTCCTCTCCCCCCGTACTACAGTCTCATACAGCAGGTACTGTGTCCTGAGTGGAGAGCCACAGGAAACAAAAGCTATTGACATTAATGGTATACATTCCTGTTTGCAGTAACACAGAACTTGGAACAGGTAGGAGCTGTATGTTTTCAGTCAGTGAATGAACCCCCCCAGCAGAGCAGGTTGTGCATCCTGAGTGAAGTGTGATAGGAAAAGAAAGTCTATGGATATCAATGGTGTACCTTTGTGGTTGCAGGGTCATGCAACTTAGGACAGTTAGGATTTCCATGCTCTTAGGCAGGCATCCCCTCCCAGGTCAGGTACTGCATCTTGAGTGGAGAATAAGAATGAAAGAAAAGTTATCGCTATAAATGCTACAGCTGCATTATAGCAGAAACACACTAGTTGGGACACTTAGTAGTTGTATGGTGTTAGCTAAGCAATCTCAGCCCTGCACCTCCCAGGTCAAGTTAGGACAGTTAGGAGTTGCATGACATCAGCCAGGCATGGCTCCCCCCAACTCCCCCCCTCCACCGCACAGCAGGTACTGAATCCTGAGTGCAGACTCACAGGAAAACAAACATTGTGGATATTAATGGTACGGTTCCATGATTGCAGTAACACACAAGTTAGGACAGTTAGGAGTTGCTTGGCATCAGCCAGGCAATGCCCCCCCAGACCAGGTAGTGCATCCTGAGTGGAGAGTGAGAGGAAAAGAAAGTATATGGACATCAATGTTGCACCTCCCTGGTTGTAGGAACTCACAAGTTAGGACAGTTAGGAGTTGCACGGTGTCAGCCAGGCAATGCCTCCCCTCCAGATCAGACATTGTATCCTGAGTGGATAGGCATGTTAAAAGTGAGGGCATGAAGATAAACAGTACATGACTTTGATTGCAGGAACACACAAGTTAGGACAGTTAGGGGGTGCAGGCCGTTACTCAGGCAATGTCACCTGTATACATCTCTGTCTGCAGGAGGTCACATGTTAGAACAGCTAGGAGTTGCATAGTATCAGCCAGGCAATGTCCACCCCCTCATGCACATCGGGTACTGCATCCTGAGTGTAGACCCACAGGGTAGGAAAGGTTATGGATATAAATGGCACAGCTCCATGATTACAAAAACACAGTAGTTCCCCCCGAACAGGGCAGGTAGTGCATCCTAAGTGGAGAGCCACAGGAAAAGAAAGTCCATAGACATTAATGGTGCACCTCTGTGGTTGCAGGAACAAACAAGTTAGGACAGGTAGGAGTTGCATGGCATCAGCCAGACAATTCCCTTCCCCCCACAGAGACACACAGGAGGTAGTGTATCCTGAGTGGAGATCCACAGGAAATAAAGGCTGTAGGCATTGACAGCATACATCCCTGTTTGCAGGAGGACACATGTTAGAACACCTAGGGGTTGCATGGCATCAGCCAGGGAATGTCCCACCCCAACCCCTCACGCACAGCAGGTACTGCATCCTGAATGCAGAGTAACAGGAAACCAAAGGTTATCAATATTAATGTTACAGGTCCATGATTGCAGTAACACAGAAGTTGGAACACTTAGGAGTTGCATGCCGTCAGTCAGGCAATGCCCCCCCAGACCAGGTAGTGCATCCTGAATGGAGAGCGAGAGGGAAAGAAAGTCTATGGACATTGATGGTACACCTCCCTGGTTGTAGGAACACACAAGTTAGGACAGTTAGGAGTTGCACAGCTTCAGCCAGGCAATGCCCCCCTCCAGATCAGACATTGTATCCTGAGTGGAGACCCATAGTAAAAGTGAGGGCATGAAGATAAACAGTATACAACTTAGATAGCAGGAACACACAAGTTAGGACAGTTAGGGGGTACATGGCGTTAGCCAGGCAATGTTCCCCTCACATGATCAGGTACTGTACGCTGAGTGGACACACATTGTTAAACTAAGGGCATAGGTATCAATAGCAAACCTTCTTGACTGCAACAACAGAAAAGTTAGTATACTTAGGAGTGGCATGGCGTTAGCCAGGTAATGCCCCTCTGACTCCCTACACCAGGTACTATACCCCAACTTGAGACTCATTGTGAAACTCGCAGATGGAAAAAACTGTTGTTAATGGTTTCCTATGCCATGCAAACAAAGTCAGAATGTCAGTAGCTGTGCACAATAGTTATGTGTTCAAATTTGTAGAAGAAAAACTATTTTTTTTACAAAAGATTTATTAACTTTTTTAGAAAAATAATTGCACAGAAAATAAAAAATACAGATTAAATATAATGATTCTTCCATGATTTACAAAAAAAAAATATGTATCTTGCAATAAAAATATTCATTTTAAAACTTCGATTTTGATAAAGATTGTAACAAAAATATTTAAACATTATCCACTTTACATAATGTATAAAGGAAATATACATTTTTCTGCTAAAATAAATATTTATTAAAACTTATTAAAAAATTAATTTAGAAAAAAAAACTATGTTCATAATGTATAAAATAAATATTCATTATAAAACGTTATACTAAACAATTCTGCTACTTTTCTAAAAAAACTTTACATTTTAACTATTTACAAAACCAGCTGATGTCAGAGGGAGGTGTGTTGCTGCTTGAGGCAGCCCAGGCAGGAAGCTAAATAGATGTGGAGGAGCACTGGAAGTGGAAGCTGTTGCGCCAGGGGGAGTGGAGACACCGGAAATAGCCATGGAGGCCATCCATCAGTAGTCAGGGAGACTGGATGAGACTTTCGCAGTTGAAGCAGTGCTGGTGTGTGCGCTGCTACCTGCTGCTGTGTTCACAGGCTTGAGCACAAGGTTGACTGTTGCCTGCTGTGCTGTGAGGAGAGCCAGTATTTTAGCCTGTCCCTCCCGCAGGCCGAGCACTTCTTTTGTTAAAGAGTCAACCTTGTGCTCAAGTCTCCGAGCACAGCGGCAGTGTACAGTGTACCTTTTTTTACGTGGTAGATCTGTAAACAGAAAACAAATAACTATTAACATGTAACAGTGACAAATGTACATTGCTGGTTCTGTTGAATCTCATGAGAGGTGCTTTCTGGGGCTGATTGTTTTACAATGGTTGTAGATACGTATTTTGGGTTACGATCGACAGAACTTATGCTGATGAGGAGTTGTCTGTCGTCAGTCAGACAATGACCCTGTTTAGTTCTCTTCCATCCTGTGGAGAGGTAGTGCATCTTGACAATAGAGTGACAGGTATATTGGGTAAATGTAGATGAATGGTACACCTCCTTGATTGCAGGTGCACAAAACTTAGTAGTTGGCGGGGCCGAGCTATGGAGTTCATGCTCACTCTCACTCCCCCACCCATCCACAACATATGGTACTGTTTCTTATGTGGATACCCACAGGTAAAGTGGTGTTATGCATATATAGGGTACACATCTCTGATTGTTGAATCATATGAATTAGTATACTTAGGAGTTCTATGGGTCGTGGTAGGCAAGGGCCCCGACCTCTTCTCCTGCCATTTGTTGTATAGCAGGTACTGAATATTCAGTTGAGGGGCATAAAAAAAAACCATACTGGCTATGGACATCAAGTGTATATGTTGCTTATTGTAGTAGCAGAGAAGTTAAGAGACTTAGTACTTGTATTACGTGAGGAAGGAATTCAGCCACCCCCCTCACACCCTCCAAACAGGTTCTGCATCCTCAGTGGAGAAGCAAAGCAGAATTCAGCCCACCCTTGCCCACACCATCTAAGCAGTTTCTGCATCCTGAGTGGAGAAGCAAAGCAGAACTGAGGCAATAGAGATGAACAAGACAAAAGTTAGAGCACTTAGGAGTTTCACGGTATTATACAAGTAATGTCCCTCCTCCCACCCCCACACCAGGTATAGAATGCTGAGTTGAGAGTTGTTTGAAGCAATTGATGAGACGGAGCTAGACAAAATATTTGTTAACATTCCAAACAGGTTTCCACCAGAAATAATGTCTGAAAATGTTCCTCACAACTTACCTGATACCTCACCTTGAGTGTTTGAGCAGCTAGACTCTGAATACTGTCAGGAACTATTTATTTTTCTCTTCACATGTTTACATCACTGTATCAAACAGGATCTCCCAAAAATAAATAAAACCAATAATAAAAATCTCTAATTTAAAATAAATTAAAATTGTGTAATACCAATATCCAACTCTGCCCTGTGGGCGTAGCCAGGATTTACCCATGGGGTGGTGTGTTGGTGATCCATCAGCTCTGACCTCGGGACTGAACAACACACCACCTGTGGGTAAATCCTGGCATCACCCACAGCCTCTCGTGGTATATTGCTTAAAAGTACCAGCCTAGAACAGGTACTGCTTCCTGAGTGGAGAGCCACAGGAAGACAAAGGCCTTGTAAATGAATGTTACAGCTCCTTGATTGGAGTTAGAGACAAGTTAGCCCGTTGAGAAGTAGTGTGGATTCAGTGAGCCAATGTGTGCTGCTCACTGCAGACCAGATAGTGTTCCCTGACATAAAGCACAACAAAAGTTAAGCAATGCACATCTATTGTACAGCTTTAATGATCGTGCTAACATAGCCTAGGATATAACATGTACTAATAGTGTGATCAGCAGTCATTGACGTCTGTATGTGTTTCTGTTACTAGATTTCCGTTCAGCACTGGTGCCAGGCTCCTGCTTCACCTGCATCCGTGTTGTTGCAGCAGTCTCTCCGACCACTAGAAAATACATAAATAGATTGCTTTATATGGATCATCTGAATATGTACATGGTAAACAATGCTGTTATTGTCTTAGATATCTATTTTTGTTATGATTCTGGAATAGTGCAATGTACTGTACCACAGTTAATCATGTTCCTGCTCACAACATGTAGTTGTGAGATTTGTATCAATGGTTAAACAAATAATATACAAATTTTTTTCTACATAAACACTACTATAATAGAGTCATGAACATTCATTGCAGATGTCTGTGGTCGGAGATGTGTACAATACAGCAGGATGCCTTTTACTTATGTTATACACAGGCTATATATTCAGATTCCTGCTGATGTTGTGTGAGAACATTAGTATACACCGATAGTACAAGTAGAGCGGCGTTTGCATCACAGCTATCTGGAGAGGGGGAGGCACATGTCTGCCTGGAGGGATGGCGGAGGAGGGGGACCAATTTAACATCATAACTACTCTACAGAAAACTGACAATGGTACAACACTATTGATTCTAGCGTAAGGATAAAGTTAATAAACAATATTGTGAATGCAAAACAATTATCTTTTTTCTTTATTTTTCAACTCAAAAAATGCAAGGGACACATTGTATAAGCACAATAAACCACTCTACAATGTGGGTGATGGTGTTAAAAGGAAACTGGTACTGTGGGCTGACTGTAGTGCTGTGACAAAAGTCCTGTGGCGGACATGAATGACATTCTGTGATACACCATTTTTCTAAGTGCAATAAGCATTATGGGGAAATACCGTACCTTCCAGGGTCTATGAGGTCCTCCGCCTGTGGTGTCGAGCTTATTATGCCCCTGGGCGGCCTGGTATTTCCCAATGATGCCCACCCTATTGGTATTATTCCTTACTTCACCACTTAACAGATGCTGTGTCTTGAGTGGAGACCCACAAGATGACTCTGACATTAACATTAAGAGAACAGCTTGGTGATTGCAGAGCTACATATGCTTGTACAATTAGGACTTCTATGGGGTCAGCAAGGGTATGTCTTCTGATGTTACACAAGGAGGTTCTGGCTTGTGAGTGTAGAGTCAGAACAAAACTACTGCATTACAGAGCAATGTTACAGAAGCTGAGTGGTAGCAGAGGTTCAAGAATCTGATGCACACCAAGTACTGAGAACAATTATTCAAAATCATTTTTACTAGGGTTTTCTTACCTTCTGACTCGATAATGATAACACTGTCTGAGTCAGACTATTCGGCCTCCACAGCCTCAACTTGGACTGGTACTACCTCAGCACGTGGTGGGAAGTGCCTCTGATGACCTGTGAATGAAATATAATAATGATAGTCATTGAGTGTGGTATATGTGTCTTTAGTTATTTATAACAGATTTCTTTCTTTCAACAGTGGTAGTGTTGTCTGCAACTTAAGATGCCCCCAGATGAGGTGCTGTGTACTGACTGGAGACCAAAAAAAATAAAAGGTTATGGATATTAATGTTACAGGTACATGATTGCAGTAACACACTACTTGGGAATACTTGGGAGTTGTATGGTGTCAGCCAGGCAATGCACCCCCCCGCCCCTCCACTTGGACAGGTACTGCATACTGAGTGTAGACTCACAGGTAAACAAAGCTTATGGATATAAATGATACAGCTGTATGATTGCAGTGCCACAGTAGTTGGGACACTTAGGAGTTGCATGGTGTCCATTAGGATATGTCCTTCCCCCCCACCTACAGTCAGGTACCACATACTGAGTGGATACTCATAGGAAAATAAAGGATATGGATATAAATAATACAGCTCCATGACTGCAGTAACACACTAGTTGGGACAGTTAGGAGTTGTACAGTGTCAGTCAGCAAATACCACCCCCATAGCAGTTACTGCATCCTGAGTGGAGACTCACAGAAAAACAAAGGTTATGGATATAAATGTGTCAGCTGTATGATTGCAGTAACACAGTACTTGGGACAGTTAGGAGTTGCATGGTGTAAGCTAGGCAAGCCCTTCCCCCCCAGACCAGGTACTACATTCTGAGTGGAGAGACACAGGAAAAATAAAGGTTATTAAATAAATGATACAGGTCTATGATAGCAGTAACACACTACTTTCTATAGTCAGGAGTTGCACGCTGCCAGATAGGCAATGCCCCCCCCCGAGCAGGTAGTGCATCCCAGATGTAGACTCACAGGAAAACAAAGGTTATGGATATAAACAGTACAGATCTATTATTGCAGTAACACACCAGTTGGGAAAGTTAGGAGTTGCATGGTGTCAGCTAGCCAGTGCCACCCCCCCAAAAAAAAACAGGTACTACATCCTGGGTGGCCACTCAGAGGAAAACAAAGGTTATGGATATAAACATTACAGCTCTATGATTTCAGTAACACACTAGTTGTAACAGTTAGGACTTTTACAGTGTTAGCCCGACAATCATCCCAACCTCCCCCCTCCCCTCCGAGCAGGTACTGCGTCTTGAGAGGAGACTCACAGGAAAGAAAGGTTATGAATATAAATGGTACTGGTACGTGATTGCAGTAACAGTCTAGTTGCGACCGTTAGGAGTTGCATGCTGTCAGCTAGTGAATGCCTCCCCTTTCCACCCCAGGCCAGGTAGTTCATCTTGACTGGAGAGCCACAGGAAAAAGAAAGTCAATAGACATTGACGGTTCACCTTTGTGGTTGCAGTGGCACACAAGTTAGGACAGTTAGGAGTTGCTCTGTGTCACCCAGGTAATGTACCAACCTGTAGCTCAGGTACTGCAGCCTCAGTGGAAACCGACAGGAAAATAAAGGTTATGAATATAAAGGATACAGCTCCATGATTATAGTAACACACTAGTTGGGACACTAATGAGTTGCACACGGTATCAGATAGGCAATCCCCCCCAGCAGGTAGTGCATCCTGGGTGTAGACTCGCAGAAAAACAAAGGTTATGGACTTAAATGGTACACCTCTATTATTGCAATAAAACACTAGTTGTGACAGTTAGGAATTGCATGGTGTCAACTATGCCAATGCCTCCCTCCCCCCCAAGGCAGGTACTGCATTTTGAGTGGACAGTCACAGGAAAAGAAAGTGCATAGACATTGACGGATCAGCTTTGTGGTTGCATGGCCACACAAGTTAGGACAGTTAGGAGTTGCATGGTATCAGCCACACAGTGTACTCCCTCCCCCTCCCAGAAGAGGTATTGCATCCTGAGTGCAGACTCATTGTAAAAGTAAGGTCATGGATGTCAATGGAATGTCACCCTTATTTCAGGAAGAAATAAGTTAGGACACTTAGGAGTTCATGGTGTCAGACAGTCAATAACCCCAAAGACAGGCACTGCACCCTGAATGCAGACCCATTGCTGGAGTGAGGCAATGTACATCCATGGAACATCACTGTGATTGCAGTTACACAAAAATTCACATTATTTTTTAAAGTCTGTATTATAACAAAACATTGCATTGTGGCAATAACAACCTTGAAGCTGTGTGGTGTGTTGGGATAACGTGATGGCTCAGGTAGTGCATGTACTCAGCCTGCTGTCCCGTACCTGGCTACCTGATGTGTTATCTTATTGAACACAACAGTCAGCTTGTTAGTGATTCCTGTTTAAGAATATGCTATGCTGAGTAACAAATGGTTTGTTTACTCATGGTGTTAGGTGCTCCCCTGCAACAGGCCTTTTCACAGCTCTCCCACATCTCACATGTGCGAGGTAGTACCAGCACTTATTCACTGGTATCTCCTTTCTGTTCTTGAGAACATAGAATCACAGGCACAACAGCTTCCACTTCCTCTTACACATAGAAACATAGAATTTGACGGCAGATAAGGACAGCTTGGCCCACCCAGTCTGCCCATTTCCCTACCTACTGGATAAGCTGCAGATCCTAGTTAACCAGCAGCCTACTTCTTCTTACCCCCACACCCTAGAATTGCCTTATGACTGTCCCACGCATGCTTGAATTCCACCACTGATTTTGACTCCACAACCTCCTCTGGAAGGCCATTCATGCATCCACAACCCTCTCTGTGAAAAATACTTCTTATATTACCTCTGGCCGCCCCCCATCTTAAATTGTGGCCTCTTGTTCTTGCACACCTTTTTTTGAAAGATGCTACCCTCTTGGACTTTGTTGATTCCTTGAGGTACTTGAAAGTTTCTATCATGTCCCCTCTCCCTCCTTTCCTCGAGGCTATACATATTAAGCTCCTTAAGTCTCTCTTCATATGTCTCCAGTGCAGACCCTGCACCATTTTAGTTGCCTCCTCTGGACAGCTTTCATCCTGTCTATGTCTTTGCAGAGATTGGGTCTCCAGAGACTGCACACAGTACTTCAGATGGGGTCTCACCAGCTGTCTGTACAGAGGATAACAACTTCCTGTTTTCTACTGGTGATGCCTCTCCTATGCATCCCAGTAACTTCCCAACCCTCCTTGCTGCCCTCTCACATTGCTTGCACCTTTGGGTCATCTGATTGACTACCCCAGGTCCCTTTCCATTTTGTTGTTGTTAGTATCTCACCCCCATTGTGTACTCTTCCCTGGGTTTTTGTTTCCCAGGTGCATTACCTTACTTCTTAGCATTGAATCTAAGCTGCCATACATTTGACCATTCCTCTATCCTTGTCAGAGTCCCTTCTCATCCTTTCCACCCCACCCTGTGCATCAACTCTGTTGCAGATCTTAGTGTCATCTGCAAGAGATACTTTTCCTTCAGTCCTTCGCAATGTAAACTATAAAGACATTGAAGGACAGTCCTAATACTGAACCATGTGGTACCCCACTAGACCCTCCTTTCTTCTGGAGTGGACTCCATTTACTATTACTCTCTGTGTCCTATTCTCCAGCCAATTCTTTGCCAAGCTGTCATCTTGGGACCTACTCCCAGGCTGGCTTCATGTATATTAATCTTTGTGTGGGACTGTGTCAAATGCCTTGTTAAAGTCTAGGTAGACCATGTCCACAGCCCCTCCCTGATCTACTACTTTGGTCACCCAGTCAAAGAAATCTATCAGATTTGTCTGGCATGACCTTCCTGCTGTGCATCCGTGCTGCCTAGGGTCCTGCCCTCTGGCCTCTAGATACTCGACAGTTCTTTCTGCAGAAGTGGTTCCATCATTTTCCATATCACTGAGGTTAAACTAACAGGTCTGTGGTTTCCGCTTCTGCCTTGCTCCCACTTTTTGTGAAGGGGAATCACATCTGCCCTGCTCCAGTCCTCGGGTACCACCCCATCCTCCCATGATTTGTTAAAAGGGTAGTCAGTGGTGTAACTAGTTCTACCCTTAGCCCTTTAGAATTCTGGGATGAATCCATCAGCCCCCATTGCTTTGTCCACCTTCAGTTTTAAAAGTTCTTTCAGAGACCCTTTCTTCTGTAAATGAGCTCGTAGCCAACTTCTGTATCCAGAAGTGTTACTACTGTTTTGTTTTCTCCTCCTCTTCATTTGTAAATACTAAGCTTGAAGAAATATTTGTTTAGTATCTCTGCCTTTTCACATCTCCCTCTGCCCACCCTCCTCCCCTTTATTAAGCCTCACTATCCCTCCCTTGGTCTTCCTTTGCTCCTGATGTACCTATAAAAGGTTTCATCCCCCTTCTTAACTGAGTTGGCTATCTTTTCCTCGGTTTGGGCCTTTGCTGTTCTGACTGCCTTCCCAGCCTCCTTTTGCTTTAACTGATACAGTTCTCTGTCCTGCTCCTTCTGCGATTCAAGTGTCAAGCAGGTATATGTGCTGTTCTACTTGCCAGACCCTACGCTTTGCAATATCAGAAAAAATGATCTTACAGGCAGGTAACAAATCCATGACAGAAGCAAAGTCCAATTTTGCTTCTGACACTAAATCTACCCATTGTTTGGTGCCAAAATCATTGCCTCCAAGATGAATTAGCAGTATGACGGCTGAGCTTAGTCCTCAGAGTCTATGCATTGTTGGCATCAGATGCTTCCACCTCATGCCACCCCTGCCAAACTACTTAACAGAGCAATTTGGAAGCTGCAGGTCTTTGCCAAAATCACTCCTCTGATCCTACTCTGAAGCTCACCTTGCTATACTGCTGATGATCCACAGAGTCGTTTAGCTGTTTCTGCCATTCTGAGTTTTTAAGTTGAGAAGTGGACAGACAGCTACCAAAAAAAATCAGTGTTTCTCCTGCATTGTCTAGTCACAACTGAATATGAAAGTGAAATTTCCCTCTCTCTTCAACATTGCTTTGGTGGGCTATCCAAACACAGTGATTTTAAAAGTTATTGGTTGATGCTTCTGATGGCTAACCAATACAGTACATGCACTGACTATGACTACACTGAATGGCTGCAGCTCCTGTCAACCAGAAATGTTGGAAGATTTCTTAGTGGAAAATACTACATTTTAATAGCTAGTTCAAAGCAATCACAGCTACAGAGCGGTGTATGATTGGTTGCCTCTTCTTCAGTATACTACATCTGCTGCTTGCTTTCTGCCTCCATTTGCAGCTGTGTCTATGCTAGTAAGTACTGATTGACACTCTGACTTTTAATACCTCACCTTGAGTGTTTGAGCAGCTAGACTCTGAATACTGTCAGGAACTATTTATTTTTCTTCACATGTTTACATCACTGTATCAAACAGGATCTCCCAAAATAAATAAAACCAATAATAAAAATCTCTAATTTAAAATAAATTAAAATTGTGTAATACCAATATCCAACTCTGCCCACTGTGGGCGTAGCCAGGATTTACCCATGGGGTGGTGTGTTGGTGATCCATCAGCTCTGACCTCGGGACTGAACACACACCACCTGTGGGTAAATCCTGGCATCACCCACAGCCTCTCGTGGTATATTGCTTAAAAGTACCAGCCTAGAACAGGTACTGCTTCCTGAGTGGAGAGCCACAGAAGACAAAGGCCTTGCAAATGAATGTTACAGCTCCTTGATTGGAGTTAGAGACAAGTTAGCACGATGAGAAGTAGTGTGTGATTCAGTGAGCCAATGTGTGCTGCTCACTGCAGACCAGATAGTGTTCCCTGACACATAAAGCACAACAAAAGTTAAGCAATGCACATCTATTGTACAGCTTTAATGACTGCGTTAACATAGCCTAGGATATAACATGTACTAATAGTGTGAACAGCAGTCATTGACGTCTGTATGTGTTTCTGTTACTAGATTTCACGCTCAGCACTGGTGCCAGGCTCCTGCTTCACCTGCATCCGTGTTGTTGCAACAGTCTCTCCGCACCACTAGAAAATACATAAATAGATTGCTTTATATGGATCATCTGAATATGTACATGGTAAACAATGCTGTTATTGTCTTAGATATCTATTTTTGTTATGATTCTGAATAGTGCAAATGTACTGTAACACAGTTAATCATGTTCCTGCTCACAACATGTAGTTGTGAGATTTGGTATCAATGGTTAAACAAATAATATACAAATTTTTTCTACATAAAACTACTATATAATAGCTGCTGAACATTCATTGCAGATGTCTGTGGTCGGAGATGTACAATACAGCAGGATGCCTTTTACTTATGTTATACACAGGCTATATATTTCAGATTCCTGCTGATGTTGTGTGAGAACATTAGTATACACCCGATAGTACAAATAAGAGCGGCGCTTGCATCACAGCTATCTGGAGAGGGAGGCACATGTCTGCCCGGAGGAAGGCGGAGGGGGACCAATTTAACATCATAACTACTCTACAGAAAACTGACAATGGTACAACACTATTGATTCTAGCGTAAGGATAAAGTTAATAAACAATATTGTGAATGCAAACAATTATCTTTTTCTTTATTTTCAACTCAAAAATGCAAGGGACACATTGTATAAAACAATAACAACCACTCTACAATGTGGGTGATGGTGTTAAAGGAAACTGGTACTGTGGGCTGACTGTAAAAGTTGTGACAAAAGTCCTGTGGCGGACATGAATGACATTCTGTGATACACCATTTTCTAAGTGCAAAGCATTATGGGGAAATACTGCACCTTCCAGGGTCTATGAGGTCCTCACGCCTGTGGTGTCGAGCTTATTATGCCCCATGCCTGGTATTTCCCAATGATGCCCAACCTATTGGTATTATTCTTACTTCACCACTTAACAGATGCTGTGTCTTGATGTGAGACCCACAAGATGACTAATGACAGTACACATTAAGAGAACAGCTTGCAGATTGCAGAGCTAACAGGCGCTTGTACAATTAGGACTTCTATGGGGTCAGCAAGGGTATGTCTTCTGATGTTACACAAGGAGGTTCTGGCTTGTGGAGTGTAGAGTCAGAACAAAACTACTGCATTACAGAGCAATGTTACAGAAGCTGAGTGGTAGCAGAGTTCAAGAATCTGATGCACACCAAGTACTGAGAACAATTATTCAAAAATCATTTTTACTAGGGTTTTCTTACCTTCTGACTCGATAATGATAACACTGTCTGAGTCAGACTATTCGCCTCCACAGCCTCAACTTGACTGGTACCACTCAGCACGTGGTGGGAAGTGCCTGATGACCTGTGAATGAAATATAATAATGATAGTCATTGAGTGTGGTATATGTGTCTTAGTTATTTATAACAGATTTCTTTCTTTCAACAGTGGTAGTGTTGTCTGCAACTTAAGATGCCCCCAGATGAGGTTGCTGTACTGACTGAGACCAAAAAAATAAAAGGTTATGGATATTAATGTTACAGGTACATGGATTGCAGTAACACTACTTGGGAATACTTGGGAGTTGTATGGTGTCAGCCAGGCAATGCACCCCCCGCCTCCACTTGGACAGGTACTTACTGAGTGTAGACTCACAGGTAAACAAAGCTTTGGGATATAAATGATACAGCTGTATGATTGCAGTGCCACAGTAGTTGGGACACTTAGGAGCTGCATGGTGTCCATTAGGATATAGTCCTTCCCCCCACCTACAGTCAGGTACCACATACTGGTGGATACTCACAGGAAAATAAAGGATATGGATATAACAATACAGCCCATGACTGCAGTAACACACTAGTTGGGACAGTTAGGAGTTGTACAGTGTCAGTCAGCAAACACCACCCCATAGTGTGTTACATTGCATCCTGAGTGGAGATCACAGAAAAACAAAGGTTATGGATATAAATGTGTCAGCTGTATGATTGCAGTAACACAGTACTTGGGACAGTTAGGAGTTGCATGGTGTAAGCAAGAGCAAGCCCTCCCCCAGACCAGGTATACTACATTCTGAGGAGA
Organism: Neoceratodus forsteri; assembly: GCA_016271365.2. NCBI lineage: Eukaryota > Metazoa > Chordata > Ceratodontiformes > Ceratodontidae > Neoceratodus > Neoceratodus forsteri. The sequence goes on from CM057453.1 coordinate 908,107,801, forward strand.
CACAGGAAAAATAAAGGTTATTAAATAAAATGATACAGGTCTATGATAGCAGTAACACACTACTTACTATAGTCAGGAGTTGCACGCTGCCAGACAGGGCAATGCCCCCCCGAGCAGGTAGTGCATCCCAGATGTAGACTCACAGGAAAACAAAGGTTATGGATATAAACAGTACAGATCTATTATTGCAGTAACACACCAGTTGGGAAAGTTAGGAGTTGCATGGTGTCAGCTAGCCAGTGCTACACCCCAAAAACAGGTACTACATCCTGGTGGCCACCAGAGGAAAACAAAGGTTATGGATATAAACATTACAGCTTTATGATTTCAGTAACACAATTAGTTGTAACAGTTAGACTTTTACAGTGTTAGCCAGACATGCATGACCCAACCTCCCCCTCCCCTCGAGCAGGTACTGCGCCTTGAGAGGAGACTCACAGGAAAGAAAGGTTATGAATATAAATGGTACTGGTATCGTGATTGCAGTAACAGTCTAGTTGCGACCGTTAGGAGTCGCATGCTGTCAGCTAGTGAATGCCTCCCTTTCCACCCCAGGCCAGGTAGTTCATCTTGACTGGAGAGCCACAGAAAAAGAAAGTCAATAGACATTGACGGTTCACTTTGTGGTTGCAGTGGCACACAAGTTAGGACAGTTAGAGTTGCTCTGTGTCACCCAGGTAATGTACCAACCTGTAGCTCAGGTACTGCAGCCTCAGTGGAAACCGACAGGAAAATAAAGGTTATGAATATAAAGGATACAGCTCCATGATTATAGTAACACACTAGTTGACACTCAATGAGTTGCACGGTATCAGATAGGGCAATCCCTCCAGCAGGTAGTGCATCCTGGGTGTAGACCTGCAGAAAAACAAAGGTTATGGACTTAAATGGTACACTCTATTATTGCAATAAAACACTAGTTGTGACGGTTAGGAATTGCATGGTGTCAATCTATGCCAATGCCTCCTCCCCAAGGCAGGTACTGCATTTTGAGTGGACAGTCACAGGAAAAGAAAGTGCATAGACATTGACGGATCAGCTTTGTGGTTGCATGGCCACACAAGTTAGGACAGTTAGGAGTTGCATGGTATCAGCCACAGTGTACTCCTCCCTCCCAGAAGAGTATTGCATCCTGAGTGCAGACTCATTGTAAAAAGTAAGGTCATGGATGTCAATGGAATGTCACCCTTATTTCAGGAAGAAATAAGTTAGGACACTTAGGAGTTCATGGTGTCAGACAGTCAATAACCCCCCTCAAAGACAGGCACTGCACCTGAATGCAGACCCATTGCTGGAGTGAGGCAATGTACATCCATGAACATCACTGTGATTGCAGTTACAAAAATTCACATTATTTTTAAAGTCTGTATTATAACAAAACATTGCATTGTGGCAATAACAACCTTGAAGCTGTGTGGTGTGTTGGGATAACCTGATGGCTCAGGTAGTGCATGTACTCAGCCTGCTGTCCCGCATCCTGGCTACCTGATATGTTATCTTATTGAACACAACAGTCAGCTGTTAGTGATTCCTGTTTAAGAATATGCTATGCTGAGTAACAAATGGTTTGTTTACTCATGTGTGTTAGGTGCTCCCCTGCAACAGGCTTTTCAGCAGCTCTCCCACATCTCATGTGCAGGTAGTACCAGCACTTATTCACTGGTATCTCCTTTCTGTTCTTGAGAACATAGAATCACAGAACACAACAGCTTCCACTTCCTCTTACACATAGAAACATAGAATTTGACGCAGAGATAAGGACAGTTGGCCCACCCAGTCTGCCCATTTCTACCTACTGGATAAGCTGCAGATCCTAGTTAACCAGCAGCCTACTTCTTCTTACCCCACACTCTAGAATTGGTTTTATGACTGTCCCACGTATGCTTGAATTCCACCACTGATTTGACTCCACAACTTTCCTCTGGAAGGCCATTCCATGCATCCACAACCTCTCTGTGAAAAATACTTCCTTATATTACCTCTGGAGCCGCCCACCATCTTCAAATTGTAGCTCTTGTTCTTGCACACCTCTTTTTGAAAGATGCTGCCCTCTTGGACTTTGTTGATTCTTGAGGTACTTGAAAGTTTCTATCATGTCCCCTCTCCCTCCTTTCCTCGAGGCTATACATATTAAGCTCCTTAAGTCTCTCTTCATATGTCTTCCGTGCAGACCCCACCCATTTTAGTTGCCCTCTCTGGACAGCTTTCATCCTGTCTATGTCTTTGCAGAGATTGGGTCTCCAGAACTGCACACAGTACTTCAGATGGGGTCTCACCAGCTGTCTGTACAGAAGGATAACAACTTCCTGTTTTCTACTGGTGATGCCTCCCTATGCATCCCAGTAACCCCAAGCCCTCCTTGCTGCCCTCTCACATTGCTTGCCCACCTTTAGGTCATCTGATATGACTACCCCAGGTCCCTTTCCATTTTTGTTGTTGTTAGTATCTCACCCCCCATTGTGTACTCTTCCCTGGGTTTTTGTTTCCAGGTGCATTACCTGCACTTCTTAGCATTGAATCTAAGCTGCCATACATTTGACCATTCCTCTATCCTTGTCAAGTCCCTTCTCATCCTTTCCACCCCACCTGTGCATCAACTCTGTTGCAGATCTTAGTGTCATCTGCAAAGAGATACTTTCCTTCCAGTCCTTCCGAATGTACGCTTATAAAAGACATTAAGAGGACCGTCCTAATACTGAACCCTGTGGTACCCACTAGTAACCCTCCTTTCTTCTGGAGTGACTCCATTTACTATTACTCTCTGTGTCCTATTCTCCAGCCAATTCTTTTACCTAGCTGTCATCTTGGGACCTACTCCCAGGCTGGCTAACTTGTAATAATCTTTGTGTGTGGGACTGTGTCAAATGCCTTGCTTAAAGTCCTAGGTAGACCATGTCCACAGCCCCTCCCTGATCTACTACTTTGGTCACCCAGTCAAAGAAATCTATCAGATTTGTCTGGCATGACCTTCCTGCTGTGCATCCGTGCTGCCTAGGGTCCTGTGCCCCTCGGCCTCTAGATACTCGACAGTTCTTTCCTGCAGAAGTGATTCCATCATTTCCATATCACTGAGGTTAAACTAACAGGTCTGTAGTTTCTGCTCTGCCTTTGCTCCCACTTTTGTGAAGGGGAATCACATCTGCCCTGCTCCAGTCCTCGGGTACCACCCCATCCTCCCATGATTTGTTAAAAGGGTAGTCAGTGGTGTAACTAGTTCTACCCTTAGCCCTTTAGAAATTCTGGGATGAATCCCATCAGGCCCCCATTGCTTTGTCCACCTTCAGTTTTAAAAGTTCTTTCAGAACCCTTTCTTCTGTAAATGGGCTCAGTCAACTTCTGTATCCAGAGTGTTACTACTGTTTGTTTTATGTACCTCCCTCTTCATTTGTAAATACTAAGCAGAAATATTTGTTTAGTATCTCTGCCTTTCAGGTCTCCTCTGCCCACCCTCCCTCCCTTTATTAAGCCTCACTATCCTCCCTTGGTCTTCCTTTGCTCCCTGATGTACCTATAAAAGGTTTCATCCCCTTCTTAACTGAGTTGGCTATCTTTTCCTCGGTTTGGGCCTTTGCTGTTCTGACTGCCTTCCCAGCCTCCTTTTGCTTTAACTGATACAGTTCTCTGTCCTGCTCCTTCTAGCGATTCAAGTGTCAAGCAGGTATATGCTGTTCTACTTGCCAGACCCTCACGCTTTGCAATATCAGAAAAAATGATCTTACAGGCAGGTAACAAATCCATGACAGAAGCAAAGTCCAATTTTGCTTCTGACACTAAATCTACCCATTGTTTGGTGCCAAAATCATTGCCTCCAAGATGAATTAGCAGTATGACCGGCTGAGCTTAAGTCCTCGAAGTCTATGCATTGTTGGCATCAGATGCTTCCACCTCATGCCACCCCTGCCAAACTACTTAACAGAGCAATTTGGAAGCTGCAGGTCTTTTGCCAAAATCACTCCTCTGATCCTACTCTGAAGCTCACCTTGCTATACTGCTGCTGATGATCCACAGAGTCGTTTCGCTGTTTCTGCCATTCTGAGTTTTTAAGTTAGAAGTGGACAGACAGCTACACAAAAATCAGTGTTTCTCCTGCATTGTCTAGTCACAACTGAATATGAAAGTGAAATTTCCCTCTCTCCTTCAACATTGCTTTGGTGGGCTATACAAAACACAGTGATTTTAAAAGTTATTGGTTGATGCTTTCTGATGGCTAACCAATACAGTACATGCACTGACTATGACTACACTGAATGGCTGCAGCTCCTGTCAACCAGAAATGTTGGAAGATTTCTTAGTGGGAAAATACTACATTTTAATAGGCTAGTTCAAACAATCACAGCTACAGAGCGGTGTATGATTGGTTGCCTCTTCTGTTATGCTACATCTGCTGCTTGCTTTCTGCCTCCATTTGCAGCTGTGTCTATGCTAGTAAGTACTAATTGACACTCTGACTTTAAACTGTTATAACTTCTTTTACAAAATTACACGTTATTTACATTGTTATAGTCAAATACAGCAGTAAAAAACATTTTGTTTCATGCTATTTTCATGGTGCTAACAGTTTAAATAATGCTAGAAAAAATTGTTTAGAAAATTTGATGTACTTACACGTGTAAAGCAAGTGGTTGGGGTTTTTTCTAAGATTGCTGCTATGTCCTTCTTCTCTCCCGTCTTCAGTACCTCTGATTGGTTGCCTGACATGGCCTGATCAATGTTACATTCCATTGGTGCCAGTGTCTGTCAGTCAAATAAGAAGCACTGTCTGATTGGCTTAACAGCAAAAAAGGTGTTACTATTGATTTGATTATTCAACTCTTTCGTGCTCATGATACTATTATTTGACACTTTTATGCGTACGACATTCTATTTTGGCAAAATTACATTGCGACAGTGTCGTGCACACGACACTAACCTCTATGACACTTTCATGTGCGATTTACCAATATATTTTGCGATTGTGTCGCATATTCAACACTACTTTTAAATTTTTTCAAATACAGTATTTATTGGGAAAAAACCAGTGTGGATGCTTTAGATTGTGCTAATACTTCACTTTGTCATGTTTAGTTATTTATTCTCATATTATAAGTGACCTTATGTTCTCGCGATGCCTGAAAACATTAATAATGTGTGCAATATTTGTAAGCAGTACTATTTATTCTTCTGCACATGACACTTGGGCAGTGTGTGTGACTACAATGTTAGGAAAAAAAAAAACAGTTCAATACTAAACATTTGTTTTCTCTATTTCTTATGCAGGTGTCTGATACTTATATAAGATTGTTCCAGACTACTGTGAATTTCCAGAGATGAAAGATGCCCCTAAACAAAGACGGAGTTCACGCAGAGACAAAACAGGTATATAGTAATTCACTGTTGCTTAAGAGTGGTCTGAAAACCACTGATGGTAGTTCAAGGCGTTACAATGATTCAGCATTCCGCTCAAGGAGTGACTTCACAGGTTGCACACTCCACAGAAAAAAGTATGTACTTGCTCAGTTGCAAGCAAAATGTGGACCTCAGCAATAGTTGCAGAAATCTTTCAGATGGAACACCAGTGTTGCAAAGGTAAGCATAAAGAAGACATACTAAGCGACGTAAACCTGTGGCTGCTGATGGACATCTGAGAAAGCAAAAGTATTTTCAATCACTTCTAAAGCTAAGATTGACAGACTTATTGCTGCTGTGATGAGACATGAACGCAAAAAAACTGAAGAAGTCATCTCTCTTGATGAATTGCATCTCAGAATGCGATACATTTGTTCATGAGCAGTATTTATTCTTCAACGCTGGCTGTAAGATGTCATATGTACTTGAGCAGTTCAGAAAAGTTGTGTATGAATTTAAGATGAGGCTACAAAGGCATCCTGTCTTGAACCAACACAATTTCTGTGATTGTTTTCACAGGTCGCTGGCTGCATACACACACTCAGAGGCGTATTTCTGGGAGAGTCATATTACTCACAGAAAAGGACAACAACTTTTGTATTGATGAGTCCGGTAAACTGTGTGATGTGCTCAGTTTGTGTGATGACACTGCAATTGAGTCAGATGATGAGTGTGAGGCAACTGCTCAGCCTCATAAGTGTCACTGTCTCTCATGGGCGTGTGGAGTGACTTGCAACAGAAGGCAATCATCATTTGACAAAGTTGAGCACTTTATCAACCTGTTTATCATTACTGATCATAAAGACAGACAAACTGTTTGAGAGAGTATGAACCGTTGCTGAAGTCCGTCTACATACTGGACTTATGGAGCCACTTGCTTGCATGTCTAGATAGTGGTGTTTGTGACAATGTATTCCACCACATCAGAATGCTTGGAGTGCATCAATCAGGCATGCAAAACTTTGTTTACAGGGTCTACGAGGTGCGATGAGTTGTTGCTGCATACCTCTCGTCTGAATGGGTTACTGCAGTCTGGTGACATGAATGATGCTATGACACTTCTAAAACAGCTGCGACATGTCAGCAGTGTGACAGATAGTGTGACTGATCAGTCATCAATTGCTGATGGAAATTCTGTGTCTGTCTTAGAAACTGATATTCTCAAGCAGTTTGGGAAATCGATTGCCAAATTTGAGTTGGCAAAGACAGAGAAATTGACTCTGTATGTGTGTAGTGGTTTCCTCTGTTATGAGAGACAAATGGTCACAGTGAACCTGGAAACCTCTTCACCGTACAATGACATGTGGTTTCGACTATCAGCCTTTCTTTTGTTAAAAGTATGACTCAGTTAGACCCAATCATTGTGATGTGCAAGCACTGTTTCTCAAAAGTGAAGGGTAACATTCTGCCACCAAGGTCACTGTTGAACAATATGGAGGCACATGTTACACTTGCTGAGATTGCTACATCAAATATGTTTAGAATGTATTCTTATTCAGACTATGAACCCATTTCAAACTATTCCATGTCTGAATACAAAGACATACTATAGAACATTTCACAAAAAGAACTCATTAGATCTCTTAAGGGTTCCGTAATATTCTTCCACTTCCTCTGCAGGAAAATGTAGGCGAATCTCCATAGAGAGAACTTTGGTGATTCTTGTCAACGGTGTTCCAACAAAGTCAAGATCATTTGGCAGGATGTTGTCAATGTAGAGAAGGTGAAGCTTACGCTTACTTATTTGAAGAGCAACCATCCCTTTTATGCAGACCTTGATATTGAACACATGACTAGTGTGTCTGTTGAACATAATCTGTTGGCAACAACAAAACCAATGATTGAGTAGGTCAATGTGAGACAAATGATAATGTAGCATGAACAGTACACAATTCACCCACTGCATGGCACAGATCCAGTAGGGGACAGCATTGATCTCTATCAAATGAAACAGGTGGAAGGTGAGCCTGTCAGCATTTGAGGAGCAACATTGGAACCACGCTGTTTCCCAGATTTATTCTCAAAAGGTCAGGTGAACACCTAGATGAAAGAGAGTGCATGTACAAGGTGCTGAGTACCGTACTAGCTGTGTGCTCAGTAAGGATGGCAGATTCAGATGCAACATACAGTACCTGTTTCATCTCCTGTGGAGAGTGAGCTTAGCATACTGTCACGTCTATTGCACATACTATTCGGCTCACAACTCCACATGACGGAACCACAACCCACACAGTTCCTGGAAAAATTAAAACAGAAGGATGAAAATGTGCAAGTGAATTTGTCTTCAATTTTGTCAAGTCTACGTGGCATCAAGAAATAATGGTATAGCAGGCACTCTAAGGTGATGACTATACTGTGAGAGCATGGTGCAGCTACATGGTTTGTCACACTCAGCTGTGCTGAGTATGCCTGGATGAGGTTATTGAACTCTTGAAGTGGGCAAATTGTGATGTAGAGGATATTTCATCAATGACTCTCGGAAAAGTACTCACCCTTGACCCAGTGTATGTCACTAGACATTTTCAAAAGTGATCCCATGATCTTCTGTCTTTCATTTTGTCAAAGGACAATCCACCTCCTGGTATTGTGCTGCATTACTTCTGGAGTATGGAATATCAGGCAAGAGGTGCTCCTCATATTCATATGTTACTGTGGATCAAAGGATGCCCCACATATAGGTGAACATGAAGCAGCACAAGTGCTAGCATTCATTAAGCAACACATCACTTGTCACATTCAGGACAAGTACGACAGGTCCCACACTGTGAAGTTGGTGTTTCAACGCCCATATTTGTGAGAAATATCGCCATCAGTGAAGAACAAATCTGATTGCGGCTATCAAGATGTCGTTTCAGATTTCCCAGACATGTCTGCAGGATGGTCACATGAATGAACAGTTTTCAGCCATGCAACACCACTTGAAGCCAAAATCAACCAAGAGGGTATATGAGTTACACAGACATGAGAATGAGGTGTACATCTATGGCTACAACCCCACTCTTCTTCTAATGTGGCAAGCAAACATAGATATTCAGTTTGTGGCTGACAACTCATTAGCTCTGGTTCAGTACGTCACTTCATACATTACAAACATGAACAGACAGCATGCAAGATCTTTGGGAAGATATTACCAGTTCAAGCAAGTCACTGACATCTCAGTTGTGGTCACTGGGATTGAAGACCCTATCTCTCAGAGAATCTGGTGCTTATGAGGCCAGCGATCACTTGAGTCGGTACACACTTGTATGGCGAAATCTAATGCTGTAAACTTTCTCAGTGTAAACTACAAAGAGAAGCGAAAAGATATACTTATTCCTCATGCTGAGATTAGATGAACTGGCTCAACAGACCCTCTTCAAGATATATCTTGAAGAATAACCTCGATTGACACTTACTACCCCGTAGACATGAAGACATGAATCAAATGTGTTTATTTGGGAGCTGGCAAAGTGGTATGACTGCAAGATGAATGTATCACATGAGTTAGCACATGAAATTTACAAGGTCAAAGGAGTGGACGGCCAGTTCCATTCAGAGAGATACCTTGGCTCATTGACCAGTAAGTTGGCATCTAGGCAATATCTGAGAGCAGAGAGCATTACTACTTTGCTCTCCTATTTCTATTTAGACCCTGAAGGAATGAGTCTGAATTAAAAGGTGACTATGATACAGTCAAGGAAGAATTCAATCACAGTTATGAGACATTCAAAAGTGAATACTCAGACACATATATACAGAGACTAGACACTGAGAAGGAGCAGCTGAGAAGGCACAGAAACAGCTTGAGGAGGACACTCCTGTCAGTTCACAGGATAATCTTGATCCAGAAGGACAAGGTATCCTTGAAGAACCTCTGCCTCTGCATGACCCAAGAAGTACTCATGTCAAGTGGAGAGTGCTATGGAACATGGCACACACTGCAGGGGTTGACCCAGCAGAATTGAGAGAGAGACTCAATAAGCAATAGCGTGTGGTGCACTCTGCAGTTACTGATGCTGTCCATCATGGGACACAACATAAACTAAAGAAAAGTGACTGTCCTGACCACAGACCACTATTGATGTTTGTTAGTGGGTCAGCAGGTAGAGAAAAGTCTTCCTTATAGAGGCCATAACAGCTGAAATATGGAAGCTGACAGACTCATCAATGTCTGTTGCTGTCAGTGCTCCTACTGACTGACTGCATACAACATTGCTGGAGTTACGTTCACAGATCTCTTCATGTTGCCAGTAGAGCATGGCAAAGCAGGAGAGTACCATAAGCTGTCATCTGAGGTTGCATCTCAGCTTTGTTCTATGTTTACTAAGATGAACTTACTCATCATTGAAGAGATTAGTATGATCTCTAATTTGATGCTTGCCTGTGTACACCTATGTCTACAGGAGATTTTGAGGACTGATTTTGGAGATGATTTGGTGGTAAAAGCATTGTTGCATTTGGAGACCTTTACAGCTTGAACCAGTTAATGCAGAACATGTCTTTGCAGCTCTGACTGTCAAGCAGGCTAAGAATACACTAGGCTGCATTGGAGGTTATAAGCTGTGGGAGTTATTTACCTATGTTGAGATGTGCCAGAACATGCTGCAAAGTGGTGATCTGGTTTACAAGGCATTGTTAGATCAAGCTTGTACTGGTTCTTTGTCACCAGAACATCTTTCAATGTTACATGGTCAAGAATCAGAATGGATACTACATCTATAGAAACAGCTTGCAATGTTTTTGGTGATGTATACTCTAGGGCACCGCATTGTGTGTGTCTTGCCAGGACTTAAGAAATGTGCCGAGTTCAACAGTGTTATGTTGCAGAGAGAGAATCAAGAAATTCTCGTACTGCATGCTGTTATTACAATTGATGGTGCCATTCTAAGTTGGAAGCTGGTAGCAAAGATGACTGAATGACTCTCTGAAATGAAGTCAGATGTTTTCACGCACAGCTGGCCTGGAAGCAGTTCTTCAGTTTGTAGAATGCATTTGTCATGCTATAGCGTAATCTTGATGTTGAGCATGGCATGGTGAATGGTGCCATGGGTCACATCATAGACTTCATTTACAATGTTCAGAAGGCGTTTATTGAAACATTTGTAGTCCACTTTGACAACATGGAACAGCTGGTGCAGATTGATCATACCTGAGTTAAGTTCCAGGTATTTAAGGATATCTATGAACAGAAAACAGTTCCCAATATGTATTGTGGATGCTGTTTCAATACACAAGTCTCGGGCTTGAGTTTGGATTCAGCAATGGTAGACACATAGGACAGACATTTTCAAAGATGGCATGAGCTGCGTCACACTTTCACGCATCTGTAGTCTTTCTGGGTTGACATCCTTAACACTTGCACCTCAGAAAATATCGCTGACAAGCGATATATTGTCAAGTACAACAGACTACGTCTCTGTATCAGCCACAGATGTCTCTAACCACTACCTACGTATGTGGTTGTCTCATCCTACAGTCACAGCTTCATCTGGCAAAAGAAAATGAGCTGCCACAAGGAATCAACTGTGCAAAGTACCAAGAAGGTCAGAATGGCAAATGCAGATGCAGAACCAGCTGTTGATCAGAAGTCGCTTAGCATGTCTGTTGTCCCAGTGTTCAATAACAGTACTAGAGTAAACTGCTATGCTAATTCAGCTATGCAACTTTTCTCCACATGCCACACTTTGTGCAGGTAATAACTTCACAAGACACTCCTTTATCAAAGGCATTGAAGGAAGTTGTCAACGTGGCTTCTGATCAGTCAAACAACGGCAGTCACTGACACCTCCTCGGCAGGTGTTACATACATATGATGGATGCAGTACATTTGCAGCTAACATGCAGCAGGATGCCAGTGAGTTTTTGATGGTCATCATAAACAACTTGGATGAAGAGGGATTCAATGCATCAGTACTTCACTGTGTCATATGTTACCAGATATGTATGTGCATCATGTGGTCATTCATAGCGAGAAACTACTGAAGACATACTTGGGTTTCTCTGTTTGTGCCTCAGATTAAAAGTGTCAAGTTCCGTCAGCTGCTTACCAATGCTGAAAGTGGTCACTTGTGTGAAAGGTGTGGAGTACATGTACTCAGTCCATGCGTCTCAGGACTTCATCTCAATATCTTATGCTTGTATTGCATAGATTTGACTCTAATGGGCTCAGAGTTGAATCATCTATCACAGATTTCACAGCTGGTAGAATTGTTTTAACCAAGCAGTGTTTGACACTCAGGCTGTAATCTACCACTATAGCCTATCTGTACATTCTGGACATTACACTTGTTTGTTGAGTACAGAACTGGCTGGGTTGAATGCAATGACTCATTGAGCACTTTCAAACAGAGACTACTGCGACACTTAAAAATGCATCGTGGTGATCTTGAAGAATTACTACAATCTTCATGCATCAAGGTATAGTCACACAACATGTGACATATCTTGCTGTCCATTTTGTTATGGAGTGAGTTCTAGTAGATTATCATTTTTACCACACAAATCTACGCTGATAATTACACTGGTGACATATCACATGGCTTGCATATATTTACTCAATCTGACTTATAAGATTGTGGTGTTGATCAGTGACATGTGAAAATAGTTGCGGTGGTATTCAATTGGCGCAACTGTTTTTGCAGTCACTAGAGAAAAGACACTTGTATGTCTAAGGAAAACTTTAATATCTGGTTGTACTCTTCTGTCATTGTCTTTTCTTACAAGTACATCCTATGTAGCTATAACAAGTACTAGTGACATCGTTGCCAACTGTGAGCCTCTACTAAGGCACAATACTTGGCCATGTGCATACACAAATCTGCATTATTTATGTCTTTTGTAAGAATTGTCAGCATCATGACATTATTAGGATTGTTTATGAGTAAAAGATATCCTGCTGTTTGTGACACTTCTGTGTCACCAGTATTCAACTCTGTTTTTTGCATGGTCACTGACCTGTACTTAAAACAGTACAATACTCTGAAATAGATATTACTCTGTGACATATTGAGTATCATCAGGTGTGGCTTGTGTTTCTTTTTTTCTCCGTTATGCGTCTTCACTGAATACCACCATATTGTGCTGCAACAGTGAAGTACTATCCTTTTTCTTTCTGTACATCTGTTTTGTACATATGTATATATTATAATTAATAGATTGCTTGATTACAGTTGTTAGTACTGTTAGGTTTGAAGTAATAATATTACTTACTATTTAAATGAATTGTGTAACAATTTTCATATTTCACTGTTTAACATTATTGCATTAATAACTATTTAAAGGTATTGTTAATATATTAATAAATATAACATTGATATTTAGTAGATCTTTTCTAGTTTGTAGTTATTTAATATAGCTAATCACTGATAGTTAAATAGAGTGTTGTGATAGATATTTGTTAATTATTAAAATGTGACATTTTCTGAATAGGAAAATATTTAATGTCATATTCATACCAGTCTGTTAAGTGTTTACTTTTTGTAACTACAAGTCTTTAGTGACATACATAGTTCTTGTGTTCAGTATTAATGTTGATTATTGGTGTTATCATTTCCACTGATCTATATAGTTACTGTAACAGTATGCCATTTGATTTTGGTTTGTGTAATAAGTTCATAAAATGTATGTATAGAATTGTACACCATTGTACATCAAACACTTTCACTGATAACAACTGAATTTTTATGTTCCTGATAATATTTCTTGATACGCCTCTATTGAGGGTCGGGTGGGAATTTTCTAAATGCACAATATATCTGTATGTCTTTCCATGTATATCTATGTGTATCTATATAGCATATATGTACACATAAATATATATTACAATTACATGTTTTAAAATAGCTTTCACTTCTATCTTTTTTAAGAGAGCATTATGTGTTTGTGCTGCTATTATTTAAACAGTTGGCATCTGGTCTTTCACCGCCCCAGGAACATTCACACTATCAGTCACACAATAACAATAACATTATTACTGTTTGATGCATGTAAGCAGTGTGAGAGTACTGTGGTAGCTGTGCTGATGTGTTGTGTGCTATTATCACATCTTGCTAATGAAGTACCTGCCATACTGTTTACATGAATTTAAAACTTTGGTGCAATGCTTTTTACAATTGTTTTGTGAGAGCTGATTTTTTGTCTACCAATTGGATTTTTAATTCTGCCTTTTAATCAACTTTTAATTGGGCAATAAATCTTTTTTAAGTCTTATTTACCTGTGTTGTGTGTTTTATTACATATTAAGTTACAGTGGTAATATGTATATTCTTGTTGGTATATTACTGCATAGAAACAAACAGCAAGACGTTTGTTTGTGCAGATTTCTACTTAGCACAGTACATGTGCTATTAGTACAATGTGGTGCACATATGAATCTGATATTACATTACTTTATCATTTCACTTTTATGTGAAAGGTGAAGCACATGAAATATTGCTTCATGAATAGTATCAGACAAGTACTTATTCTGATAAAGGTATCTATATCTTGGTGAGTCTGTGGTGCTTAAAGGGATGCACATTCTCAACAACATATACAAAATAGTATGCAGTAATGATTTATCAAAAGGCAGAAATTTATGGCAAAAAAAATCCATTTAATGCATCAGTTAGGGTTGTTCTACAGTGACAAAAGCAAGGAAATTTGGTGTTAGAGTTGAAAACCTAACTCCGCATTCCCCCACCCCCAGCTCCACACCATAGCACCCCTTGTGGTCAACACCCTGACAGCTAAACACAGAAAAAGACCATTACAGTGACATTAGCGGTAATGGTCCTTTTCTGTGTTTGCCTTCTTCCAGTGCTCTGCCCCTCCCGGACCAACTCGAACCTGGAGTTGGAATCCTAGAAGTCCAGGGGTGCAGGGGCATAGCTCCCATCATGGGGGTGTGGGGGCAGGCCCACCACGAAACAGCGATTCAAGAGGTGGCACAATACCTGCGTCGGTGCTGTGCACGTCGCTGTGGGGAGGTCGGCATTCTCACTGAGGAGATATCTTGGTGCTTCTGCAATACACACACACACACACACACACACACGAGCACACACACACATGCAAGTAGGGGGGCAGGACCAAGGCAACACAACCAATCACAGACAACCAGCAGCAGGTGACAGAAATAACATACAACTGTCTAAATGTACTACAAGACACATCCATCATCATGGGGCAACAACTGTTGCATTTGAGCAGTCATGGGTGTACAGAGTGTTGTGCACCTCTTCATAGGGTCACATGTCACAACAATACTGTTGTACATAGAATTCCTATGATATACATTGTTTATTCATGCTGTGATGATATGATGAGGTATCAACATAGAAGAAAGTATCTATAACATTGTCGTTATCTAATGTGGACATACACAGAAAAAAAGACAATATGGGACCCTTCAGTAACATATATTCTTCAATGTACACTTGTTCAAATCAAGATGGGCTTGGTCACACTGAGACATGCATGTTGCATGAATAATGATTTCTTGTCACATGTCTATTAATACATACAGTGCTCAGTACTTGTATGACAGTTCTCTATTAGCTATTCAAAATAGTATGCAGAATTAATATTTTGTTATTTTACTGCCCATGCTGAACCAGTAAGAAAACTAACAGTGGTATAAATGGCTCATGACGTTACCAGCCTATGACAATAGTCATATCACCGTGAATATGTGAAATGCTTTGCATGATAATGGTTACCATGGCCATGATGATATTTAACAGTTTGTTACCTACAGTTTCACATAGCTGTTGATCTGTTTAGGATTAGATAACAGTGCAGCAGCATAGTGTTAATAGTTGCATTCGAATACATAATTTGCTACTGTTCGGTGATTTTAGGACCTATTTACAAACATGAAACCCTGGTGTAAATCCTGTCTAATATTATTCATTCATAGGTACAGAGGTGGTAAAATGTTGTGTTTGGCCACCACTGTTACCACATGGGTAGGAAATGTGTATACAAACATACATATGCATTTGCAGTTACAGAGTCACAGCAAGGCAAAAGACTGAACTAGTAACATAGAATCATTTGGGTGACAGCATCATATAGAGCTGCTAAGGTTCAAATAATAGTGGAGAATGACTTAGTAGATAATACTGTACTGATCCAATTTTTCTTATGACATGGTAAGATCACTGCGTAGTTAGACACATGAAAGTGTCTTAACCTGATCTCTGCTACTATGTGCTCATGAAGACAGACATCTGAAGATCGATGCTTTGAATACCATTTACTGAGCAGTATATCAAATAGTGGAGGGACACAATTTGCTGTTTAAAATGACAAAGTTTTCACAACTGAGCTATTGTATAGTGTTACCATGTGAGTTATCAGGTCTGAGAGTTCCACACAGATCTTGAATTCTACAATGTAAGATTATTGTACAGTAGTGCTGTGCAGAGAATAGTATATTGACACATGATTGTCTTATTCTGGGTAACATCAGGAGGCATTCACAGGTGACAAAGGGCTGTAAGACTACTGCCAGATATTTGCTTGTTATTACAGTGATGATTATCAATACACTGTTGTTGAGAAGATATACAAAATCTATTAGATATAAAAATGTATAGTGTAATACAGTAACAACTGATGGGCAATATGCATGGATAGGATGAAGTCACTTGGATGGCAGCAGAACTTGCACACTTGTTGGCCCATGATGATGGATGTGTCTTGTAGTATGTTTAGACAGTTGTATGTTATTTATGTCACCTGCTGCTGGTCATCTGTGATTGGTCGTGTTGCCTTGGACCTGCCCCTACTTGCATATGTGTGTGTGTGTGTGTGTGTGTGTGTGTGTGTATGTGTGTGTGTGTGTGTGTGTGTGTGGAGCTTGGAGGTGGGGAATGCGGAGTTAGGTTTTCAACCCTAACACAATTCTACTCGCTTTGTCTCTGTGGAACAACCCTAACTGCTGCATTAAGTTGAGTTTTTTTTTCGCCATATATATATATATATATATATGTGTGCAATATAGAAATGTAAGTACTACATATCATGAAACAATTTATGATATGCAATATATTGACCTTAACCACTAGTGTCTATGTATATTTATTCTGTATAGTATAATCATTTAAGAGTATCTGAGTCACTTTTGTCATATAAAGTGCAGCTACAGTAAAGTACTGTAGAATTTCTCTTAACATCCTCTGCATTGTATTTACTTCTCAAATACCATACAGCTCATAACTTTGGCATTTCTGCTTACTTTAACCTGAAATTCCATATTCTCCAAGGTGTCCCCAAATATTCCTTGAAGCACAAGCTATTACAACAAGTTCTGGTCAGAGCCAAAACGTCTGCAGAATTTGACCTAATAAAGAATAAAACTTAGTGTGCATGACCCATGCTACTAGATGTGTTCAGACCTGCTCCTGGTTGCAACACCCTCTGGGCTGCAGCTGTGGTGCTGTCAGGTTCATGTCAAGGTGCAAAGTAAACAGCAGCACTCTGAGCTGTTTGGCACACTGTTAGCAAGGCGGGCAAAGCAAGCAGTACCGACTAATGCCAGGCCTCACCTACCCATTGCCCTCACTCCACTCACCTACAGAGCAACAAAACCGAGACCTTGTCCAGCTGACGAGAAAATTCCCCATCAGTGACACGAGTTGCCTGCCTGGACCAGGCTCCTGTCGCACATATTCTGTCTGTCTCCACAGAAACACAACCAGACAGCCAGTGAGTAAACCAGCTTATGTGGTGTATGGCAGCTGAGACATCGCGAGACCTGGGAAAGGGGATGGACTGAGCCTAGTGAGCAGTCCCATGGGCAGTCCTATGGTGAAAATAAGGTGCAGCATCATAGGCTGAGGTGTAGGTAGAATACGCGCATATATGTTCATAATTCAAATCTTTACTTTTCTGTAGCAAAATGCCACATTTAGGAAGGACACAGGAAATTTGTAATGCAAAATCAGGGACAGTGGAGAGGTCTGTTTGAAACAACACATATGGTGTAGCGAGCCACTTGTATGTCTTTAGCCAACACGTTACAAGGAGATGCATGGGCTGCCATGGCGCTTCCAGCTGCTGATTTCAATGCATGTACCTGTGCAGGTGTGCACAGTGGGTGGGATATTCAGAAAGGTTGCATGGGCAAACAGTCACACCATGAGCAACCCACGTCGCCTGGTGCTATATTCAAAGGGGATTGAGCCTGGCCAAATCCCGTCGCGGAGCACATCAGTGATGTATGCGGCACAGGTGGGGTGTGCCCATGCACACCCGCACATCCCGATATTCAGCCCGGATGTGCTGAGCACATGTATGTGCAACCTTACCCGCGCTGCACACAGGTGAGCCCAAAAAATGGAGCAACAGTTGGCCACCCACAGCTGAGCTGTCGTATTGCGGGGTGCAACACGGCGAAAGCTGCCACCGTGGGTAGCCACCTACAACTCGGCTACACCTGCCGATGGTGCCCCATACCCAATCACGGGCATTTGTTATAATTAATAGTCCCATATCCCTGGTGGTCAGTGGACCGCTCACAGCTCAATCGCGGGCATTTGTTATAATTAATAGTTCCATATCCCTGGTGGTCAGTGGACCACTCCCAGCCCGATCACGGGCACATGTAATAAAAGATAGGTCAATATCCCTGGTGGTCCAGTGGACCCGTCCATGTCAGCGGGCATCGTTTCACAATAGAACATACCAATCCATCCCTGGTGGTCAGCAGTATCCCCCCTCACTCACCCCTGAGCCCAGCACCCGCTCCCCTCGGTCAGCAGTGGGCAGCAGCTCCCCACCCTGCAGCCGCCCGCCACCTGCTGACTGACTGCGTATAGTAGGGCTGTCGGTCCATGGTCACAAGCGGAGCCAATGGTATCATACCATACTACATAGTCCAGATTTGTGAATAGATCATTCACATATCTGGACTGTAGTAGGTGTGGTCTGTATGCTCATTGGCCCATGCTGTGGACCAATGGGCATACAGCCCTACCATCGCAGTCCAGTCAGCGGGGCGGCGGGGTGGCTGGTGGTGAGAGCTGCCACCCGCTGCTGACTGGGGGAGCTGGGTGCTGGGGCTCAGTGGGCGGGTGGGGAGGGGTACCACTGGACCACCAGGGATGGATGTGTGTTCTGCTGAAGCGTCGCCTGTGATCGGGCTGAGCGGGTCCACTGGACCACCAGGGATTTGGACCTCTTTTGTTATTACATGCCCGTGATCGGCTGCCAGCGGTCCACTGGACCACCAGGGATATAGGACATGTTCTTACATATGCACATGCCCGCGATCAGGCATTGGGGCAGTTTGCGGTGATGTGCAGGGGCATCGGTCCCCACAGCTGCAGTCTGGCAAGACACCAGGCGCAAGTCACTGGGGATCAACGCACCTGCATGCAAATGGGGTTATGATGACATGCAAATGGCCCCATTTGCACCTTGCATACATTATGGCCCCATTTGCATGTGCACTTTGAATATCGTGGTGGTTGCGCCTTATCACAAAGGTACCCTGCGCTGGCGCATCCCCTGCTCTACTCTGGCCACTTGTGCTGGGCAGTCAACTGCACCATGAGCACTGCGTGGTGGTCAAGGAGCGAGTTCAACGATGCTGTGCCATGGCACAGCTCTGTTGAATATCACCTGTCAACGCCCCTGCACATCCAAGTTGTGCTGTGCCCAGGCTTGCACCATAGCCTGTCGCAGTCTGAATATCCCCCAGTGTGTTTAGATCTGCTGCTGGCTGCGATGCCTCTGGGCTGCAGCTGTGGTGCAGTCAGGTTCATTTTAAGGTGCAAAGTAAACAGCAGCATCTCCATGTTGGCTGTGATGGCCTCTGTGCTGCAGTTCTTACACAAGAGCCCCCATATCATACAGTTCTGAGTCAACAGTACACAGTCAATTTCATTTGGCAAGCACATTTGTCATTCAGCTTTAGGAAGGCGGTATAGTATTTCTTTACTTTTTACTCATTACATTCTGCTGTTTCCAGTAGTGTGTGGAATTTTCTTGTCTCTTTTGTACGCATGGTATTTGCAGCTCACACTTACTGTTATGCCATTGTTGGTATGATGGCACTTCCAAATCTATCCAACGGCTCAAGATGACACTTTTTGCAGTAAGGAATATTACAGCCATGTGGTTACTGTAATAACTGTTCCCAATGGTCATCCAGCACACACATCTCTGAGGTGAATGCTTAATCGAGACCCAGGAGCTGATTTAGTCCGTCTTTGATCACCTCCAAGAGAGGTTCAGCTTTAAACACACTCCCACAGAATATGGAATGGATTTCCTTCTTGTTCTCCACAACTAGTACAATTTCTAGTGCTAGGATGGCCTATTTTAATGACTACTGGTGAAAGTACAAATTCCATAGTATTTTGTACTACATCAGCCTGAAGCTTTCCATTTTAATAAATTTGTACAAGTTTTCCCATGTGTTCCCCATAACCCTATATCAATTTCCGGTGGTAAAGCTTGGTTCCAGTACACTCCAGCTTCTAACTTGTCTCGGGACATGCACCATTAATAGCCTTGTACAATGTTGTTATGGCATTTGGGCCACTGCTAATACCACCAGGGAGTATAAGCATTAGGCTGCTTTTTCTATGAAAGTCTGCCCATGTCACAAGAAATACAGCCTCGAGTATAAAAAAGAACCTCACAGAGCCCTGTAACTTTAGCATGCCGTCTCGGTTGAGGTTCGACTGATAATGCCTCGCGCCACTCTCAGAATGCTAATCCATGCATGCTCATCTGTTACAAGCAGATAATGTTAAAGGAAATTAAGCCTCTTCAATCCTCCCTTGCTTTTGCACTTGTTTTCTCAATTGTTTTTAAATGTACGGTGGCAGCGGAGCAAAACAAGAAACTGAAGGTTGTTTTTTTTCCTCACGGCTGTACAGCAGATATATATGCACTGAAACAATGCAATAACTACCTCTTGAAACTCCCTTTTCCAGTCAAGGGTAGCCCAGCACTAGGTGTAGGAATTTTGTCTTCTGAGTCTCGTGGTGGCTGTGGCAGTAATACAAGGTACTAGATATCCTTCTGGATGCTTTCAATTGCTATTTATTCCTTACAGAAATAACTGCATAAAATGTTCAGCCATAACCTGATTTATGAACAGAACAGAACAGAAAACAGATCGTTTTAAAAGAAGTTCAACGATATAGGCAACAGAGAGAGAAGTAAATCAGTAGCATATAGACAAATAAACTACAACATTGCATAAACTTAATACATGTTATTTGACGTCCAAAATGGTCCTAAAATTGTATTTTAGGTATTGCCCTAAATGATACATCGAACATTGTAGGACGATCCGTAATAAAGCATCATCAAGTATGTGTTTATTTATTAAAGAACTGTAAGACATGCTTCAAGATTTAGGATGGCAAGTTAAAATGCTTTGAGGTTTTCATTACCCAGCTCTTCGCTCACCAAATACATGTGGTTATTGCACTAAACGGGTGAAGGTATTTCAGATGACAAGCCTGTCCTCTGATTTCTCAGCCTCTCCCATCCCGATGGCAGAAGCAGGTGCAAAAGTACCTGTCGATTCAACAAGTCCCAGCACGAAGACTGGTGGTGGAGGAGGCACCATCTCAGGTCTGATCCTAAACACCGAGCCAACAAGGAGCACAAGCCAGCCCCGCACGGTCAGACACTGCAATCTATAGCCCCATCTAAGGAGACAGGCAATGTACATATAAACCCAGGGCTGCAGCTGGGATTTGTGGGCCCCTGACAGGTAGTTTGATTAGGGCCTCTGTATCCCTAACCAAGTAAGCGTGGCCTGAGGCCGCCCAGGCTAAGCTCTGGGGTTTTTGATCTCTGTGGTGAGTTTGGTACTTTTGTTAAAGCTAAAAACAAGATTTTCTGAAGTTTTCCCTAATCCATAATCCATGAAAAAATTATTTTTAACCACTGGAGTCAGAGTTGTTGTAGGCTCTGTCTAGCCTTACAATCTGCAGCTGAAGGGGTGGGGGTGGGGAGTCGAGTACAACTGGATGACCAACAATGGCATCTCAAACAAATAGATGGTGTCACAAGCCCTCTATCCTGTACTGTCCTGACCCTCTCTTGCTTGCTCACATCAATAAGTGGTAGCCACTAGTCAGCCCACCAGTCTCAAGCATTTGTCTGTCTGTCTGTTTGAATCACACAGACAGACAGACAGGCAGACAAAAGCTCTTGAGACTGGTAGGCTGGCTAGAGGCTACCACTCATTGATGTGAGCAAGCAAGAGTGGGTGGCTACCACTCATTACAGAATAAAAACCTTGTGATTTTTTTAAAGACAGTGGACAACTGTATGGCCATAGTATATATAATATCACATTCTCACAGACTATGAATGTGTATTATGCCAAGCAAATCACGGACAGTTCTTGCTTGAGTTTCCAGCCATACCATTTGAACTACCATTACTGAATCATGATTCATGAAGCAACATAATTGCACCTGGCTGGCTATACTCTACCACCAGGCTGCTACCCCCAAAGGAAAGGGTTAAATAGCACAAGCAGATACTCTTTTGGGAGCAATGCCAAGGATGCCCCTGTTTCCATGCAAATTAATTCAGTGGCAGTAATGTTGAACACAGTGAAGAGAAATGGAGACACAGTAAATAAAACTTAATCTGAATGGTGTGCATAAATGTTCTGTTTTCTAAAACATGAAAAGCCCATTGTTTTCAATCTTTGCACCTTCTTTCTTTGCGAACTTCTGAATCAGAGAAGGGCTTTTAAGACCAAATTATTTTTGCCTCAAGCTCGCTCTCCCCGCCCCCATCATGACTTCAATTCAGACAATACATTTACCACTGGCCAGGCCTGTCCCTTGATTCTTCTTTCTTCAAATAAAATAACAATACGGGATTATAGCATTTTTTACCTGGTTGGATGCTGGAGGAGAGCGGAGAACACTAGAGACAAGTTCAGGTTGTGAGAGGGAACTTGAGTCTTTCTTGACGATGAGCTACATCTGACAGTTGACCAACGACTGCACTGCGTGATCGTCTATGAGTACCCTCACATCACCAGGCCAGAAGCCTGTATGAGATGTCCGTCTGACCAGGCAAGGCAACCACATTGACTGTCCTGTACACTGGTGGTGGCCAGCAGCTGGCGACCAGTTGCCTGATGCCAGTAGTGCCCTTGTCATCTATTATGCTGCTACGCTGCTAGATTTTTTTAAAAATGTCTGGGCAGGCAAGTGGGCGAGCCACGAGGGCGGCTACTGCAGTGCGACTCAGTGCATCAGTGCCATGAGCCTACAGCCCATTGACAGCAGCATGTGCTAAGCACTCTAGAGGAGCCACTCCTCACGAATGTGCCATGTCATGTAAAAGTGATGTTCTTAATCAAATTACATAGATCCCCACCGGCCCAGCAACAGGAAAAATTACTCAGGCAGTAAAAAAAAACAACAACAAGCAGATCAGCACAGGCAGGCCCCCCAGAGCTCAGAGCCCAGGAAAAAGTCCTGGTTGTCCCTCCATAATGGCGGCCCTGTAAACCTATAGCCCAGCACTAGAGTCGGCTTCTCCGCTTAAGGAGCCAGACAAGGTAAACTGTGGCCTGACACCAAAGTCAATGCCTCCATTTTGAAAGCCAAGTAGGGCCCAGAACAAATCCAACAAGGTAATAGGCATCAGAAAGGATCTTGGATGCCAGTCAGAGTGGATCTCTAACTCGACTAAGGTCCCTCTGGGACAAATCACAGAACAGCACAGCAAACAGAAGAAAAAAATAGTATTATTCAGGATCAACACACCGACTGGACTCTGGGAAAGTAACCCATACGATCACTTACTTGTCATGCTCGGGTTGTGTCATCCCGTCGGTCGAACAGGACTTTCTAGTTGGGACAGTAAATCCAATCTGGCCCCTTGTTTAGGAGAATAATTGAGAAGGTTGAGAGAAAGAAAACCGAGAGCGCACAAAATGGGTTCTGTCGGCTTTTCTCGCTTTTGATTTTAACAGTGATTGTGAAGCCAGCCCCTGTGATAGCACTGCAATTGGATTTTTTTCTGGAATGAAAGTTCACGGATTCTTAAACCTGTCTGCAATGGGTGTGGGGGGGTGGAGGCTTACAGCACACAGTGGGAGAGTGCGGAGGGTTTGTTTCAACAGTAATAAACTCCGTGGGGCAGAGTTGAGCGGTTAAACATACTCTGTGGGAAGGGCACCTCTGGAGACATGTAGTGGCAAGAAAAATAGGGCTGTATGCCTTATACAGTCAGCATAGCACTTGGGCTGTCCGCTCAGAAGAAATAATGTTGCGTGGTCAGAAAACATGACGTAGGTCCTTTTCCAATGCAAAATATCTGCAGGCTCCACCCACTGCAGATGTAAAAAGGGAAAGGTGGTTTTCAGCAGGTGATTTTATATGACGGCTGCCAAAATCCAAGGTGAATTCCCAGGTCTGACAGACAGCGTTCATTTGGCAGACATCCCACAAAATAGCTCGTAACTTTGATGTTTCTGGGTACATTAACCTGAAATTCCAGATTCAAATTCAAGTTTCTCCTAAATACCCCTTGATATGTTTGTTTATCTATTGCTTGATGTCCATCAAATTTTTCATATTGCACATTGTTTGTACAACATATTTTGCACTTTATCCTGTTCAGTGCTGGTACCAGTTGTGTATTCTTGTTTCTAATTTGTCTGCACTTTATCTGTATCATGTATTTTACTTTATTTGTTATACTGTTTTACTCCTGTAACCTTTTCCAATGGTTGCACCTGAAATGAGTCTCAGCTCAGTGTATCTTCGCCAGTTACCAATTTTCAAATCAATAAACGAATAAATGAAGTGCAAGCTGCTACAGAAAGGAAAGGTGATATTCAGGGTGTGTTTATGTGATGGCTGCCAAAATCCAGGGCAAGTTCCCTGGTCTGAGAGCCAGCATTCATTTGGCAGATATTATGCAAAATGGCTCATACCTTTGGCATTTCTGCTTACTGTACATTAATCTGACATTCCAGGATCATGTTTCCCAAAGTATCCCTAAATACCCTTGAAGCACAAACAGCTACAAAAGGAAAAGGTGGTTTTGGGGATGCTTTTATGTGATGGCTATCAAAATGCAGGGCTGACTTTAATAGCGACTCACTCATCTAAACATGTGAATGCACTGCTAGGGTCACCTATGGGAAGGAAATGAGACAGCATCTAAGTATCAGCATCTTTGCAGCACAAAATGGGTGCTGCATCACTGGCTGCTGTGAGATGCTGCAATAACACGTGCTGCATGAAATGGCAGAATGCAACATGATGCAGGCACAACTCTACCTGACATTCGATAGCAAAAATAAACATGTCAGACAGGCGTAATTTTGGGAAACACTAGTGGCCTAACCTGTGGGCCATTGTAGCTTCTGTACACCTCATGAAGCCAGCATTGTGACTTCTTTTACATATCAACATGCCTCTTTTTGAAATCCAGACAGACAGCCTATCCCATGGGCTGCTGTATCTGCCATTTTGCCAGACAAAAATATTCTGGTTTTACTCGTCAGACAGGCATAATTTTTAAAACAGTGGTGGTCTACTCCATGGGTTGCTGAATGTACCCACATCATCTTGACAGCAAAATTAGAGCCCCTTCCACCTCAGCTCACATCAGTACAGTATTTGTAAAAATATTGTTTTTTAAAACACAGTTCACGTTCCAAAACAGCTCAAAGCACTGAAAATAGGCACAATATACCTGCACAAATATTTGTGATAAATAACTTTTCTAAACTCCTCTCACTTCAAAGAAATCTAGGAAAATAAAATTCTGGACCTACAGGCCATCATTGCAAAAGCAGACCTGGATATTGTGACAATTACCGAGTCATGGTGCAATGGAAACTATGACTGAGACATGGCTATACCAGGCTATCCTCAGCTCAGGAAGGACAGGATGGGAAGAAAGGAGGTGGGGTGATACTATATGTAAGGAAGGCATAAAAGTGACAGAGAATTAGTGAATCCTGGGAGAGTGGAAGTACTGTGGATCCCTCTGGAGACTGGAAACAGAACCACTATTTGTCCTGGTGTGACCTACAGACCTCCAACATGGGGGTAGGATTTTGATATGGTACTGGTGGAGCCATTGGCAAAATGGTGAAAAGAGGAGGTGCTGTTGGTGGGGACTTCAGTCTGCCAGATGTAGATTGAAGCCTCTCAGTTGTAGCTTCAGCTAGAAGCATGGACATCCTGGACTCCTGCAGGGGTGTTCCTCAGACAACTAGTTAAGAGCCCACTGGTGAAGGGGCAATACTGGACCTGGTGCTCATTAACAGGACAGTGTGCAGACATCAAGGTAGGAGGCCACCTGGGGACCAGTGATCACTGTACAGTGTGGTTCAATATAAGGATGGCAGCAGAATCAAGTCCCATAAGGCAAGAGTCCTAGACTTCAGGAGGGCATATTTTGAAATGATGGGTGAATGCCTCAGGGATGACCTAGCGGGAGGTGGGGGGTGACCTGGGTGGAGGAACAGTGATGAAATCTAAAAAAGGGCATAATGAAGGCAACAAATCTCTGTGCAAAGCAAGTGAGCAAAAGCAGGAGGAAAAGAGACCACTATGGCTCTTGAAAGAGATGGCTGAAAAGGTGATGACTAAGAGTACTATTTGGAAGGTATCAGGAGACACAGAGAAGGCAGTAAAGTGTGAAGGTGCAAGCCAAGGAGAAAATAGCCCAGGGGGTAAACGGAAGTGGACAAGACATTTTTAGGTGTGTAAGTGAAAGAGGACGATCTGGGGAGGGATTGTAAAGTTAAGAAGGGAAGGGGGACTGTCGCGAGGAGGACCATGAAAAGGCAGATATCCTGAACAAATGCTTTTGTTCAGTGGTTATAAGGAAGGAGAAGGAGAGCATACAAAATGAACAGGATTATTGGGGAAGGAGGTAGACACAAGTCCTTTTTCAAATGGGAGAGTCCTGAAGGATTCACCAGTCTAAAGTGGACAACATGATGGGGCCAGATGGAGAGCATCCAAAGGTATTGAAGGAGCTCATGGAGGTATTAGCTACACTCTGACAGTCCTATTTAACGCTTGCTGGAAACAGGTGTGGTTCTGGAGGACTGGAGGTGGAGCAGATGTAGTGCTACTTCCCAAAAATAGTAGCAGGGAGGAGCCTGACATCAGAGGCCTGGAAGTTAATGGCGACACTGCTGAAGGAAAGGATTGGGAGTATCTTAAACCAGCAGGTTACAAGACCTAAGGCAGCATGGATTCACAAGGGAGTGGAGGATATGTCAAACAAATCTGATAGATTTCTTTGACTGGGTGACCAAGGAAATAGATCAAGGTGGAGCGGTGGACATGGTCTACCTAGATTTCAGTAAGGCTTTCAACACAGTTCCTCATAGGAGATTCATAAGAAAGCTGGGCAGCTTAGGGGTGGGTCCAAAGGTGGTAAATTGGGTAAGAAATTGGTAAAGGGATAGGCAACAGAGGTTGGTGATAAATAGAGTTCACACTGGAGAAGGAAGGTGACCAGTGGGGTGCCTCAGGGATTAGTGCTGGGACGGTCATCTTTAACGTCTTTATAAGTGACATTGCGAATGAACTGGAAGAAAGGTCTGCCTCTTTGCAGATAACACAAAATCTGAAATAAGGTGGACATTTCAATTGTGTGTGAGGAAAGAATGCACAGAGACCTGAGAACTGGAGGAGTAGTCAGGGTATGGCAGCTGGGTTTCAATGCGAAAAGTGCTATATCATGCACTTAGGCAAAGAAACCCAGAGGCAGAGTACAACATGGTTTAAGAGGTAATGACAACCACCATACAAGATAGAAGAACTGGAGGTAATGATATCTGATGACCTAAAGGTGGCCAGGCAGTGCGAGAAGGCAGTAGAAAAGGCCAGTGGAATGCTTGGATGCATAAGGAGGCATCACCAGCAGAAATAGGGAAGTGGTGTTTCCTCTGCATAGATTGCTGGTGATACCTGACCTAGAGCACTGTGCCCATTTCTGGAGGCCACATTTCAGAACAGATATAGACAGAGTGGAGGTTGTCTAAAGGAGGGCAACAAAAATGGTGCAGGGTCTGCATAACAGGCCCTACAAGAAGAAGACTAAAAGACCTCAATATGTATACCCTGGAAGAGAGGAGGGAGGGAGGATATGATAGAGACCTTTAAATACCTCACAGGTGGAAATAAAGTACAGGAGGAATATTTTTCAAAAATAAAGATGCTCAAAGAATAGGGACATGCAGAAGCTGGAGGGTGGCAATTTTGGAGAGATGTGAAGAAGTACTTCATCACTGAAAGAGTGGTTTGTGTCTGGAACATTCTCCCATTGGAAGTGGTGGGGCCAAAAACAGTGGTAGGGTTCAAATATGCATGGGATAGGCAAAGGAATCTTTGCAGAAAGTAAGGGGAGAGAGAGAGCCAGAGATCAAGGAGGGTCTGCAGTGACCCTGTAGGAAGGAAAAATGAGCAGACTGGGTGGGCCAAGTGGTCCTTCTCTGCCATCAAATTCTGTTTCTGTTTCCAATCACACCTAGGACCTTTCTTTTTTGCAACCCTGTAGTTATCTTTCTATTATTGGGTGGCCCCATCCACCCAACTCCCCAGCCCTGTCACCCGCTTTCTCCAGATACTTACCCTGGCTCTCAGGTTCCTCCATGGATTTTTCCCATGGTAAGGTTCCCAGAGAGTGCAACCTTCCCAACAGCATCAAGGATCTGGTCCAGGAATCGGTTGCCTGATTCGCAGTGTGGAGTCTGCAGAAGGCTGGTCACCATTCTGCCATCCAGCAGGTTTCTGCCATTTTTCTCCCCTGGGGCTAGTCAGCATGTAATAACATAAGGTTCATATATGCAGTGGGATGTGAGCATGTATTGGCATCAGCAGCCCGCAATTCTCTATAAGCCTCCGCTATCACCCAGCCTCTGCTGGGTGGCAGTCAAACAGCAGAGCATAGAATCCCCTTTTCAAGGAAGGAGAGTTGTCCAGTGGGCATGCATTGCTCCTTCCCCAGCCAGTTCCCTGCAGCTCGAGTCCATTTCTAAACCCTGGGGCTGGTGTGCGAGCAAAGCCCTATAGGCTACGCAATTGGCTGGATACCTCAGAGCATTCTAAACACAAACTGTGAAAAATAGCTGCACTAAATCCAATTTTTCTAACAGTGTCTGGATGTTTTTCTTCACAGAAGAATGAAGACATAGCCAACAGTGGAGTCACTATGTATACTTCTTGCATGCACATGCATACAAAAAACATTTGTTTTTTTGAGTTGCAGTGCATGTTGTGCCCAGGTGGAAGAATGGAGGAGAAGGAACCAGAGAAGCTATAGCACAGCATTCACTCACACAAATGATAGCTAGTATTGTGCCACTGCCTGCTAGTTAACTGCTGCCCATCCAGTCAGTGAGCAAGAACCAGTGCAACTGCAACAGAGACAAATACACAATCTCTGCTCCTTCTTATGTATGCACCAGCAAAACTCCCCCTCGCACTCACGCATGTGCATGTGTGAGACTGAGTGCGGCTGGCATGGATGACTCATGTTGTAGCTGTGACTTCAAGCACGTTTTATTTCACTGCACTTTGCTGGTTCACTAAACAACTGCAGCAGTGTCAGTGAAGGAAATGAGATTTTGTTACTGCCTCCCCAAGGCAGGACTGTTTTAATAAAAACAAATGTTTGCACACACTCCAGATTTATTTATTTATTGAAGATTCGGACAATACCTTTGAGGACAGTTGGTCTTTTACAAAGGTTCCACATCAGTTACAATATTACAGTCAAGACAAAGACTAAACAATCAAGGCAAATTCCAAAGGAAATGTTTGTCTAACTTTTAATAAACATACATAATACTGAAAACCATTCAGATTAATCGAGTCAAGTTCAAGGCAGCAAGCTGAATACAGAGACAGTAGGTATAAACAAGGTGCGACAGAGCTAGCTGACTGACTGGTGCAACTGCATACAGAGACAGTAGGTATAAACACAGTGATAGAGCTAGCTCACTAACTGGTGCAGCTACATACAGAGACAGTAGGTATAAACACAGAGTGATAGCGCTAGCTCACTAACTGGTGCAACTACATACAGAGACAGTAGGTATAAACACAGAGTGATAGAGCTAGCTCACTAACTGGTGCAGCTACATACAGAGACACTAGGTATAAACACAGAGTGATAGAGCTAGCTCACTAACTGGTGCAGCTGTACCGAGTTGCTAACGCAGCCCTCGGGATCTTTTGAACTGGTCAGTCCTGGGGAAGTTCAACACAGTTTCAGGCAGTTCATTTAACCAACCCTGCATCCCAAACAGCAAAGGAGCATTTACCTAGCTGAGTTCTGAGGAGAGGTAGTTCAAGGGCATTCCTGGCCATACTCCTTATACTGCATTGATTTACAACAGATAGATGAGCTAGGCGAGGTTTTCATTGTTAGGCCAGGTATGGCATGCTTAATTTGGCATTTGGGGTCTGTGAAACAGACCTACCTCATGCCATGTTCAGGTCTGGGTAGGGTGTGTTGCTCTCCATCATGAATGCATGCAGTTTTTTTAACCCAGCCAGCCGCAAACATCATGTTTATTGTAGTTGTGAGTACGATTCATTCTCAACCTTGCTGATGCTAGGTAGGCTGATTAAGTTAGGTTTAGCCAGGAGGTTGTCAGTGCTTTACTGCTGTTCTGAAGTGAACTAATGATGCTGCTGTTGTTGTGGTGCTGTGGACAGTGTAGTGATACTGAGAAGTGAGTGTTGTGGGGCTTAGAAGCAATTTCCTGGGCTGGGGAGGGATGGAACTGGGTATCAACAAGCTGGAATGGGAGTAGGTAGCAGTGCTGTTGATGGTATAGGCTGGCATTTCACCTGAACTCTATTCAAAGTATAGCAAGTTGCTTAGGGGAGCTAGGAGCAGCCTGCAGTGCTGGGTATGGGTTTGAGTGCAACTCGCTGAGGCTTTCAGTGGGGGCTGTGGGACAACTTAGTGAGCTGCAGAAGGGGGCAACATGCTGGACTGGGGAGGGCCACTGACTTTGGGAAGGGGCCAGGGTGCAACTTGTTAGCTGGTGGAATGTGGCAGCAAGCTAGTAAATCCTGTTACAAAACACCCACAAAATGCACCACAAAGTACCAAAACCCTAAACCTGTATGGGTCCTAGGCAATTCGCAAACTAGAGATGTGAGAAGTTAGCAAACTTTGCTTTCCAAATTAATTTGTTGAAGTTTGCCAAATTCTCAAGTGCTGACATTTTCAAGTCTTGCAGTTTCACTATGACTTCACCTGACTTCTCCTGAAAAGTGTTACTTCCCCAGGAAAACTCATGACAATGTTGCGTAATGGCAAAGTGAGTAATTCATGAAGTTTTTGACAAAAGTGGATTTTGCAACTTCACTGGAACATCACTGGCAATGTAAAGCAAAGCCCTGGCCTAAAGTTTACAGTTTGGAAATTTGTGCGTACACTTTTTTAAAGGCTGCTTACTTCACTAATAGCCAACTTCTTCACCTAATGGCCTAGGAGAGCACATTGTGAGGGATCACATGGTTACATCCAGTGCTTTCTGCAGCAAAGTGACCATGCGATCAGGCTTTTGCATAGCATGTGATCTGTCAGCTAGTTAGCCTTTAAGAAGTATACCTCGCTTACTGATGAAACTTCTTGCATAATTTTACATGCGTGCACTACACCCAAAATTTGGCAAAGTGGCGTCACTTCACAAGGTTATCATGAAGGGTTAGGTTCAGAATTTCACCACATATTTGCCAGAGAAAGAAAACTTTATAAGTACAAAATCAGATAATAAACCACATCCCCAAACTCCACCACTAGCATTAGTCCTTTTCACAACTGAGGAGTATATTGAACCTCCCCACTGCCATTTGTAATACAAGATGCAGAGAGGAAAGAGTTTTATCATTTTACTTTTTACCTTTTTGATTGGTTGGTTTTCAAATAAATGACTGTTTATTAAAACTGCAACTACAAGAGTGGTTGAAGTTAATTAAGCAATATATCATGAGATGGTGTAGGTGATGCCAGGATTTACCACGCCTGGTGTGTTGTTTGGTCATGAGGCGGAGGCGGTGAGTAAACCACACTGGTGATGCATAAATCCTTTCATCGCCCATACCCTCAGTGGCATATTGCTATTATACAAAGTGTAAAATAAAGAAAAGATTACAATTCTAGGTGCCAAGCTTTTATTTTATTTCTTTATTAATAAAATAGAGGAGATATGCTTCAGCAGATGAAATATAGTCCTGGGTTGATAGATTGTACATGGAAGGCAGATGTCACCAGCTTCTGTCTTTTGTTTTAGCAGTATCTGTTAGTTGAGACAACTGTTATGTACACAGTTCATTCAGGGGCTGGGAAAGGGAGACTGAGGTGCGTTAAAGAGTAGAACGGGCTGCTGCTTGAGTTTCCTCAACCCACCTGCCCCACGCAAGTGGTGCAGGAGCTTGTACACATCTCAAACCCACAGTGGCTGGGGAACAGAGACTGAGCTGTGATGAGGAGGAGAATAGGCTGCTGTCTGAGTTTTGTCAACCCACCACCCACGTAAGCGGTGCTGGAACCATCCTCATTCAACTGAAGGCGTGTCTAAAACCTGGAACAAATGCTGAAGTAAGGAAAGTGTTTTAAATTAGAAAGTGAGGGACAAAAGTTTTAGATATCAGTGCTGAAAAGCTAAACTGTTATACTGGACAAAACGCATGCATCGTGTCGATTAGGACTATGCATATGCATGCATGCATGCCCAGTGTGTGGTACAGCTTTTTGGCGATTATTTCTAAAAGTTTTAGCTGTCACCTTATTTTGAGACAGTTTCCTGACTTCATTGTTGTCACAGCTTTTAAACAAGTCTTCAGGTGATCAAGGGTGGTTGGAGGTGAGGGTCATGGTGGAGCTGACCAGAATGCTTGTGGTGCTTCACTGCTGTGGCAGCCAGTGCACTGTCACTTTGTAGGTGCATAAACAGTTTTTGGTGGCAAACAGTTAGGAGGTGAGCAGGGAAGAAGGGATTATGGGAGAAAGAGTTAATAAAATTATTTTACACCGGTGTGGGTTTTGCATCTATTTATAGTTTTTGGGAATGGTCAGTACTGTGAACTGTCGCTTTCAGTGAGTCAGCATCTCACCGTCCGTCGCCGTCTTTGCCAGTCCTGTTTTTTTTTTTGGTCTGAGTGATTTCAGAGGGAGGTCCTGATGCGTGACTGACAGCTGGCACCTTTTTCTGTTAGGTCATACTAGGATTTACAATGGCTAGAAGGTGCCAGCCAGCCAATCAAAAGCCTGTATTTTAAGCCACTGTATAATACAAATTATACAGTGGGTATGAGAATCATGTATTCTGATTGGCTGACTGACCCTTTTAGCCATGGATAAATCTCACAACAACCCACACAAAAGTGCCAGTCAGTCACATCTGGAATCCCCACTTTGTCAAATCAATCTGAGCCCCCCTCCGGGCATCAAGGTGAAAACCCACCATCTTTACTGCCCACTAAACCATGAAGCAAAGTGGGAGTTTCAAACGGACGCAGACTTGAACTAACAACCCCAACAATCCCTAAAGTTATTTAATATACCGAAAACATTTTTGTTTTTCACATAAAATTTTTTTTGGCATGAAAAGAAAGTTGCTCTCTTTTTGTTTCCTATTCAGCTGTTCGCTGACAGAAACTAAAACTGGTGTTTGCTGTGTCTTAGCTGACAAAGTTTGTCTCTTGCCATTCATAACAAGAAGAATTTCCACTTACTCTAACGTCGCATTGATGTTAAAATAAAAACAAAAAACACTATTGCCACCCTGTTTTCCCTATCTCTCTCACTCCGGTTCTATAACAACAACAAAAGAAATGCAGCTCAGTCTCCCCATTTCCCAAGCCCAATGAAAACACTGTTGTCACGCTCGTTTAAGAATAAGGTAGGGTGCAGTGAGTGAACACTTGGTTCACATACCAACCTGTGATGCAGAATTGAAGGCAGCGTACCGTCATCAGTAAGGAGTAAAGGCTAGCTGCTCTTTACTCTTAATTTTCCTTGTTGTTCCTATTGTTGAATGATGGAGCAACCCTACCTGTTTTCCTAAATGTCATATACCTTGATATGCTAAATTGTTGATGTATCTGGTATTGTTTATCTTATATTTTCTCTGTCAGTTTGACCCACAGTTGATTCCCTGTTATGTTCCTGTACGATCCACGCTGTTCTCTCACTGTATCTTACACTGTCTGTGTCATTTTTGGCCTAAAAAGATCTTCAGATCAGTGCACCAACCTGGTTACCAAATGAATAAATACATAGAATTTTGTTGTATTATAGGTTACATACTGTATGTAACTTTTTACTGTTTGTAAATCTCACAACTGCTGCTCCGCTTCACATTCAGCTCACTGGCACACTGCTTCTGCTCTCATTCTGGTCCAGCCTGCTTGCAGAACTACCACCCTAACTGCTGGCACCATCTCTAGCAACACAGGAACTATTTTTCTAGTGAAGCAATAAATTCAATACAAATAATTTAAAATGCCCCCAAAATTAAGGGAGACATTGTATAATCACAATAAACCACTCTAGGATATGGGATATGGTGGGATTTACCCACTTCTGGTGTAGTTTACACTCCTCAGCCTGTAGCCTCGTGACTGAACCACCAGGTGTGGTAAATCCCACCATAACCCACACCCTGTTGTGGTTTATTGTTAAAAAAAATCCTATCAAAAGACAGTTACATACTGCTCATTACAACAACAAGTAAGCAGTTATTTAAAACACATACAAATGCATCTTCATCATTCCTGTACAGAATTGTTGACTGTTGTACCATGGATATTGAGAATCCTGCAATCTGATTGGCTGACTAGTACCTTTGAGCATGGGTAAATCCTATGACAACCCGTTACAAAAGTACCAGTCGGTCGGATAGCTGCAGCATAACAAATGCTTTAAAGCTAGCACAACTGGCCCCATAAAATTCAAAACAAACCCAATGCCATTTTTCCCTTGTTAAAGTCGACTGTAAGCTGACTGAAAACAGCTACACATAAAAAGAACATGTATAATCACTTTTTGCTTGTTTAATTTGTGATTGCTCCTTCCGGCTCTGCCACCAAAATCCAGTATTTGAAACCACTCACTTGTTTGTGGTTTCAATTACTCCGCTTATTTCTCAGTTCCATGCATGGTCGCTCATGCTCCTAACTCTCACTCTGTTTCCACCAAATACCCATGCTCCTGATCCAGTAAAACAAAGCATCTTGTCCTGACCCTTCAATCTGGTCCCTCTGGAATATATAAGAGTGCTCACAGCTTTCATCACGTCTCTCTCGTAGGCTCAACTTGAGAACTGCTCATACCTCACACCATGCTCACTGCTTCAAAAAAAGAAAAATAGCAAAAACATACACAAAGAAAAAAACAGTATGTGCTTCTGTGTGTGTGTGTGTGTGTGTGTGTGTGGTGGGGGCTGTCTGTCTATGTGGAGGGGTTGGCTCCATATTCTACCTAGCAACAAGGGACTTGATATTGAAAGGAATGAGTTTTACATAAAAATCAATTAAGAAAAACTTTAAAAGCAATAAGTGTAATATTTTTAATAAACTTTTAATTTTCCATTGTATAATTGCAACAATGCACTCTGGAGTATAGGTTATGGTGGGATTTCTGCTTCTTGTGTGGCTTATATCACTCAGCCTGCAGCCTCAAGCCACACCACACCAGGCGGGTAAATCCAACCATAACCCATATCCTTTTAATGGATGATTGCTTAAATATATCATATATTACACATCCAAAGTCAGAATATTTAGGAGAAAAATCTGACCTTCAAACACTTAAATCAGAGAAAAACCTAATCATCAGCTACATTTTTAAATTGCCCAGGGATTGCAACTATTATTAAAATATTTAATACAGTCAGCCATCGTGTACCATGTCTTGTGATTCCAAGTAGGATCAGGGGCTTGAACATTCTCCAGACTGACTGTATGACAGACCTTTGCATGCAGCTGGAAAATGTGGCCAAAACAATGACATATTTTGGCAGCCTCTGTTTGAAAAGCTTGTAGTTAACCAAACACAGCTCCCAAGCAGGAGTACATCTGTGGAAAGCTGGATTACTGGATAAGGACCCTAACAAATGAATGATCACACCTAAAACGTGATAGGTAGTAATGTTGTGCTTTATTCCACAATGCTCTGGATAGGCAGAGGGTGAAAGCCTGCTTTTCAAAAGTTTTTTTTTTTTTTTTTTTTTTTATTATTATTTTGGCTGGGAAAAGCACATTGAGCCAAAGTTCATTTCCAGGTGTGTGAGCATAGGAGGTTAAATGATGTACCCAGGGTTATACAGTGTGCAAGTGGCTACTGTGGGTTTTGAACCCAGGCCTGCTGGATCTACAGGTTCACAGCTGTTTATGAAGCTAACCTCTACCTCTAGACTATATTGTCTCTCTCTAAAAGCAAAATCAAGTACTTTATAAAAACTGTGATTCACTTGATAAGGCTGATGCTTACTGTTTGACAGTAACCATTGCTCAAAACAAGGGAGCTACAGTGGTAGTCAGGATGAGATGGACTATCTGGATATACAGGAAAATATCACAGAAATCCATCGTAATGAATGGCG
This sequence comes from Neoceratodus forsteri, assembly GCA_016271365.2. Lineage (NCBI taxonomy): Eukaryota > Metazoa > Chordata > Ceratodontiformes > Ceratodontidae > Neoceratodus > Neoceratodus forsteri. The sequence continues at coordinate 908,143,751 of CM057453.1, forward strand.
ATTTCCTGTTATATATTGTGATACAGTATATCAGGGTATTCTGCATCATGTCAGTGACTACCACTGTAGTACCCTGGCTCTTTAATTTATATACTTTACCATCAGCCAGTTTGTAAGAAAAATGCCACATGCACTCCAGACAGGAATCAATTAATGGCTTTTATTGCACTCAAAATCAAATGTGCATAGATAAAGATGCAAAAATCATGCTGGTGTGGGCTCCTGGCCCCAGACCAAACACGAGCTCCCCCAATGTATCGGCATCTGGATATCGCTCCTTAGGGGTCTGAGGAAGGCAAACCCAGACTCTGATATATAAGGAAGCTCAGTGTTTTCAGTCTGTGGTTAGAGCCCACACCAGCCTGATTTTCGCACCTTTATCTATGCACATTTGATTTTGAGTGCAATAAAAGCCACAATTAATTCCTGTCTGAGTGCTCACTTTATGTCACTGCACGCTTGTTCAAGGAACATCTTGTGCTAGTAGGCTATTTCAGAGGTGTGTCTGTGTTGGTGAATGCAGGGCATGCTATAGTAGGTGTGTCCCTCATTCCCTAATAAGCCAGCATGCTACCACTGACACCAACATTATGTAAAGTGGACACAACTTCTAAGAAAGTGCCGCTGCAATCAGAGACAAGCTCCTCATGCAGCGGCACCGATGACATGCCTCCTGACATGCCTTTCCTAGTGAAGCATTTAAATAAACATGGTGGTGGTGGCTGCTCTGTCTGCCACACAATGCCCACAAAGCCAACTTTGGGTGCCCAATCCCTTGTCGGCATGTTAAATACCCCCTCCAAAATTGTGTGACACACTGAGGAGCCCACTCCAGTGTGTCTCCATATTATTGAAAGCCGACCACCGTTGGCATGTTCCTGCCCCTCGCCACCCCACTTGTGTGCCACACTGGGAGCCCACCCAGTGTGGTCAGCATCACCCCCAAAGTCATGGGGCACACTGGGAGCCTGCCTCAGTGTGCACAACATTTTTCTTACACCTGTAAAAAGAAAACCGCTTATGTGTTTTTGTTTTTAATTACCTGAAACAAAGAAAACAGTCCTGCTGTTGGGTCCACCCCAACCTGCACTCACCCTCTGCGCACTCAGCTCACCACCCCCCTCACCCCATACTTACCTCTGGAGGTCAGCGCCATGATCTTCAGTGGAGCGAGAACATGTCTGCACTCTTCAAAGCTGACTGTGAACTGAAGAAATGCTGGGAAGCTGTACATTGGCATAAATGTTGGCGGGGGGCCAACTTAGGTGGATATCTCAGTCATTTTTTGAATTTTGCCTCCAAATGTTCAACATGGGGTGCTAGGATCCCACCTCATGAACACATGCACTGTCATCTTGTTACTTAGTCCTGAAAGGTCATTACACGGTCACTGAGAAGAATCACCTTTTGGGACTGATTAATAAAATGACAGTGCCACTGTTCATGAGTGGAGATCTCAAAAAGCCTATGTGAAAATATGTTAAAAAATCCCAAAATAATTGTGTCATGGTGTCGTTCGCAGTTTCTATGGATGCGCATGACTTACCAATTTTCATATTTCACCCAGATTTTCAACATTGCCATTTTGTACACCTCCTTATGAACAGTACAGCTGTCATTTTACATCCTGCCTGAAATATGTTTTCACACATGTGGCACACACTGGCACGGTCGCTGTGGGAAATCAATGTTTGGGACAGATTAACAAAATCACAGTGACACTGTTCATGACCTGAGTTCCCAAAATGCCTATGTTGAAAATTTGATTAAAAATCCCCAAATAATTGCGGTATGTCGTGCATTGCGCGGTTTCTATGCGTCGCGTGACTTCCCAATTTTTAATATTTTCACTCCAGCTTTTCAACAATGCCATTTTTACACCACCTCATGAACAGTGCAGCTGTCATTTTTCACATCCTGCCCAAATGTGTTTTCACACAGGTGGCACCAAATTGCACAGTCTTGTAGCAAAATCACCTTCTCGGCTAATGAACCCATAGTGCCACTGTTCATGAGGTGAGGTCACAGACGCCCATGTTGAAAATCTGAGTGAAAATACCAACAAATGCCCAGGGCATCTGGGTTTCCAACCATAATGCCCCACCCTGTAGAGACCGATAGGTGTCAGGGTGTGACTTGGCATTGTCGGCTGTAACGCCATGCCATTCCACCTCACCCTGCAGTCAGTGACAGGCATCTAGGTGTTCTGTGGATTCTTCAGCCCTAAAGTTCACCCCATTCTCCTATACTGCACCCATTTCAGCATATTTCCTTATGGAATGGGGTAGGTTAAGCCAAGACCCCAAGGCACAGAGCTGCACTTGTCGGTGTCTGCAGGGTAGGGTGAGGTGGAATGGCATTAGCATTATGGCCGACAACCCAAAGGCACACTCCAATGCCTGCCACTCTCTGCAGGGTGGGGCTGGGCGGGCGCCAGTTCACTGCCAGTCCTATTGTGCATCTAACCCTGCACTACCAATGAAAATGCTAGCAAGCCAACATTCGGCATTGACAAATGCTTGTTTGCTGAGAGAGACAGAGGGGAGAAGAGGGAGAAAGAGGGAAGAAGAAAAGAAAGACAGAGAGTGAGAGAGAGAAAGAGAGGAGGGAGAAGAGAGAGAGGGGAAAAGGAGAGAGAGAGAGAGAGAGGGAGAGAGAGAGAGAGAGAGAGAGACAGTGGGGGAGAGAGAAAGAGGAAAGAGGGACTCTCTTCCCCACTGTCTTTCTCGCCTCTCTCCCCTCCCTATTCTCTCTCTCTCTCTCTCTTTTAAGCCATGTCCAAGTGCCAAATTCCACTGCAAATATCTGCAAGTGAACGTTCAGCATTGACAAATGCTTGTTTGTGTGTCATGGTGATTATTTTGAGCAGACCACTCCCAGAGTGAGGCAGTAATCCTTTTGTTGTGTTTTGAGTTTGTGAAACAATAAGCTCTATATTTAAGTGGTCCTCTGGTGAGGCAATAGCTTTATCTTTGGCAAGTGCCCTAGCTGCAGTCTTAGGCTGGCATCATCACATAATGAAGTTCAGTGGAACAAGTGTAATAAATTAACACTACTGCCATTACACTGGTGTATAAGCAATGAAACAGTGTTTTTAAAAAAAGTAATCTATTAACGTGGCCAATTGACCCTCTGGGTTGTGTGAATGTATGTATGTGTGTGTATTTGTATCACTTCTGCCTTTTTCCTCAGTTTTGAGACCCACAATATGTAGAAGATGGTGACATCAATTCACTAAAGCCACAGCAATGTTTTCTCTTTAAAGGGCCATTACTGCATTGCTCAACATGAGGACAAAAATGGGTTCTGTCACTATAAGTTTGTATTGCACTACTTGTCTTTCTATAAATAACTTTTTATAAAGATGTAGCTCTGGAGTAGGAATAAATATAGATTGGTGGCTAGAAAGACATAATCAGAAATGTTCTGGGTCATTGGGATCAGGGAAAAGAAAGGGGTCACAGTGAGAAAAAAAGCACAGAGGCACAATGCTGTAATTAGTATGAAGAAAATTAAATATTCTAAACTGTATTTTAGTACTAATACATGTGTATCAATATAAACATAATAAAACAGTTTTCAAATTCCATAGATTTCTGAAGAAATTTCAATCACAGTGATCTTTCAGGAGAAATTTTGATATTCTCTTGCTTTACAAAGCCCAGGAGAAATCTGGCAGGCAAATTCAGATTATCTCTTTGGTACAGCAAAGAAGTTTCATAACTTTAGAGTTACAAGTTTTCGAGATACAATACCAATTGTTGAGAAAGCGGGCACTATTACTTTCCCAGTATATTTAGCAAACAAAATTATTCAACTCAGAAAAGGCCCCCACAGATTTCACTGGAAAAGATGGCATTGCCATTGGCCACAAGAGCAAATAAGGCTGGCCAACATTGCTGGGTCCCAGCACCCTGGAAAAGAGGTGGACACCTGGCAGTCAGGTTGCTGGCTAAGCCAGGCCTCTTGGGGAAGGTAACAAGGTTTTATTTAAGGCTAGTTAATAAAAGGAGCATGATCTCCATCATGTCCCTTCAGACTAAAGTTTACCTCCCAGTTCATATGCTGGGGTAAAGATTTAAACCATCCTGCTGTTAGTCCTTCCATGTGTACCTCAGGCAGTCTGGGCAAGAATTCCACTACCCATGATGCCTGTGCACATGCATAGCATACATGAAAGTCCAAGTTTTCCTTGTGACTTGGCAGGGACCCCAAACCTCCCACAACTTCTTTTTTTAATTACTCTTTATTATAAATTTTATACCACACTGTTACAGAGAAAGAGATATATAGTGTTTGATGTAACCAATTATCAAAATTCTGTCTTAGTCAATCTTTATAGTCATAAGGTTGTAGAAGGTACAATGTTTTTACATGTATTTCAGATAGTTTGCTGTTGGCTTAATGTCACCAGTTAAGATACATCTCCATAAAACACCCATTCTTGGTGTTGTTCACTTATTAAAACCAAGCCCCACCCTAACCCCTGGGCCTAGTTTACTCCTCAATTCATCAAAGGTAGCCACCAGGCCTCTCACCTAAATCTTACTCAAGGGCAGAAGGCGGAATCTGATAAGGTACAATAGTTGACCCAGCACTGCCATTTCCTCATAGGAGATGAACCTCTACCCAACATCTCCATATTAAAACACTCTGAAGAATAGATCGCTGACATTATGTTTCTCCATTCTTGTACTGTTGGGATCTGTTCAGACATCCAACACTGAGTAATTGCTTTTTGGCTGCAGAAGACAAACTGGTAGTATAGATTCCCCAAGGAGGAGAATGGTCGGAAAAAGCCCCAACAGAAATTGTTCTGCTGTAAGTTCAACAGATTCATTGAACAAGATCGATAGCTTGTTTTAAAGAAAGAGCAGATAGGGCATGAGATGAGGCATAACCATAAAACATGACCCAGAGTGGCAACCCTGCAGCCATAGTCTCCAACAATGCCCATATTGTTGGGAAGAAATTTAGTAAGAACACGCCGAACCCTAAATAATCGCCGGTATCTCATCATGAACTCCCTCGAGAGGACAAAGTTGCTTTAACCTCCAACAGGGCCGAGCCGTCACGACTCCATAGAAATCTCTAGTTCAAAGTCTTTATTCCATTCACTAAGGATGCATCTAGTAGATTCTAGCCCACCATTTCTCAGTTCCTTGTATATTATACCTATAATATGTGACCCAAGTTACCTTTGATTGACTCAATAAAGAGCTGTAATAGGTTAGATGTGGGAGTGGAATTATGGGTGAGATGGTTTTATTCTGAAGGATATGAGTTCAGAATTTGAAAATATCAAAACAAATCAAGTTCAAAGTGAGAATTGGGATGTAACTTATCAAAGGGAATAATGCCCTGAGGGAGAGATTGGAAAACATGAGAGAGTCCAAGTCCACTCCATAAGGCAAAACTTGGTCCATAAAGTTAGGAACAAATGTTTTGTATTGGAAAATAAGCTACAATATTCATAGATCTTTAAAATAGGGCCTTTTTCCTCAACCGCTCCATAACTTGTAGGTTTGGGATGTTATATTGGTTAATGCAGAGGATGGTACAGACCTGTCATCTGAAGAAAAGAGGATCTTCGTGATGTCAAAAGATTATTTAGGTGGAATTCTATGGTTTTCCAGGGAGCAATATGTTTCAGTCAACCACAATATCAATATTCTTAAAAAGCTGCTTGAACATATAAAGACAGATCTGGAAGGTTAAGACCCTCTGAGATAATGATAACTTTAGGATGGAGAGCTGAATTCTCAGATGTTTTTCCCCCATAAAAGCCCAAGATCAATCCGTCCCACTATTTAACGTAACATTTTGAGGATAGAAAGGATAGTCTGTAATAGATATAATATTTGAGGAAGTATATTTGTTCGAATAATCTCAACTTTTCAATGAAAGGAAAAATCCTGTCGCCCAATGGTCAAGGTCAGATTGGATCTGTATTGTCAATGGTTAAGTAATTAACCAATTCAAGTACGCCAATGTCATGAGGAGTTGGAGACCCAGATATGAAATTTTAGTGGACCGCCATTTAAATGGGTAGTTCTTTTGAAGTTGCTGGGAGGATGAAATTAAATGTGAGGATTTCTGTTTTGGCTATATTAAGTTTAAATCCAGATAGTTTTCAAATTGGGTTAGAATTTTCCACGTAGCCAGTATGGACTGTGAAGGGTCACCAAGGTCAACAACACATCATCTGCAAACATGCGATTTTGTATTCCTGTTAATGATGTGGTATCCCCCACATGGTAAGTATTACGGAGGACAGATGTCAGGGGTTCAAGGAAATGAGCAAAGAGGTAAGGAGACAGGGCATCCCTGGCGTGTTCCCCTGCCAGGGAATTGGGGCAGATAGCGATCCATTAGATCTAATATAGGCTCGTGGGATTTATACAAATTAACTAAGTTTTTGATGAATAGAGGGGGAAATGGAAAGCTCTCAAGGTATCCCAAAGAAAAGGCCACAAGACATGGTTGAAGCTTTCTCTGCATCAAGGCTAATAAAAACAGAAGGGATTTGTCGGTGGAAACATATTCTTGTAGTACTAGGGCCTGTCGGATGTTATCAAACGTGCTTCTATTCTTAACAAAGCCTGACTGATCAGGATGTATAATTTGAGGATAATAGATTCCAATCTGGATGCCAATACAGCCATGTAAATGTTATAGTCAACATTAAGTATAGAGATTGGACGATAGGATCTGGGGTCTGAGGATCCTTATTTGGTTTTGGGATAGGGGCTATAGTAGCAAAATCCCAGGATGGGAGAGACAGACCACCCAGGAGATATGGTTAAACAGAGAGTGTATTTTTGAATTAGCTCTTTAAGAAACTTCTTGTACCACTCTGAAGTGTAACCATCAGGTCCAGGGCATCTCCGTTTAAAGTTTTGATAGTTTCTTCTATCTCTAATTTGGAAATGGGAGCTATCAGTGTTTTAATTTGGAGGGAGATAGGGTTGGGAGTCCGCACCCCTAAAATTGTTTGGCTGCAGTTTGCATATAATGAGGGTCCGAAGAGTATAACTTTGAATAGAAATTGGAAAACCCGCTGAATATGGGCATCGAATAATGGATTTTCCTTGTTGACAGATTTTTAAGTTTTAGGATAATGGCAGATCTCTTTCGTTCCCTCAGTCTCAGGCCAGCTTCTTAGTACCTCTGGGACCCCCTCATGCACAGACTGATGGAGGTAATATAATGATTGTTGTATCTTATTGTCAATTATTTTTGTAAGGCCGCCTTGGTATCCCTTATTAGTTGCTGGAGATCTTTGTCCCTTCTCGTATAACATCTGATAGTTAGATAGTAGTTCTGATAACCTGTGATATTCTGCCTCTCTTTCTCTATATTTCCTAGCAGAATATGCTATTATTTCCCATGGATGGTGGTCTTCATCGCATCCCACTGCATTGACTCCGAGACATTCGGTCAGAATTCTCTTGAAATAAGAGAGGCAGCGAATTGAGATATTCTCCTTAAATTCCCTATCCCTAAAATAGATGGGTTTAGTCTCCAGAGATTTTTCTCCTCCTTCCCATATCCAGTTTAAAAACAGGGAGTGATGGTCTGATAGAAGTTTTGGTCCCAAAACAACATCTTGTATGGTTGACAAATGTTCACATGTGGTCAAAAATATTCTAGTCTAGAGTAGGATTTAAATTTAGGGGAGTAATAAGTGAAGCCGGTAAAGATGGGAATATATGTCTCCACCGTCCACCAACCTCAAGTGTTCAAAAGAACATTTGAACTGCTTGGTTGTTGTGGTATTACGGTGCTTATGAGGGTTTGAACAGTCTATATGTGGAGATAGTGTTAAATTCAGGTCCCTCCCATAATCATCTGACCTTGGAGGAGGTCAAGTAGAGTGGATAAAAGCCCCTGAATGTGGGAAACTTGGTTTGTGGGAAAATATACATTGGCCAGTGTTACTTGTTTCCCAGATAATAGACCCTGACAATTACAAAATGCCCCTGAGCATCAAAATGTGTTTGTTGTATCTCCATAGGCGTATTTTGTGGAATTAAAATACCCATGATGTCTACCCCAGGATGCGAAGAGGCCACCACCTGGTATTTTTTCCCCAGTTTAGTTTAAGATGTTCTGACTCTGATAGGTGGGTCTCCTGTAGGAAAACGAGATTGGAAGGGTTCTTCTGTAAGAACTGCATTAAACAAGCTCTTTTATGGGGTCATGGAGACCATTTATATTATGTGTCATAATTTTGACTGGATTTACTGTTGTCCTTTCTTTGGGTTTAAATTTACTGTCATTGTTTTATTTTTTCCATCCCCAGGAAGGACTTTTTGAAGATCAACGGACCAAGCTCCCCAAACTACCTGAACAGACTCCAGGAAAGAAATGTTTTTCTGGCTCTATTTTCATAATTGGTTCAATAAAGTATGTTGTAAAAATATATTTACTGTATATGTGTGGTTATTTTCCTCCACCCCCAACACTACAAATTTCTAAATAATAAACTATCATGAGTAACCAATTTGTGGAATAATGTAGAATTAACTAGGTGACCTAGAACCAGGTCCATGGGTTTATCCTGCCTTGTAATATCAGGTATAGAGAATGCAATTAGTAGCCCACATAAACCAAAGATTTGAAAGTTGAAACTTTTATAAACAATTTTCAAATATAAAAGAACTATATACAGTTTGACTCCCATTTGGAGGTGCTCCTACAGAGCTCCCCTGAGCATCCTGTCCTGAGTCTTAGTAGGGACAGGAGAGAAATGCATGGCTCTTGAGTCAGACCCATGAGAAATTAATCTCAGGAATAGAAACAGGGCCACAAAGGAGTGAGTATAGAATCACTCCATGGTGGACCAGATGTGCCAAGGTTATAATAAAATTCACTGCTACCCAGGCATTCCACCGTAAATAATATTTTAGATCAGCATAATGGTATGTGGGAAAGACAGTAATTATAATAGTAAGTTAAGGCATGAGGTTAGGATCAGGAAAGGGTCCCCGCACCTGACTAGGGAACCTTCATTATAAATTAAAGGAGGTGCCCTTGTTAAAAAAATTTTATCATAGTCTTGAACCTCTGGGGAAAAGAAACCCCAACAGTAAATGTCCCCCACTAAGAAACATGGTAGCAAGATCTGCCTTAGGGTCAAAGACTCTATTTGCCAGATTACCCCACTGAAATAGGGCGTCCCCACCCCCACGCTAGTCCCAGGCAGGCACTCCAAAGGAACCGACAACAGCCCCAACCAACAAACATGGTAATTAAATTATTAGCAGAAAGATACAGCAACCCCCAAGCCAGCAACAAAATTCCGATATAGGAGGTTAGCTTTTGCTTCTTGTGTCCATGTAAACATGCACTAAAATATATAATGTTCTGGTATATGAAAATCAATTCCAAAAGTCCTTTGTCTGCAGAAGTCTTGCTTGACTATATTCAGCCTTCAGAGAGCAAAGCCCAGATCCAGAACAAATCCCAGATATCCAAAACTGCTCGGGGAAACCCACTCCAGGACACAGGTTGAGAGGAGAGAACCCATGAGAAGGACCTTGGAAACCATGGGAACTGTGGGAGAGAAGGCAATGATCCCCAGGTAGTAGTACCCCCAGTATGGGAAAATCTCCACCATCTGGGAGCGCACAATGATCCAAATGGCAACCCATAGCCTGAATAAGTTTTTTTTTTTAGTTTTGATTAGTTGCCTGAACCAAAAGAAGGTGCCCATCCCCTTCCATCCCCAGGCATCCCCTCACCCCACCCCTCACATCCCGAGGCAGGAACCCATACCAAGCCTCTATGAGAGTATGAAATGTACCTCTAGGATCTTCAAGGAGGCATGGTAGGGTTGCAGTATTGTTGAAGGCATTTCAGTATGGCTACAATCGGTGTTTCTGTGGCCTGAGGCAAGTTGGATCACTCTGCTGCATTGAGTTGCTTCTGGCGTAGTCTCACAGTCTCCGCTGTCTTCTCCGTGAGGATCCCTTAAGCAAGAGGTCGGATGTGGCCTCTGTTGTTGAGGTGTATGTTTGCAGCCCAGACGGCCAAGGTGACCATCAGTTTGGCGGGGTATGGAGTCTGAAACAGTTTTCTGGGCCGGAGGATGGGAAACAAGGGCTATATGCTCTACGCTGCCGCTGGAGTGCAGGGGCACAATCATTATCAAACAGTAGTCTCTGTTGGCCCCACTTAACTTTACCCTTCTGAAAGGCTTTATTGAGTAAAACTTCTTTAGTTTGATAGCTTAAAAGCGCATCATGAAGGATCTGGGTCTAGCTTCAGGAAAGGTGGGCTTTGGGCCCAATGCACAATCGCCCTCTCCAGGTCAAGTTGAAGTCTGGGTCCAATGGGTGTTAAGCTAAGAAATAATCTCGAAGACCGGGGTCACTGCCCTCCTCCCCTCTGGAAGCCCAAAGATTCTTACATTTCGCCTTCTTCCCCTGTTCTCTGCGCCCTGTTGCTGAACTGAAATTGCTAGTTGCTCTGATGCTAGGGAATGGACTGTTTCCTCTAATTCATCTAGCCTAGTGGTGTCCAGGGAGATTTGGAGATCTGCTTCAGCAGCTTTATTTTGCAGGCTGTTAATATCTTGTCGGATGTCTTTAAGCGATTCACGGACCTCACCACGCAAGTCCGTGATCGCCTTTAAAATTGTTTCAGTAGCTGGTTCTGAGGATTTCTTCTGCCCCTTGGTTTTGGCGCTATTCATTTTCCTTTCAAATCCCAGAGTTAGCTTGAGCTGGGCCTCCCTCATCTGACACTGGCTCCTCGATATCAGTGGTTTTGACTATCGGCTGGTATCTGTTCAGGTGCTGTTTCGCCATAATGCCGATTATTAGAGCGCAGTTGTGAGGTGAGTGAAGGAGAAGTTTGGCTTCTTATGTGGAGTTAATGCTATTTTTGCTCTTTTTATTTTTATTTCGGTGGGAGCCTCTGCTATGCGTCTTACCTGGGCATAACTGGAACCGGAAGTCACCTCCACAACTTCTGTAGTCCTGTGAGAACAATTGATTAGGGTGCTTACCATGAACTGCCTCTCCATTCTGGTGTGGATTCTAGCCTTGCAGTTTTCCTACTCAGGAGTGGGCTCAGCTTACCCTTTTGGCTGCTATGCCTCAGTAGTTGCTCAGTGCAGTCCAAGCTCTTCATCAGTCAGCAACTCTTTGTGTGCCACTGCCATTCCCTCCATGGCAAGGCACAGGATGTCTTCATAGTGCTGATGCAGGTCCCACTCACAGATACAGTGCTGTCACTAATGCAGTGGGTCCAGAGCTATTAGAGCAGGTACCTAGAATAGCATCTTTCTATGGCAGCACAGGACCAGGGTTTGGGCCATTACATGTTTTTTCTCAGCTGGCCTCAGTGGTCATTTTTTCTCAGTTGTCAGTACCTTTGTGCCATTTACGGTAGTCAAGGTCAGGGTCAAGTAGGTCACTGTCTGCATTTTGGTGTGGTGTGGAGAATGCATCAAGATACACTATGCTGCCTTTATGAGACTGTCACCAGGAAAATCAAAATGAATTAATGCTACAGTAATGTTTCACACAGTAATTATGTAGTGAAACAAGAGCTGACCACAAGCTAACCATGGCTGCTATTAAACTGTTTTCATTGAGGTCCTGCTTTTACCCATTTAAGTATTCAAGCACTAAGACCAAGCTCAGAAGCAACATCTCAGTTTCAGTGGGGTCCCAGTTTCTCCCGGTTTTACACTGTATTTATCCAAGGTTCAGCTAAGATGTAATGTCTCATTTTCACTGCAGTACTACTTTTACACATTTGCATTCTGTCTTTACCCAGGATAGCTCAGCCCAGGTCAGATGCAATATTTCATTTTAGTTTGTCCCTGCTTCTACATATTTTATAATGTATTTACCCGAGATAGACAGTTGACCCACAGCTTGTTTTCATGGGGGCCTGAATTCACCTATTTCACACATCATTTTCCTATAGTAGCTAAACTGAGATGTAATACTTTAGGGACCTATTTTTCACTGGAATAAAATTGTTGTTTTCAGTGGTGTCCTGCCTTAACCTATTTTACACTATAGCTACACAGGATAACCCAGCTCAACTGCAATATCTAATGCCTCTTAGTCTGCTGGGAGCTTGTTACCAAAATGGTGCTTCTGGTTTTGGCTATGCAGTTGTGGACTATGGCACCACCCCTCCTCTTGTCTTGCCAGACTTGACCGTCTTCAATGCATTTTGTCACTTTGCTACCACCCTCCCCATTGTACTCACCACTGTTCCCTCTACTCCTCCCTGTCCGTCCTCCCAAACCGTCCATGTCACCAGTCCTACTGTGCCTCTTCATCTCCAGATTCTGATATGAAACTCTGCCCTCTTACCTGTCCTCACCCTCTCTCCCATTCCCTCTGCCTCATACTCCTCATCTCCAGGGATCCTTGCACCTTCTCCTTCTCCACCCTCATCTCTCTGCTGGATACTCTGCCTTCTTCTACCTTCCCTCCCTCTGGAACCTGCTCCCTCCACTCTCCACCATTCTCACTCCCTTTTCTCCTTGAAGCACCAGCTGAATCTTCTTTCCACCCCTGCCTGCCCTGTCATTCCCTCCTGATCCTTCCTTGCTGTACTATGATGAATTGTTTATCTGATCCTTTCAGCTGTCTTCGCATGTTAAATTGTACTCTGTTTTACTTTATTTTGTTCGGATCATTAATAAATACCATGTATGCTTTTATTTCTGTATTTCCTATTCCTCTCCCTGGGTCACACCTGGAAATGAGCCCTGGCTCACTGTGCCTTCCCAGTTACCAATTTTCCAAAAATTAAATATCTCATCTTCATAGGGTCCTATATTTACCCATTTCTACACTGTATTTACCAAGGCTAACACAATCCAGCTGAGCTACAATACAGCAACTCATTTTCAGTGGGGTCCTGCTGTTACCCAGTTTTACAAGCATTTACCCAGGAAAGCCCAGCTAACATGGAATATCTCATGTCTTGTTTTCAGTAAGGTCTGGATTTTACCAGTGTTTACACTTTATTTACCCAGGACAGTCCTGGGGAGATGCAACATCTCATTTCCAGTAGGGTTCTGTTTTCACCGATTTTTATGCTTCTGTTTGGCCCCAGTTTCTCTTCACCAGCTTCTAGGTTATCCTTCCACCTGCCCAAGTCCATCTTCCTGCTGTAGGGGTCTGCTGAGAGTCCAAACTGCCATCAGCATCTGCTCAACATCCTCTCCAGACTCCCAACCATAACCTACAACTTGCCTCCCATGGAGTCAGATTCCCCCAGTTCCTTAGGCCTAGAGAGAATCGGCTTTTGATGGTCAAGGTCCTGAAGGGGAGCCAGCAAGGAAGGAGATGTTGGCAGGCCCTACTGTGGTGTGGGGCATGGTCGGCTTCATTGGCCTAGGTCTGCTGGTGTATTTCATCCCACTTAAGGACTCTCATCCCTCCCAGGGTGTGATCCTGAGAAATGACTCAGCAGAGCACCTATCAGGCTGTCAGAAGGATGGATGAACCCACCCTACCTTCCCCTGTTGGCCATGTTCTGGGTGTGACACATCCATGATATCACCATGTGAGGAGGGTGTGTGTGCCGATGTAAGGCCACTCCAGAGGGACCATGCATTTACTCCCCATAACACACCCTCCCCTGGGCCACGGGGGTAGTCATGCAGTGAAAGGAGATGCCTTCTCTCCACAGGGCAGAAGATTAGTTATGTTGCTGTATTGGTCCTTGTGACAAAAGATCCAGAAAAAAGAGATGAAGTGATACCTTTTATAGGACCAACATAGATGTTGCAAAGGAAATAGGTGCTTGAGCTTTTGGATTACATAGAATCCTTCATCAGAAAAAAAGCAGAAGGTAATAAATATAGATGCCAGGATCCTGCCTTGCTGGCAGGCACCCAATGCCCAGGCTCAGGTTGGGAACCAGGTTTTCTAGATGACAAACAGTATCGCTAGTTCTACACTGTTCAACTAGTCCACTTTCACCCATTTTTACATTGTATTTACCAAAGGGTGCCTTGCCCAGGTGAGATGCAACATCTTATTTTCAGTGGGGTCCCGCTTTCACACATTTTAACACTGTATTTATCCAGGTTCGCTCAGCTTAAATGCAATATATAGAAAATATTGCATGGGCAACTGTACACAACCAGCCTGTGCTACCACAGAGGTTCTTATTCCTTCTGACCTCAAGGGTGAAACTAGAGAGGTCTGAGGAAAAAGAACATATGGTGACAACTCAGGCTGGTTGTGCATAGAGTTGCTTGTCCAGCATTTTATATAGTGTACAGTGCAAAAATAATTAAGAAATCATCAGCTACCACCATACTCTGAAACCACTGCCACCATCCTAACAGTTCATGTTTGTTTTCACTTGTTTGATGTGTGCATGGTGGTTCTAGGAATGGAAAGCAGGTGTCTTGTGGATTTCTGAATTAGTTGGAACACTGTTGTACTACAGAAGGGTGTAACTACATTCCATGACATTTGAATTGTGGTACAACAATGTTTTAGCTGGCATACAGAGCTATGCAAGACAAGCTCTAACTGTACTCTATATGTAACCCAGGTGCCATGTGCCTATGGGCTACTACACCTGCCTGTTGTCCCTGGTATAGGTTAAGAGGTTTGGGTCCTGCTATAGTAAGCATGGGGTTCTTTCCCAAGTTATAAATTTAAACTGGACTCATGGGGCGGGCACTGCTTCACTACCTATTTAAATACTACTAAAGTTACCCTGTCAAAACCAAGTATTATGGATGGAATGGGTATTAATCAATGCCAGAAGTTTAACTAACAAATTTGATGAATTTAAACTTCTCCTTAGCACTAATAATGTTCACATTGCCCTTATCACAGTGAAGTGGTGGGATGCAAGAGATTCCTGGGATAAATATATTCAAGGTTACAATCTTTACTTCAAAAATAGAGAGCACAGAAAAGGAGGCAGAGTGGCTATATATATTCATGAAACAATAGTAAGTGAAGAAATTTCAGTAGACAACACCAATTTAGAAACCCTTTAGGTTAAATTAACCCTCATATGGGTCCCCATTTACTCTAGGTTTAGTATACAGACCTCCTTCTATGTCTCCTGATAATGATGCAAAATTGTTAAATTACCTTGGGAATTTTGATCCATCAAGTAATATTTTGATTATGGCTATCTTTGATTTTGATTATCTTCAATTTATCTAGTATAAATTGGGCCTAGCATCTGCAACTATTAAAATTGGTTCTCTTTATTTAGATCTATTCAATGAAATGGGGCTTGAGCAATTGATTCAACATGCTATAAGGAACAACAAAATCCTAGATCTTATATTAGCTAATTCTGCCTATTGCTTATCTAATATCAATATAAATTCACCACTAGGAAACTGTGATCATAACACTGTTTATTTCTCAATCTCAGATGGTAAATCCCAACCTGCTACGGTGTCACTGAAGTACTGAATTTCTATAAAGCCAACTTTAACAACATGAAAAACAGCTTAGTTTGTTGGGATTGGCCTGTATTATTTAATAACCTTTCTGTAGAATCTAAATGGCATCTTTTTGTGAATAAATTAAAATATTTAATTAAAACTAATATCCAACAAAAATAAATATGGCACCAAACATAACATAACACCTGGTTGGATGACCCCAAAATAAAGGCCTTAATTAATAAGAAAACAAATTATATAAGCAAATAAAAAGAGGTTCTCTCATCTTAACATTAAATACAGGGAGCTATTAAAAATGATTAAAACTATGATTAGAAAAGAAAAATCTCAATTCGAGATACAATTGGCATCAAGGTCAAAGATAACAAAAAGCCTTTTTTTACATTAATAAAGTCAAGGAAATTCAAATACTATTGAACCATTTACCACAAATTAAGGTTGTATAGCTAATAATATGAGGCAGCAGACATACAGAACCAATATTTTTCCTCAGTTTTTAATAAAATGTACAAGGTAAAATGAACAAGTCTGAGACTTCAGTACCTGGTCAGTTTATTATCCAACCCAAAGATGTTCTGGACAAACTAAAACAAGTTAATATTAACAAATACTTTGGTCCAGATGATATCCATTCAAGGGTATTAAAGAACTTGCTGAATATATTTATCTGCCCTAACATCTTCCAGCACTCACTAGATTCTGGGAAGTTCCATATGACTGGAAAGTAGCATCGGTGGTTCCCATCCACAAAGAGGACCAGAAAATAAACCTGAAAATTACAGGCCTATCAGACCTACCTCACTTATCGGAAAAATCTTGGAAAATGTTATTAAAGACTTTATCTTGGAAAATATTAATCACAGTGAACAAACTGATAACCTTCAACATGGTTTTACTAAATCTAGATCATGCCTAACTAATTTACTGACCTTTTATAACAAGGTCATATGTACAATAGATGAGGGAAATTCAGTGGATTTAGTATTTATAGACTTTGCCAAAGCCTTCAACAAGATACCTCCTTTTTAGCTCATCGAAACATTAAAGGCATCCAAACTAAATAATAATATCATAAAATTGGATTATTAATTGGCTAGAGGGTAAGAAACAAAGAGTCATTATTAATGGAGAACTTTCAAATTGGGCCCCAGTTTCTAGTGGTGTCCCCAGGGATCTGTGCTGTGTCCCTGTCTATTTAATGTCTCCACCTTAAACACTGATGATGATAATATGTGGTTGCTGAAATTCACCGATGACAGTTGTATAGGCTCCATCATTAATAACAATAATGCAAGATCTGCTCTCCAAGTTTTCTGGATAAAATTGCAAATTGGTCCTGTGATAGAAAACTAGCCCTGAACAATGATAAATGTAAGATAATGCATTTGGGTATTCATAATCAATATTTTCAATATACTTTGGGGTCCAAAATACACACCAAACTACCCAAGAGAAAGATCTAGGAATACTAGTTACTCCTGATTTAAAATTCAAATCCCATTGTACCATTCAAGTAAACAGGGCTAACAGAACCTAAATTGTACTTTTTGACATGTAGCCAGTCATTCATTGGATGTAATAATAATAATAACATTTTATTTTAAAGGGCCTTTCAAAAGCCAAGGCTCATACAAGATAAAATTGAACAGTTCATTAAAATCAAACAATACCATAAATATAATGACATAAAATGATAAGTCACCATCAGCCTGCTGCCACAAATGAGTTTTTAAGGCTGATTTAAAGCTCTCCACAGTCGTGCACTCCGTAACCGATGAGATAGGAATTCCATAGTGTGGGGCCATGAACATAAAGATCAGGCCCCGAAAAAATTCAAACATACCTTAGGAATCTCTAACAACCCCTCATCAGCTGAGCGGAGCGATCACCTAGGCAATAGGGAATCAGGAGCTCTTTCAGGTAGTCGGGCCCAGTCCGTGTCTGACTTTGAAAGTCAGCAAACCAACTTTAGGTGATCCACCCTTAACTGGCAGCCAGTGCAGTTCGCGCAGCACAGGCGTAATATGACAGGACCGAGAAGATCCTGTCAAATGCCAGACGGCTCTACACCAGCTACGTATGCAAGTGATTTCTACTCCCAGAAAGCTCTAGGTATAGGGAATTGCAGTAATCTAAGTGTGAGGACACAAAGGCATGGACCAAGGTGGAAAGGTTGCTGGACAGTACCAGATGTTTAATCCTGGAGATATTCCTTAGATGGTAAAAGGAAGATTTAATGACAGCTGATACCTGCGAATGCAAGGTCAACCCTTCAGCAAAAATAACCCCCAGGTTTCGCACGGTTAGAGGTCTGGAGGGGACACCTCTGAGAACAAGTCCAGAGTGTGACCCATTTTACTAACCTGCTATCCAATGACCAGGTTCCACAACCATCACCTCAGTCTTACCAGAGTTCAACTTCAGCCAGCTCGAAGCCATCACTCCTGGATTTCTTTGAGTCAGTTATTAAAGATTGAGAGAGCTCTATCCTGGTCAGGTGTAAAGAGAGGTAGAGCTGGGTATCATTGGCATAACAATGAAATCTCAGCCCATACCTTCTTACAATGTCTCCGAGGGTTGCATATACACCGCAAACAACATGGGCGACAGAACCAAACCCTGAGGAACCCCACAAGACAGAGAAACTGGATCTGATGAAAATACTCCAGATACCACTCTCTGAGTTCTTCCAGTGAGCAAAGATGTAAACCATCTGAGGACAGTCCTGTTATTCCACAGATGTACCTCAGGCGGCTAAGTAACAGCCCATGGTCCACGGTGTCAGGCGCTGATGATAGATCCAGAAGAACCAAAATGGAATGGTTCTTCCAATCTCTAACCATCAGAAGATCATTGAGCACCAACCAGCACTGTCTCAGTTCTATGTCTCTTTCAAAAACCGGACTGGAGGGCTGTAGATGTCATGGATGGCCAAGTGGTCTTCCAGTTGTCCTGCCACTACTTTCTCAATAACCTTCCTAAAAGGAAGGTTAGAGATAGTCTGTAGCTAGCATGGCAGTTTGGGTCCAAAGTAGCTTTCTTCAAGAGAGTTATCACTACCGCCTCTTTCAGAGAGTTAGAAAACTCCCCAGATTCGAGGAGCACCAAACTACCTCGCTAGGACTGGACCAATAACATCAAGACAACCCAAAATCAGGGAAGTTGGTCCAGGCTCCAAACTGCAGCATGTAGGTGTGTACACCCTGGATGATCCAGCATGACATCCACAAAGTCGAGGTGGCTGAAGGTACTCCAGAAAACGGGAGACAGTGACCTCATGCTGATCACAAGCAATACCCAGACAGTGCGCTGGCAGGAGCTCCGCCCTGATGTCGGCCACCTTATCAGCAAAGAAATGAGCAAGGTCATCTCACTGTATTTACGAAAACACTTTCCAAACCTGAAGACAGGCTGGGTTGCACAGTCTGTCCACAGTTTCAGAACAGCTGAGCTGGTCAGTTCTGAGCTGCCACAATCTCCTGGACAGGAACTCTGCCTTCTTATGGTGATTGTGGATTGATAAACCTGATAGTGGTCCATCAATCTAAGGCGGTCAGCATCAAGGGCGGATTTCACCAGCGATGCTCTAACCTTCATCCTAGTTGCCACATCTCCTCAAAACCCCATCAAACTATGAGGGATTGAGGGTGAAAGAAAGGATGAACTCGGACTGGAGCAATGACATCCAGTGCCCTGAGGCGGCCATATTATAGGCCAACACGAGGGTCTGGATCATTACTTGCCACAGAGAGGACAATAGGTCAAGTACTGCAGATAGGCTCTGAGAACTTATATCTCTTAAAGGGCGGTATCTGACCATTGCCACAGGGGAGGCCTACAAGGGGTGCTAAAACTAAACCCCACAGTGTAATGATCAGACCACGCAACTGGTCCCACCACCAAATTGGAGGCCTCAATCCCTAGGAGGAAAACCAGGTTGAGAGAGTGTCTGTACTTATGAGTAGCAGTGGTAACCACCTGTGTAAGGCCCAGAGATGTCATTAACTGGAGGAAGTGCTGTCCAAATTGTGAGTTAAATCGTTGGCCCAGGCATTAAAAGTGGCCCAGAAACATCAGTCTGACGGCTCCAGTCATGTCGATGGCGAAGTCTGCGACTTCCCTGAAGGAATTGTTTCTCATCACTGGGTGGAGCGATAGATGAGGGCAATCTGACAACCTACACCTGCTACTACGGTACACTCAAATGACTCTGCTTCCTCAACTAGTACACTCCTTGAGAGTTCAGTTCGGTCTTGAAACAGGCAGCCCCCTCCCAGCGATCCAATCTCGGCGGTGTATCACGAGTACCCGGCTGGAACTAGAGCCTCCAAGATAGGGCCAGAATTTTCATCCAGCCAGGTCTCAGTGATGTAAGCCAGGTCCACTGTTTCAACAAGTTCTGCAATAGTTGTAGTCTTGTTTTTAATGGACCTGGCATTGCATATTACCCCTCGAGTTGGATGAACCTCTAAGGCTGCCGAACCATCTGTCTACTACAATCAGTAGTGCCCTTGGGTATGGAAATCAGACATGAAGCCCCCTCTCTGGGTTCCATTTCACTCCAGGGCATCTCCTGGAACTTACTACCCCAATGTGATGGCACTCCTCAGTCGCTCTCCACTGTTTGACACACCCTCCTCTGACTCCTACGTGTGATACCCAAAGCCCTACACCATTTTAGGTAGCAAACTGGAGAGGAGGAGGAAAAAAGGACAGAGGGCACGAAGAGTAGAGGCGAAAGTGCACGCACTGCAGGGCTGACATCATGAGGCATTTAATAGCTCAAGCACTAGAATAAATAAAACCAAACAGATAATTATAATACAGAAATCCCCAAAACAACTATCTAAATAATAAAATAATTAGCAACTATTACACACCCCAAACCCAACATATAACAATTTAAAATTAAAAACCTAAACCTAACAACCCAAACTTTAAATCATTCAATTTAAAAATAATAAATAACCAAGTCTTGCAAAGACACCAGTTAAAACATAAACTATACAGCTCCTAGGTTCTCTCACTGCCAGGAGCTAAAAGAAAATAATGTACTCAAAAATTATTTATACATAAAAGCTAGCAAAACATTAAATAAAACAAACTTCAAGTATTGAGTAAAATGATTAGAAATATCCAAGCCCTCTCACTGCTTGGAAAAGAGATATAAGCACTCTCACTGCTTGCAAAGTCAAGAAATAAAGTCCAAGTCACTAGGAATAAGCAGAAATAAAATGTCTGACCGTATTTAGAGTTTATTGGACACAGGTAGCCATCCACAGAACTATTCCTTCCATGTCAGAATGCACAGAAGGTCCGGAAATCCATTTCAGCCAGGCACAAGAGAACCCTATGTGCTGGGGCTGAATCAAAATAATCACTGTGATAAAAGGAGCCACCAGCTGGGATTCACTTATCAGTAGATCCCTGAGAGACCACAGAGGACCCTAAGCCCACCGGCCAACTCCTGGCCAGTCCACAGTTCAGAACCCCAAACCACAGCAAAATTTGACCCATGACTCCCCAACACAAATTAAGGGAACCTCTGTACCACAGCAAATTAAAGTCAACACGTTTCTTAACTGCAGCTCGATCCTCCAAAAATCCAAGAGATCTCCATATACAAATCAGCACTCTAACTCCAATTCTTTATCCCTGTTCTCTTCAAAGGAAAGTACATCCAGCCAGAAGAACAGGAAACATCTTCCCCACTAATCTCTGACTCAAAAAGTACATCCAGCTGAGAAGAAAAGCGAAAAACTTCTCCGACTCACAGTCTGCCACAATGCTGTCAGTAAGCTGTCAGTTAAACACCTAAAACTCCCTGAAGAAAGGGAGGAGTAGGAAGTAGTGTTAGAGATAATCAAAGTGGAGTCCTCTCGCACAACTCAGAGGTACTCCAACACAGCTACAACACCAAAGCAGCAGAAGTCCTTCCCCGACTCACGGCTATACGGCCTCATGTACCATGCCATTATATACTGCGTTGGTTAGGTCACACCTTGAATATTGTATTCAAGTGCAGTCTTCTTACATTAAAGAAGACATTTTAAAAATTGAGAGGGTCCAGTGAAGATTCACCAGAGCTATTACGGGCATGGAGGAAAATCTTATGAGGAGAGGTTAAAAATCCTGAATATGTATACTCTGAGGTATAGAAGACTAAGGAGAGATCTGTGTCTCATATATAGTTAGCTAAGGATCCTACCCTTGCAGCAGGACTGGGCCTAATTGAATCGAATATAGACTTAGCAATCGGAAACAAAGTAGACAACTATTGATGAGTAAGTGGTACACTATAAGAAGGAAAAACTGGTTCAGTCTGAGATCTATTTCAATTTGGAATAA
Organism: Neoceratodus forsteri; assembly: GCA_016271365.2. Lineage (NCBI taxonomy): Eukaryota > Metazoa > Chordata > Ceratodontiformes > Ceratodontidae > Neoceratodus > Neoceratodus forsteri. The sequence goes on from CM057453.1 coordinate 908,165,526, forward strand.
TCTTCCAGCATTAATGGTAGATAGTCCAAGCATGGACCACTTTAAATCTAATTTAGACTCAGCAATGACTGGTTCTATTAAATTCTGCCTACATTTTAGGAACTTAATGGCAAGCATTATGGACTTTGTCTTCCGCTTGTATAAACCTATGAAACCTATAAAATAGTGCAGTGCCTCCACCCAGAGTAAATTATAAGTGGGTCAGGTGACTGGTTGATAGAGCCCCTGGGATACTGCACCTACCCACCTCCCCGACCAACCACTCTGCACACTGGATCCCCAACAACCTTTTTCCACAGATATCATAGAACTTTCAGAAAGCAAGTTCAATGAACCTCTCTGGACACAGCAATTCCAACAACTAACTCACAGCTTTATTAAGGGGAAGGGCTAGGAAGGGGTACCTGGAACAGGGATAGATGTGGGAAGAAAATAGGTTAGTGTCAAAATTGGTACCACGATAAAATAAGGGCCATAAGTGAGTCCACCTCCCTGCTGCCCTGGCACTGGTACCAGTGTTACCCTAAGAAGTTTCTGGGGTATCCACTTGTGTAAGCCTGGACATTGCCATGGGTTGGCCAGCTGTGGGGGCCCTGGAAGGTTGGGAAAATGTTTAAATTTAGAATCACACTCCCTGTTTCAGAATCCATGAACCAGGTCCTGGGTACTCACAGTTTGCAGACCTCAACAACGGTTGGCATAATAATTTCCAGCTGTCCTGGAGTGTGGAGCTCCACTCATTTCAGGCAGCAATGGGCAGAAGGGAGGATGGTCTCAGTTCCCCTAGCAGGTTGGATCTTGCTTGAAGCTTTTGCAGCTTGTCCCCTTGACTGCAGGTCTGGCCTTGTCACCTTCAGCTGCTTCTGGCCTGTTGCAGGAGCTCAATGGCAGGTCCACACCAGCCCCAGAAGGCTCAGACCGAGGTAGTTCCACAGCCTGGCTCCCCAAAGGTCGTTGGTGCCCTAGCACCCCAGCAAGTGCCGTGACCTCCTGAGACAGTGTGTCCCACTTGGAAGGGGTTAACTAGTTCCCTCCTTGGCTCTAGGTGAGGACTCCCAAGAAGTAGGAGCCCTCGCAGTCCCTGCACATAATCCATGAAGTCACTTGTAACTAGGTAGTGCTTTCCAAATAAATAGCACTACCAGTGTGCCAAGGTGCTAGCCCTCGAACTGCACTCGGATTATAATAATCCACAGAGAAATTCAGAACTAGGCAAACCCTTTTTCACTTCAGTGCTTTCAGCTCTAACTGTTCACAAAAGATTCCTTTCAGCTTCTGTTGGGACACAGCTCCCAGCCACTTAGCGCAGTCCTCACAGCAAAGTCACAGAACTGAGTTAGCACCCTGCACCTTTAGAATTTTAAGCAGAGTCCCAAACTTTAAAACAAGTCCACTGCAGCAAGGGTTCAACTTCCTAATGAAAACAGCACAGTTCAATCCACCAGTGCAGGGTCTCTGCAGCAGCTACTTTTCCCTTCAAGGCAACACAGCTCACAGTACCTGGAGAGGTTCAATATCAGTCAGTCTCTCTCTCTCTCTCTCTCTTTTCCTCTGGAACTTCTTTCCTGTAGTGGAAATCTCCTTATGAGATCTGAGCAAGGCCTCTGAAAGTCCACTTCCACTCACACAGGATTCCACTAGCTCGAGAAGAGCCGGAAATAGACCAACCAAAACCCAGAAAGTCCTTGGGTTTTCACTTGAGAATCAGGCTTTCGACTGGCTGTTCAAGTCCATCAACCATCAATAACCGTGAGTGATCAGTATTTTCTCATTGTTCATTGGAGCAGGATCTAGGTGCCTTAATTAGTGAAACTCCCTTCCCAGAAGTCCTTTGGCTCAGTTTTGGGCACCTAGAAAGGGATTGGCTGCTGTATGGGCTTAAAGGATCAACAAAATGTCAACTCCCATTCAGTCCTATGCAGTCTCAGGGCAATTTCCACTTTGATTGCATATGTTAGCCCCAGTAATACCCTTATAAGCAACATAGCCCCAATATACTGTAAAGACCCTGTCCCCAGATTAGTGACTGCACAACCTGTCCTAGGTAGCCCCTCAGCATCCGTCGCTAGCTCCATTTCTTTCAACCCCAGGAGCAGCATCTGAAGCTTATTAATATTCATGCAAGGTTCATTAACATTTATGAACCCGCTTTGTGTCCTCGTTCAAACCTTTCTCCTGACTCCTCTAAGGCCTCCCACCAGCCTTGTTCTGGTCACCAGCCCCATTTAGTACTCAGGGACTGGGACTGCAGAGAAGTCCTCCAGTTGACTGCAAATGGTGGTTGGAGATATCAAAGTGCTTCCTAGCACATGCATATCAGCAAGCTCAGAATAACGCTGGCAACACGTAGTTAAACAGTCAAGCCCAATAGGGTTGAAATTATATAGAAATGGCTGACATTGGGAATTTCTGGGGCTCTAAAGGTCCCAAGAAGACTGGCAATCCTCCAGAACAGGGAAGGATGCTAGAGGAAATGGGTAGACAAAGGAAAATAGGGGAACAACAGGGACACTCAGGTAAGCCCCATGGGGGTACATATATCTTGTTTTCTGCGGGTAGAGATTTTCAAAATTTTATAGTGTATTTACCTAGCATAGCGCAGGTGAGATGCAATACTTGATTTTCAGTTGCATTCTGCTTTTACCCATTTTATGCTGTATTTATTTATTTCAAAAGTTTCACCAGGAAAGACATACTGAGCTGAATAGCAGTTTGTTTCCAGATGCATCTGGGGAGGGGAGTAAGAAAAGGTCATGGATAACAATAGGAAGACTTTACATAGCAGGAGAAGCAGAACTAAGCATAAACAAAATCTATAATAGATAGACAAATTAGGCACATATGTACAAATGGCTAAGCACTTTACCTAGCAGGACGAAGCAGGACTAAGCATAACAAAAACAGACTGCAATAGATAGGCAACTTAGATACATATGAACAATTGGCTAAGCATCACAGAGAAGCTAGAAAGATAGGCTATTTAAGCAATTAAGTACAAATATGTACAGTGGCATGGGAAATAGCAGAAATACATCCAGGAGGGTAGCAGGAAGAGGTGCTAATTAAAGTGCAGAGTGCAATAAATTTAGAAGTAGTAGCAAAGTTATCTAGGGAAAAATGAGGAAAGAGTGCAGTATGGGAAGTGGCAGGATACCAGCAGGGGTTAGAGCAGGAGTTTTTTGGGGTGGGAGAGAAAGGGGGAGGAGGGGTGGAAGGATGGAAAGGGACAGAGGAGGGATCAGGTGGAGTTGCAGGAGTGAGAAGTGAATTTGAGAAGAAGTGAGGAGAATGAGTGACGGAGGAGGCAGCACAGATAGAAAGGGAAGGAATTCCAAAGTCTGGGAAGCTTTAGGAGAAAGCAACCTGGCCAGCTGAGGATGTCCTAGAATTTACCATGGGCAGCTCGCCTAAGATGAAATATCTTGTTTATAGTGGGTCCTACTTTTGCACATTCATATACCATATTTACCCAGGATAGCTCAGCCCAGGTGAAATGCAATATGTCATTGTGGGGGTAATCTCTGAGGTGCTCCAGGATCCTTCCATTTAGCGTTGTGTTCACCTGATAGGTTGCTGATGCACATGTGACTTTAAAAGTGAAATCTAACCCACCTTGTCCTGTGACCTGATGAGACTAGGTCAGTTTCAAATGTGCATCTGATCAGGTTGCAGCATGGGATCACAGCTCCTGTTCTCTGCAGTTTATTTTTGACCTGGAAAATATTTTATAACCAGAATTCTAAGGTATGTGGTTGCTATGGTGTGTGACTCCTTTTTGTAGGAAGACTTTCTTATACATTTTGACTACTCTGCTTTATTTAGCCTTTTCTTAGGTAACTGGCCACTGATTCTACCAGGGTCAACATCATGATGGTGCATCACGTGGGACAGAACAGATCTATTTTCTGTCTACACATAGCCAGCTTTACAACTATTTTTCCCCATTGCCTGAATTCAGCACTAGCTGTTTTACTCACCATTGCTTAGCCTACATTCTATTTGACTGTATTTGTGGCTGCATGTGCCTTATTAGCATTTGAAATTGTGTCTCAGCCCAGCTTACCACTCACAGATGCTAGGACGGCATGCTGGTGCATGTGTGTAACCTGTTATGCAGCAGTCACACACCATGCTGCATTCAATATGTAATGGAGTGTCCCCTGGAAGTGCTGCTCTCACTGTTGAACACAGAGAAAGTATGGCATCTTGGAACCCTGCTAGCAGTTCCAGGATTAGTCTACAACCTCCTGATCAGTACAGCAGTATTATTTGGGTGTTTTAAGTGGGGAATGTGGCTGAGAATGCCATTTGTACTTGGGCAGCTGACTAAGATGATGAAAAGCACCATGCCTGCAAGATTCACAGTTAAGATGGTGATCAGTGCCATAACACCCCAATCGCTGTTCTTCTCCAGTACTACTTTCATGAGCATGACCAGCACTGCTTGTGTACCTGCCTCCTACTGCTGACTTTTGATATCATATGTCCGATGTTGCAAGTCGTATGCACAAACAAGCTGCTGCCATCTTGCAAATGGCAAGAAGGCTATGAGAGCTTGTTACTGCATTCAGCAATATAAGCCAGGGATCTCATGACTGATGGAATTCTCCTTAATCCTCACTTGCCTTACCGCTCTTAGTGCTCTTGTTCCACTTGCTTCATGCCCTCTCACACTGGTGAGCATTTAAGCTTCTCCTCCACTGGAAACAATCCTGCTCATGACACTTCTGGTGGTGATGTTACTGTAGGAGCTATATGTAGATATGGCACTTGCAGGCCAACCGGAAGAGACCATGTCAATTCTTCTGGTGGCCATCTTAGATGGGGTCTCCATTCCACTGTCTGACTTTACTGCTCCAGTGTCATGGTGGCAGTACCAAATGATTGCTTTGGAGAGACTGAGTTGAAGTATAGAGTTACCAAGCCCTTTGCTCACCCTACGATAGTCACTTATAGTCCTCATGGTATTGTATGGCTGGTACAGTGATTTGGACAGGGAACCACTCTGTCTGCTTTCCCGTCTAACTGTGTCTTCTTACAAGACAAAACAATCAGGACCAGGAAGTGCAACACCACAGTGTCCCTCCCACCTGGCCAGTTGGGTCACCTTCACCAGTCATGCACCAAAGAGCCATCAGAACTATCTGAGGTGATATATGCTAACAACGACCAATCAGACCCTCTCAAGAGCCATCCACATCCAGATCAATTACCAACAACTCTGGCAGTACCCCTTCCACATACTGTTTAAACACCAGGTCACTTGGTGGACACCACCACTATTATTCTTCAGAACCAGCAGAAAATCTAAGCACAGCAGCATTTTATGATGGCCATGCTGAGGAAACTGGCTGAAATAGCCATCCCACGTAACCATGCACTAGTGAGTCTGATGCCGCTGCCACCACCTCCTGCTCACCCAGTCCCATTCCTACTGGTCCTACTGCAGTGGATCCACAGCCTGATACTCCAGACTTCAGGAGAAGCTGGGCAAAAGTCAGAGGACAAAGCTGGCATGGAGCTTGACCCTCAGTTACATATGACCAAAATGTGCTTTCCAGACCAAATACCTGCCCTGCTGTGCAATTTCAAGACTGCAGTGAGGTTGAAGCGCCACCCATGCCACAGTCCAAGCTAATACTCTATTTACTACTGATCACTAAACTTAACGATACAGTCCCAGTGTGTGAGTCTATTTATTTATTTGCTGTTGTTGACCGGTAAGTCACACTAGACAACCAAGTGCCTATTTTCAGGTGAGACTCGTGCCTATTTTCAGGTGATATATATATATATATATATATATACACACTATGGAGCAATGTATAAACATAATAGAAAGAATTACAGGAAGGGTAGATTGGTAGGCGCGTGAAGCTCACATTATACCATTCTACCCTTCCTGTAATTCTCTTGTATTATTTTATACATTGCTCCACAGCATATATATATATATATATATATATATATATATATATATATATATATAAATATTTATACAATGGCAAGAAAGAATCTTGGACTGTGATTGGTCAGTTTGGGGCTGGACCCATGGCGTTATCCCAGCACAATGCCACAGGTCTAGTCTCAGCACTGTGAACCTGCAGATGATTTTTGGATGAGCTTAATGACTGATTGTTTTCTTTTGCTTTTGATTGATTGTTTCATCTTCTCTTAAAAACAAAAATATTTTCCACACAAAACATCCTTAAAATAATTTATTTTATTCTGTATAACAACAAGCCATTGTATAATAAAAATAATGCACTCCAGGGTGTGTGTCATTTGGGATAATGCCACGCCTGGGGCATTGGATGCACTTGGCCTCGCGGCTCATGCCCAACCCTCAGGCGTGGCGTATCCTAGCATGACACACACCCTGTCGTGCATTATTCCTTTAATATATATATATATATATATATATATTTATACAATAGGAGTGAGCCGATAACTCATTAGACAAAAACATGTATTCTCACCTGCAGTGTGATATCTCACTGTGGTGACATCACCACAGTGAGATAGCACCAGATGTCACTGTGGTGACATCATCAAAGCAAAAACACACTTTATTGTATAATCGGATACATGATGTGCATTTGTGTGTATGGAAAATATCTTCACTCCTGCACAGTGACCTCTGGATACTCTCACTCATGGCTTCACCACTGTGAATATCCAGAGGTCACTCTAAAGAAGTGAAAATATTTTCCATATCACACTCATGCCCATCATGTATCCCATGTATATATATACACATATACATATATATATATATATATACATATACATACTACGCTTATGTTGCTCAGTTTTGTCATTCACCTGAAGAAGGGACCTGTGAGGCCCAAGAGCCTGTGTAGGATTCCATCTTTGTACTAGACTCTTGTTGGTCCAATAGAAGGTATCAAACCTTCCAGCTTCTCCTGTTTTCCAAGGACCAATATAGCTAGAATCTCTTTTTACTTAAAATTCATAAATCATTCAGTACTATACAAAACGTTCAAGATGGAAATAATCAGGTTCACATTGAGAATGATATTTATTTTTATTTATTTATTTTATTTCTAAGAATCAGTTTACAACCTTTGAGCCAGAGGCTCGTTTCAAAAGTACTTCATTACATAAAGACATACATTGTGTTTTTGGTTACATAGCAAGTTTTGCAAAACAATAGGCGTTCAATAGAGGCGCCATGTCACACTGTGGTCAGACAAATAAATTGGGTACAGGGTACATGTAATTGATAACAGGTGTTACACAAGTTGGTATCAAGTGAGCAATCTGGTTGGTAAACACTGAAACAGCTGGCACTGGCCAGGTTAAATATAGGCACGGTGTACAGGAAGTGGTGGAGGGATGGTTAGGTGGAGAGCTGCCGGGGGCATTGTCAAGAGAAGCAGAGGTGGAGGCTATGTTCAGAGACAGGAGCAGATTCACAGTGCTGAAGATGTGGTTCCATGAGGTGGTTTGAACTTGGAGATGGTGGTGGCATTGGTGATGGGGGCAGGGAGAGAGTTAAACCAGGTTGGGGCTCTATAGCAGAAGGACCTCTGGCAGTGGCTGGTTCTTGATCTGGGGACCTTTAGAGTGGTCTTGTAGGAAGACCGTGTTGCAATAGTGGGAGCTCTGGTGGATGGATGCCGTTACCCCAGGAGAGAGCCAGTGGGGTTTTTTGTGAGGAGACAGGTTTGGTATTGGAGCCGTTCATCCAGGGTAAGCAGGTTAGCCTCGACATACAGCTGACAGGTGTGTGTGAGCCTGGGGCACCAGTAATCAATCTGCAGGCTTTATTCAGGGTTAGGTGAATTTTGTTGAGTGCAGTGGTGTCGGCAGCACCATATACTGGTAGACCATAGTCTACAAGGGACAGAATGGATGATGTAACAGCTAGCCAGAGAACATTTGGGGAAGGCAGGTTCAATGGCGGAATAGGATGCCAAGCCATGTGTCAGTGGTGGATGTTAGGCGCGATGTGGTTGTGTTATGTGAGGGCTGAGTCAAGGTAACCCCAAGGTATTTGTAGGAGCAGACTTGTTCCAGTGGCTGATTGGTACTTGGAAGGATATAGAGTGGATGGTTGCTAGCTTTGTTTTGGGGTGGGAAAAGAGCATAGCTTTGGTTTTATTAAGATTGATGACGAGTCTGTGCTCCTTAAACCAAGCCTCGGCACTGTTGAAAGACTGCTGTAGGGAGTCCTGTAGGGAGATGGGATTGCGGTGGGTGGCAAAAGGACAGCGTCATCTGCATACAGTAGAATTTTGCCAGGGCATGCACTGGGCAGGGTGTTCAGATAGAGTGAGAAGAGAAGGGGTCCAGGATGGAGCCTTGGGGACCCCAGAGAATGGGACGGGTATTGGAGAGTGTGCCATTAATTTTACACACTGAGATCGAGTGTCAAGATAGCTAGCGCACCATGCCAGGGGGCCAGCTGAGAGACCAGTGTGGCAGAGTGCATTCAGCAGAAGTGGATGGGAGACAGTGTCGAAAGCCTTTGAGAGGTCGATGAACACTGCACCAGCTAGGGAGCTGGTATTCAAGGAGGAGTGTAGAAAGTTGGAGAATTAATAAGGGCAGTGCTGGTACTGTGACCCGCACGGAAGCCATGTTGCTCTGGGCATAAGCCTACAATGGGCATAAAATGTTATGCTTAGCCAGATAATCAGTGATTTGAATGGCCACCACTTTCTCAGGGCTTTAGAGAGAGGAGGAGGATGGAGATTGGCCGGTAGTTGTTGGCCAATGACCTGTCTCCCCTTTATGAATAGGTGTGATAATGGCTGTTTTCAAGCTGTGGGAATTGTCCCAGGCAGAGTGACTGGTTAATTAGGCTGGTGAGTGGGGGCAAGGACTTCATCTAGCACCAGCCTGAGGATGCTGGGGTCCAGTGAGTCACTGCTGGGATTGTTGCCATTGAGAGCTTTGATTAGGATGGGTCTGGCTTCCCGGTGAAATCTTCTGAGTGGAAGCTGGGGTGCTGGAGGACAGGGAAGGTTGGCTGGGGAAGGGTCAAAGAAATTACCAGGAGGACTGAGCTAAGTGAAAGTGGTGTTGAACCAGTTAGCTTGGTGGCAGGCTCGGTGGAGGTGGTGCCATTTCTAGTGAGCTGGAATGGGCAGGGGAGCAAGCTTTACCATTGTTGCTTAATATTATCCTAGAAGGTCCGGGCTGAGCCCCAGGAGGAGTGTAAGGGAGGCCTGGTAATGGTTTGCCTTGGCTTTCCTGATGGCCCATGAGCACTTATTCTGGGCTGCATTGTAGGCTTGCCTATCAGACAGGCGACCTGTTTCAGTGGCAAGGTGCCAGAGGTTATCGATTTCTAAGTAATTGTAGGGCGGAGCCAACCCAGGGTGCATTCTGTTTTTGGACGGATTTGTGGTTAAGGGTGCAAAGATCACAGGCCATGTTGAAGGTGTGAGGAAGAAGGCGAGGCAGTGTCAATGTTGGTTGCATGCTGAATGGGGACCAGTTTATCTGGGTGAGGAGTGCTTTAAGTTTTTCAGCCCACCAGGGTGGAGGCACCACGGAGGGTGGTCTGGGCTTTGGGTTTGGGATTGGGGCTACCCAATGAAATAGGATAGGGAGTGGTCACTTAGGAGTCTGGGAGTCTGGGATATGACTGGGACTGCCTCACATCCCTAGAACTGAAGGATGTCTACCTGTGCATCCCCATCAGGCCTTCTCATTTCAAGTTCCTCAGATTTCACATCCTGGGGAAATATTACTAGTAGCAGGTGCAACCCATAGGCTTTGCTTTGGCTTCCAGGGTGTTCACAAAGGTCTCCATAGTCCTAGCAGCCAAAATGAGGGAGAAAGGCATCCAGGTCATACCTTACCTAGATGACTGGCTGATCAGGACCAGCTTTCCACAGTAGTCAATATGGGAGACTCAAACAGTTATACAGTGCCTAGAGCAGCACTTCTGGGAATTAAACAGACACAGAGCAGCTTCACTCCCAGCCAGTCCATAGAGCATCTGGGCACTCCAATAGACATTGCAGTAGGCTGAGTATGGTCTGTGGACAAAAATCAACAATCTAGTAGTCCAAAAAGTATTCAATCTGCAATGGAGCAAACAGCCCACCCAGAACTGGTCTCAAGGGCATTGGGACTAATGGCGTCATGCATAGACCTGTTCCCATGGGTCAGGTGGAACATGCAAAGCTGCTGCTACTGGCTATTCAACAAGGAGCTCTACTCAGCTATTCAACAAGGAGCTCTACTCAATCATGACCTTAGGTGATGCTGGCAATGCTCTCAGATGGTTGCGTCACTAAAATGGTGGAAGAACAAGAATAACCTCACTGAGGAGATAGCACTGGACATTCAGCATGATGTGATTATTGACACAAATGCCAGTCTAATGGTTCCATGTCATAACAGTGATTGCAAACAGCAATTGCTGTTACAGTGAGTGTACATCCCGAAAAGCAAATCGGTGATATACTCTGTGGGTGACAAGACATCCGCAGCTTAAAATAGTATTTATGTGGGGCTGTGCCCTTGCACCCCACCTTGTGGGAGGCTTATCTATGCACCCTCTCACTAAATATAACCAACTCCAGCAGGGTGCATGTCGAGGGGGAGATAGTCGGACAAAAAACCCAAAACAACGCAGCAGTAAATTTTCCCAGTCCCCAGCTCCAAACCTAGTACCTGCTGCACTGAAGCTAGACACCCTTACCACCAAACCACACAGATAGCTCAGTGGCAGCATGGCACACTACTCCACACAAACATTCTTCCCTATCCCTCCCTTCTCTTCCCTATTCCTCCCTTTGGTCACCCTCCCTTGCTCATCCCCAATGTCACTTTCTTATTCCATCGCTACCCTTACAGAGTAGCCTGTAGAAGCGCTGTAAATGAATCACTGTTTTGACAGTCACCATTTACAGTTGTTATCATCACTGGATACCTAGTCTAACAGGTTGAGTCAGTCACTGGTCAACAGTCTGCTCAAGAAGATGGTCAATTATAAAGTTGAAATTAGCAATCACTGTCTTGGACATGAGGGTGGAATTCTAGCCCTACTACACTTCAGTCACCTAATCAAAACAAACAAATTCTCATAAGGTCAGACAACAAAGTGACAGTAGTATACATCACAAAACAAGGTGGAACCAAGAACAGATTCATGCAAAAGAAGGCCACCAAAGTTCTGTCCTGAGCACAGAGTCATTTAACTAACATTTTATTTGTACAATTAGCGGTCAAGCTGAGCACAACAGCAGACTAATTGAGTCATCAACAGATCCACCCAGATGAGTGGAGGCTCCACCTCAAATCTTCCACAGCATCAAGAGGCACTGGGGCAGTGCAACTGGCAAGGAGGGAGATGGGGGAGATGAGGATCAGTGGGAACACCTGAAGGAGCCATACAGGAGGTGATGAACCAATGCATCAAGGTAGTAAGCAAAGGCAAGAAAAGGAGGAAAACACTATGGTTCTCAAGAGAGGTGGCAGGCAATATAAGGCCAAAAGGTGAGTTTCTGGGAATATAAGGAGACTCACAGGAGGTGTACCTAAAGAATCTAAAGGAGGTGGGAAAGGCTGTAAGAAGAGCAAAGGCACAGACTGAAGAAAGATTAGCACAGACAATGAAAAAAGGGACAAGATACTCTTTAGGTACATCAGTGAAAGAAGGAAAACTGGGGGGGGATAGTAAGGCTCAGAGGGGATGCAGGAGTGTAAAGAGGAGACCTGAAAAGGCAGAAATACTGAACAAATACTTCTGTTCAGTATTCACTGAAGAGGGAGGGTCACGACCACAGCTTAGTAGCAGACACGTAAGGGGGAGGTAAACACTAGTCCATTCACAGTGGAGAGAATCCTGGAGTAGCTCAAAAACAGAAGGTGGACAAAGCAATGGGGCCAGATGACATACATCCAATGATATTAAGAGAACTACTGGGGGAGATAGCAGTGCCCTGGCAGCCATGTTCATTGAGTTACTCAACACACGAGTGATTTCAGAGGACTGGAAGAGGGCATATATATATATATATATATATATATATATATATATATATATAGTCCTCTACACAAAGGGGTAGCAGGGAGGATGCAGGGAACTATCAGCTGGTCGGCCTCACTTCAGTAGTGGGTAAGATCATGGAGGCACCTCTTAAAGAAAGAATAGTGGTACACTTGGAATACAACAGTGTCCAGGATCCAAGGCAACAAAGATTCACAGCAGGAAGGTCATGTCAGAAAAATCTGATAGATTTTTTCTGAGTGGGAGATGAAGGAAATAAATTGGAGGGTGGTGGGCGTCCTACCTCGATTTGACAAGCCCTTTGATACCTTCCCACATAAAAGGCTGGTTAACAAGATGGGTAGTCTATGCATGAGGCACAAGGTGATAAACTGGGTTAGGAACTAGCAAATGGACAGGAAGCAGAGGGTGGTGGTAAATGGAATCCAGTCCCAGGAGAGGGGATGAACAGTGGTTACCACAGGGATCAGTTCTTGGGCTAGTCCTGTTTAATGTCTTCATTAGTGACATTGAGGTAGGAAAGGTCTGCCTGTTTGTAGATGATGCCAAGCTCTGCAACAGGGTGGATACTCCAGATGGGGCAGAGGGAATGAGGAGGGACCTGGGGAAGTTTGAAAATAGTTGGAGGAGTGGCAAATGAAGTTCAACTCAAAGAAGTGCAGAATAATGCACCTGTGATGAGGGAACCCTGGGGAGAGCTATAGGATGGGGGAGGAGTTGCTGATGATCACCAAGAATGAAAGGGACCTGTGGGTTGTTATTTCAGATGACCTAAAGGTGTCTAAGCAGAGTACAAAGGCTGCAGGAAGAGTCAGCGGCATACTGGTGTGCATAGGCACAGGTATTGCTAGCAGAAGGTGGGAGGTTGTGATGTCATTGTATAAAACACTGGTGAGGCCTCACCTAGAGTACTGTGTACAATTTTGGAAGCTGCACCTTCCTAAGGATATTGACAGGGTGGAGACGGTGGAATAGTCTGCCACAGGAGGTGGTGGAGCAAGCACAGTGGAGGGATTTAAACATGCTTGGGACAGGCATAAGGGAACTTTAGAAGTGGAAGGAGGGGTGAAAAGCCATTGACCAGGAGGGCAGAGGCTAAAACTAGTGTAGGGCTTGGCAGACTGGATGGACCTAGCGGTCCTTATCTGCTGACAATTTTTCTATGTTTCTATGCTTGTATCTCTTGGCCACCAGCAAAACACTCAGTGCTCCAGATTCTACTCCAGGTTCAAAGACAGCCAATCAGTGGAGTGGACACCCTGTAATCATCGAGCTGGACTTTTGATGTGGTGTACCTCTTCCCACCACTGCCGCTTCTTCTGCAGATACTGAAAAAATTCAACAATTCAGATCGAGGGTGGTTTTGATCACCCCATACCAGTCCAGGAGGTCATGGTTGGTCACAGTAGGGCCATGTCCGTGTGTATCATACATTGAGACTCCACTCACATATGACATATTACAACGTGGCCTGGTAAGTCACCCCAACCTTCAAAGCCTCAATTAAAAGCCTGGCTCCTGAAAGGAGAGGCTGCCAAAGGCAGGTTACCACCAATCCATAAGAGACACTTTGACTATGACAAGAAGGGACTCACTACTTCTACATATAAATGGCAATGGGCAATTTTCTCCAAATGGTGCTCCATGAAATGCTCGAGGAGATCACATTCATTGTGGACAATCTATTATTTCTGCAGGAGGGTCTAGACAAGGGTTGTCCCCAGTATCTCTATGGGAACAGCTGGTGGCTATCAGTGCAGCACAAGGCCGAATAGAATTACACCAGGATCACATCCAGCTGTAACGGAGATTACTGAAAGCTGCCACAAACATATAACCCAAGATCAAACAGATTACAGCATTCTGGGACTTGAACTTGATCCCCAGGCAATACATCAGCTCTGTTCAAACCGCTGGTCATGGTGGACTTGAAATGGAAGACCCTTAAGTCAGTTTTCTTGGTGGAGGTTTGCTCAGCCAGAGGACAGGTGAACCTCAGGCCCTATCTTCTAAGGAGCCCTATCTGAAATTTCACAAGGACAAACTAACACTCAGAACAATTCTGTCATTCCTTCACAAAATTGCTTTGGACTTCCACCTAAAACAGATGATTGAGCTATCATCTCAAATTCCCACTCCAGGAGCAAGGATGAACCTGTTCTTCACACATTCAGAAGGAATAGGGTCCTTGCTACATAAGTCAACAGAAGAGTCATAGGAAAGGCTACCCTGCCTCATGTTCCACAATAGCATCATGGCTGAAGGCAGACAATCCCGAAGTTTACACAGTGAAGTCTGAAACTCCTCCCAAAGACTTTAAGCCCATTCCATCAGAGCAATCACTACATTCTGGGCTGAAAGGAATTTGGCTACAACAGGGAGATCTGTACAGCCACTACTTGGACATCTCTACACACTTTCATTGGACACTACAGAATACATCTCTTACAATTCCAGAACTAATTTCAGCTACTCTGTTCTCAAGTGACAGAAATTTCCCAGTCAGAACATGACTCATCTCCCCTCCCTAACACTAAGGGTACTGCTCTTTAGAACCCTAAATGTAAGGATCCTAGAGTGCTCAGACATTGTCCTCCACAATGGTAGTTTACTCACCTGGCAAAGGTGATTGTGGGGTACACATCTTTGAGAAACTACACAGTCCTCTTGGGAGACTCTCATGTTAGGATAAGAAAATAAGACACAGGCACTGGCATAATGTACAGGCCAGTATTCTTTAGAGTTTGTTGTTGAGACACAGGTCAGGAAGCATAGGCAGACCAGGAGGCGTTATAAAATCCACACGTAACGGTTTATTATTATCAATAATAAAATAATACATGAATAAAAAAAATAAAATTGTACAGGATAGCTTTTCTGGAAGGTAGTTCAAACTAAAAAACAAACAGAAAGTCCTTCATCTGAGCTCATTAAGATACATGTCCTATTTTCAGACAATATCCCAAAACTTTGTCAGTTTATTTCCTGCAGGTGCAACAAAATATAACATTGTGCTCCAGAACTGATCTCCTGTTAACAACTCTTCAAAATAGCTTATGGAGATCAAAGTGCATCTCAGGGTTAATCCTGAGTTCCAAATAACTTTTTGCAGTTACTTCAACAATATAACTATACACATTTTCAAACCAGAGAATCCAGTTTCACATAAAGATTCACATTTATTTTATAACCACAGATGAGCAAGGAGGAAGAAATGATAGAAACAGCAAGTGAAGGCAGAGAGATAACGGGGGCGGGAATCATGAGACTGTCAAAGTGATCAGTTCGTGGGTCTCACAAGAAAATTTGATTGCACAATGAGACAGAGAAAAGACAGAAGAGGAGAGGATAGACTAGAGTAACTCTTTCTGCATAACAAATGGAGCAGGGTCATATTCAACCCTGTCACAGAGTGTAGTAACAGGAAATAACTACTGTTTTGTGTCTCCATTTCTGGCCTGCAGTCTCTTCCTTTAGTCACAAGCCTATAAGTTTACCAGTTTTATTACAGATAACAGCTTTGGAAGACATCAAACTGAGCTATTCTGGTCAGGTCACAGGAGACGTTGTCAGATTTCACTTTTGGAGTCACCGTGCATTGGCAACCTATCAGGTGAACGTAACCCTAGAAGTAAGGATCTTAGAGTGCCTTAAAATGTATACCCCCAAACCATCTTCACCAAGTGAGTAAACTACCATTTTCACTAGCATCTTGCATTCACTCATTTTACAATATATGTACCCAATATGGTTCAGCTGAAATGCCAGGTCTCGGTTTCAGAGGGGTTCTGCTTTTACTTATGGTTAGACTGCATTTACTCAGGATAGCCTAGCTGAGATGTATTATCTTATTTTCAGAAGAGTCCTGCTTTTACCAATTTACAATGTACCCTGAGTAGGTCAGCTAAGCTGGGTCCTGTGTTTATCCATGTTTATGCTGTAATTACTCTGTATAGCCCTTCTGAGGTGCAACATCTCATTTTCTGTGGGATCTTGCATCTATACAGTTTATACTATATTTATACAGGATTGCTCAGCTGAAATGCAATGTCTCGGTTTTAATGTGGTCTTTCTTTTACACATTTTACACAATTTTTTCAAGCTAAGCTGTGATATCACATCTTAATTTCAATGCAGCCCTGCTTTTAAATATGTTTTATTTTATTTAAAGATGGTGGACTTTATAAGGCACTCTGAGCCAAGGGATTAGATTTTCAAAGCCCCTGAAAGTTGTGTGACTTCAGGAAAAACTGGGACAAGTGGGTCTCCACTTGTGGAGCATGATTGTTCCCACAGCTGCTGTATTTTCAAAGGTGGAGCTGATTTATGACTGGCCCTATGATTTATGGCAGCCTGTGGCAATTTCTTTAGTGCAAGTGTACCAAAATGTTATGCCCAGTAAGCCCAGGTTTAACTTCTCCATGCAGCTGTGTTTGCTGAAGATACAAATCTTTTCAGGAGCAGAGATTTTATCATGCAGTGGTGGCTATGGGTGGGACTTAGTCCCAGAAGGGCTGAAAATCCAGCCCAGGATTCCAATGTGGCTGTGACCTGGGAGAGATGATTAATGGAGGACAGACAACAGAAAGTAACAAATATAAATACTGGATAAATTTCAACATTTGCTAAAGTATTTACTGGGATAGCCAGCAAAGATGCAAAATCTAGTTTTAAGCAGGATTCTATGTTTATGTATTTTTAGATTATATTTACTCTGTAAAGCCCTTCAGAGATGCAACATCTCATTTTCAATGAGGTCTTGCGTTTACATTTTACACTAATTTTATCAAGAGCAAGTACTTAGTAAGTATGCATATCTTAAAAATGAAGGTTTGGGGTCTTTAAATTCCTCTGTAATCATTTTGTTTCCTTTTATTTGTTTCTTTAATTATCTTTTATCATTTTATTTATATGTTGCCAACTACTAGTAGAAAAGAAGGCATAGGGTCATAATGTCACAGGTCACTTTCACGCAGCAATGTACCATGCTGTGAATGCAGCAAAAACATTGCTGTATCATAGATACTAAATGCCGAAAAGCATTTAGGTGACATCAACTTGTGTCTTGTTTGTTATCTGTGGGGACTATGCCCCTGCACCCCTATTATGGGGTCTGTGCTCCCGAATCCCCATTAAAATAATCAGCTGGGGGTTCAATACAAGGATGGGGAGAAACACAGCAGGGCAGAAAAATAAACTGCACAATGCAGTTTCCAAAATGTCTGGGATTAGGATTCGAGCCCTGGTCCTCAGGCACACAACAACCTCCTGTACTGCTGCAACTCATCCCGCTGAGCCACGGCAGCAGCTCAGTGGACCACCTCCTGAATGGAAGTCTTCACGTCCACTTAACTCTTCCTCCTCACCCAGGTATGACAGGGTACATAACTTCATACAATATATCTGTCTTGCGAGGTTGTGTAATTCTGTCGCCTAGTGCACTATGTAATGTATTCCATGCGGTATTCCATGTGGTATTGTGCACGATATATTGACCCAGTAGGGAAAAAGCCCTTTGGAACTCTTGTATTATGATGCCAGAAATGTTTTTGCTAGCAAGGCTGGCAGTGTATTTCAATAAGAAACTGTAAATATGTTTTCTGTTTTTATAGAGAATAATGCCTTCTACCATGAAAATATTATATAAGTAATATAAATATGTGATTTTTGACAACGTGTGATCTTTTATTACAATTTTCAAGGTGACATTTTAATCATAACCAGATTTTACTTGGGAAGAAAAGAAAAAAGACAATTACTGTTTAAAAATTGTAAAATTATACAGATGGACCACAGTAGTGGAAACATATAAAAAGTAAAGTTTGTTGCTGAAAGAAGTATCTATTTCTTTTGAAAAGACAGAAAAATACATTTAAATTCTCATTGAAATACATTGGGCTAATAAGTAGTTTGCAGTTTCTGACATCACAATACCAGAATTCTACTGAATTCTGTTTTACTAATAATGTGAAAAGCAAAGGAAAACCCACTTTTTCACAGCACAATAACATAGAGGATAATGTATGGTCCTCTATCGGCAACCGGTCTGTTAACTGTTGAGAGGTTGCCAGGGTGACCATGTAAAACCCTCGGTATTTGCTCAAGAGGTTTACATCGCCATGACTCGAGACGGGTTACCAGTGACCGGGTTGTCGATAGAGGGACCATACATTATTTTTATACTGTATGGTCCCACTTAAAAGTAAAATGGCTTACATTTTTAAAAATCACCGCCATGGCCATTCAGTGTTTCCCTAACAGCATTAATCCATCGGTTCCCATCTAAAAAGGCTAGCACATCATGAGCCGATCGCTGTTGTTAACCTATCTATGTGACGTAGCATCGATAGGTTAACAACATTCTATGTCACATCGATAGGTTAACAACCTTAGGAAATGATGATTTCCTAAGGTTAACAGCTTCTACCATACATTATAAATATTTTATTTAAACAAATAAAATGTAATTAGTAACACATCAAAGTACAATAAATAAAATAGCTAGATGTCCGTTCATTAGAAGTGAACACCTGCTCTTTAATTTCAGTGTGGTCCTGCTTTTTCATTTTATTTAAAGTTTGTTGACCAGGAAAGACACCCTGAGCCAGGATTCCTCTGCGGGTGTGACCTGGGAGAGATGATTAACAAGGGAAGACAGACAATAGAATGTAGCAAATATACTGTAAATATTGGGTAAATGTCAACATTTGCTAAAGTATTTACTGTGGATAGCCTAGCTAAGATGCAATACATCACTTTCTGTGTGGTTCTGCTTTTTAGAAGGGCTGAAGCCTGAGGTTCAATGTGGGAGTAGCTCCTCCCACATTCCAAATAAGGTCAGCCACTCCTAGCAGCTCTCTCTTAGTGTGCTGTGAAACACATCTGCGTTTCTCAATGCTCTGGCTCCTGCGTGACTAGTAGGACTGAGTCTCTTTGTTTTTTGCCTGCTTCCTTGCTGCTTTGCTTCTGCCTCTGCCTTCCCTCACTGCTTTGCTCATATTTTGCCTCTCCCTTTGTTTGTCTGTACCACCCACTTTCTTTTCCTTCCTTTTCCCCTTTGCTTCTGTTCCGTCCTCCTCCCTTAACCTGTTCCTCCCCACTCCTCTTTTCATCCTTTGTCTTTTCTCTGTCTCCCTACCTTGTTTGTTTCTGGCTGCCCTTGCGTCCCATTGAGTCATTTGTTTTTTGGGCATGTGTACCTCCTTTGCAGGGGTTGCTGCTCCAATGAATGCAATCTAATTAGTTTGGAATGGTGTCTCCTGGCATACCCCTCTGAGCCATTGCTTCCTAATTCTGTTTTTGTCAACTAATTTCAGATTATACACATATGAATATGGCAAGTAATAATCACACAACTCTTGATTGGATACTTACCAATAGATCTAATAAGGTAGGCAGCTATGGTGTTTTCAGACACAGTAAGTGATCATTTATTCATTTATTGTGTCTGAAACAAAAAAAACAAGGTCCCTGCCAGGTGCATTACTTCCAGGAGCTTTGTGAACCTAGATTTGGCTGGGCTTATGGAGGAGCTGCACTTGGTGGATTGGACTTTCTTGGATGTTTTCCCAGATGTTAGCAGGCCGTAGATGTCTTTACAAGCACTTTGCTTAATATTCAGAATAAATACCTTCCACTAAAAAACTAGAAGAGTCAATGACACACCTAATAATTGGACTACCCCAGAGATACATTTATTAATGAAACTAAGAGATATCATCTGGAAAGAATTTAAAGTCATGAATAGTGTTGCTGATTGGAACAGATATTGCCAGTTAAGGAACAAATGCAAAGCTAAAATTAAGCAATGTAAGGCTGATTACTTCCATAATCAGCAAAATAGATCCTTGGAGACACAAGAAGATTTTGGTCTTCAATTAAATCAATACTTGACCCACAGAGGAAAGCCGCAGTTGATACTATTTTTCACAATGAGGAATTAATCAATCTCTCTGTAACTGGTGAAGCATTTGTGGATAAATTCACTCATTTTCTCATCTTCATACTAATTTTAAAGATTTTCTCAGCAAAATGGATTCATTTCAGTTTTGTTGCCAGATAATATACCTCCCTTCTATTTTGCGTAATAAATCCATCACAGGTATTAAAATTATTGAAACAAATGCCCACAAATAAAGGTATTGGATGGGATGGTTTGGAACCAAGGTTTTTAAAGTTGGTTGCCAAAGCGATTTATTTGCCATTGGCTATTATTTTATCCCTTATAACTGGAAACTTCCTCAGTCATGGAAGGATACTTTAATTAAACCTGTACCTAAATCAGGAACATTGACTGACTTGGACAATTTCCACCCACTTTCTATCTTATCCCCATTGAGTAAGTTACTAGAAAAATTGGTAAATGAACAGCTGGTTGACTATCTGCAGGTCCATGGCCTTGCTCTTCTGAGCAGCATGGTTTTGTAAAACACCAGGGACTGGCACGGCCTTGTCCAGTTTCACAGACCACATCAATAGGGCTATGGACATTGGCAAACTCACTGGTGCAGTCTTCATGGATCTGTCAAAGACCTTCGATATTGTTGACCATTCCATGCAGCTTGGGAGACTGGGGGACATGGGACTCACAGGAGTTGCCCTGTTCTTGGTTCCAGAGTTACCTGTCCGATAGATCCTTAGGGTATCCATTGGTGACTGTTTGTCTTCAGCTTGAATGCTTGAGCAGGGGGTTCCCAGGGTTTTATCCTGGGGCCCCTGCTGTTCACGCTTTACATTGGTGCCATCCCTACAGTATTAACTTCATCTAAGTCCGTACAGTATGCAGATGACATTATTATTTACTTTAGTTCCTCATCTGTTGATGAGATTAAATCAGTTCTAAATTCAGATTTTGCTTTGTTAAATTCTTGGCTTCAACAAGCTCACCTAGTATTAAATATCAAAAGACAAAATGTATGATTTTAGGTCAAAAGTTAAGACATCTATGTGTAAGCCTTTATAGATCTGTGATCTAAACAATGCCCTAAGTGGAGCAAGTGAATGAATTTAAGTATTTGGGGTATTCTTGGGCTTTGCTTTAACTTTTCATCTCACATTAAAACTGTTTGTAAACAAGTAAACCAGAAGCTCGGGGCATTGTTCAGGTTAAAGAACTGTCTAATGCAGGAAGCTAGATACACTGTTGCCACTGGTGTTTTACTACCACAATAAATCACAATTCTTTTCTTTTCACTAATCTGTCTTGTTCTGATATAATTCTGGTAACTAAAACTTTCAATGCCATCTGTTGTTTTGTTTCAAAATTACCCTTCAGCACTCACCATTGTGTGTTGTATAATCAAATCGGTTGGCTGCCACCTGGAACTAATTTTGTTTACAATTTATGTTGTGTAGTTGACAAAACCCTGTGTTCTCATACAGTACCTTCTCACCTCTTTATGCATTACTTGAGCTTAAAACGGTGAACAGAAATTTAAGATCAAGCACAAACTGTCTTTTGTCCATTTCTAGGATTTCAACCCTTATGGGAGAGTGCAGAGGTTCAGTTAATTTATTTTTAGTGGAAGTCTAAAACTTCCATGGTCAAAATCTGAAGTCAATCCAATTTTTGGAAGTCAAAATACTTCCAGGATTCCACTTGTGAAGTCAATATTCTAGGAAGTACTGATTTACAGATGTTAAATAGAATAATAGATGCATAAGCATGTATTACAGGGCAGTGATACTATTGTGAGGTTTTGGGGACATGGAACCTCAAGGCGTAGCTCAAGAAGTTCCTAAAGCCCCAAAGCGTAGAGCTAGTATTACTGCCTTGAAATCTCACTTATCTATCTTTTATTTTTGTAATATATGGATCCAAGAGAAGCACTCTGTTACCTTTGGTGTTTTAAGAAGGCATTGAACAGAGCTAATGACTGTGGTGAGAACAAGTGTCAGCGAGGTGTGGTTTAGAGCATTTAGAGATAATTATAGGACAGCTCACAAGGTCAAGGCTGTTGTTGTGTTTGCTCAGTTGAGTTGCGGTGGTTTGTGGTGGAAGCAGCATTCATAAGCTGAACTGAAGGCAGGAACAACCAGATAGTACTTTGTTTGTTAAGAAAAAGAAAGAGAAAAAACCTTGACCAAGCTGGCAGGGGTAGAAGTTACTCTGGCTAAGCAGAGATGGCCGCCATGTTTTGAAAACTGTTCTGCCCTCCCACAAAGGTAATGTGGCCAGTCATCATGCAGTTTTTGTAAATTGACAGGTCATATATGTAACAACCTCAGTTGGCACCTTGGCAACTAGCTGTGCAATGTAAGAGTCCTGCAGTTGCGCGGTTCTAGTTTTGATAATACTATCGTTCAGAGCTCAGAATGATAGTATTTCACGCTCTGAACGATAGTATTATCACTCTAGAATGATAGCATTATCAGTTTCAGGGACTCCTGTTATAAGACATTTTTGTATACTTTAGTGCCATATTAAATGACATATCCATATATTATAATACAGTATATTAGTGGTAAAACACAATTTCTTTCAGCAAAATCCATCATTTTTGACTTCCATACATACAGTTTTGTAAGTCATCTAATTTTTGTTTTACATCTGAAGTCAATGACTTCTTCCTCCTTTATTTTGGAAGTTTTGCCTAATTTTTGAAGTCAAATACTCAAAAATGGAGTAACTGAACCCCTGGGAGAGTGTGCCTTCTTGGTATGTGCTCCTAAATGCTCAAACAAATTACCATCTTCATACTACAATATACACATCATAATATGTTTAAAACTTACTAAAAATGCACTTATTGGAGCAATCATACTGTCAATGTTTTTAAAATGTGTCACTGGACTTAATGTCATTGTATCAGATAATATTTTATACTTTGTATAAATGTTCTTATTGTATGAACTAATGTGTTGTTCATTGTACTTCATGGCCCAGATATTCAAACTGCACCAGGCTGTGGTGCAAGCTTGAGTGCAGCTCAACTCAGCTGCGCAGAGGTGTGGACTGGGCGATATTCAACGAGCTGCGCCATGGCTCAGCAGCATTGAATATCGCAGACTTGCCACCTGCAGTGTGCATGGTGCAGTGAACTGTGCCAGCGCAAGTGGCCAGAGGGAGCATGGGGATGCGCTTAGTGCAAGTTCCATTGTGCCATGCACAGCAACTCGATATTCAAAGTTGACATGCAAATGGGGCCATAATGTATGCAAGGCACACATGGGGCCATTTGCATATCGTCTCTTCATTGCATGCAATTTATTGCGATCCCCGGTGACTTGCGCCTGATGCCCTGCTAGCCACCCCCTGAAGGCGGCAATGTGCTCCACAGCCTGATCGCGGGCATTTGTATAAATAAATAAATAAGTCCAATATCCCTGGTGGTCCAGTGGATCGCTGACTGTCCAATGAGCATTTGTACTACAAAAAATAACTATGTCCAATATCCCTGGTGGTCCAGTGGACCACTGTCTGCCCTATCGCAGGCATTTGTAATATATAAAGAAATATATCCCCAAACTCCCTGGTGGTCCAGTGGACCACTGCCAGCCAGATCGTGGGCTAAGTAAAATAATTCTATCCCCAAATCCCTGGTGGTCCAGTGGACCTGCCCGCCCATTGCGGGCTAAGTGATAAATACTATCCCAAACTCCCTGGTGGTCCAGTGGACTGCTGCCTGCCGATCAGCGGGCTAAGTAATAAAATATTGTCCCCAAATTCCCTGGTGGTCCAGTGGACTGCTGCCTGCCTGATTACTTGGCTAAGTAATAAAATACTATCCCCAAACTCCTGGTGGTCAGTGGACCACTGCCTGCCTGATCATGGGCTAAGTAATAAAATACTATCCCAAACTCCTGGTGGTCAGTGGACCACTGTCTGCCGAATCACAGACATCTGTATATAAAATAACTATGTCCAATATCCCTGGTGGTCTATGTGCCCCCCCCACCGCCCACTGGGCACCACCGCCCCTCCCCCGGTCAGCGATGGATGGCAGCACCCCACCCACCACCCGCTGACTGACACTGTCAGCAGTAGGGCTGTCGCCCATTGGTTCTGAGTGTGAGCCAATGGGCATGCACCATCCGTACTACACATTCCAGATAACAGAATGATTCATTCACATATCTGGATTGTGTAATCTGATACAAACTACATGCCATGGGCTCACACTGTGAACTCAATAACGTCACCACTGATGTCGGTCGGCAGGTAATAAATGACGAGATGGTGCTGCCGTCCGTTGGCTGACCCGAAGGAAAGCGGCAGAACTCGAAAGAAACCAACCACCGAATAATGAACATGAATGATACGAATACCCGTATCAGGCAGATGGCGGTCACTGGACCACCAGGGTTTGGGATATGTTGATGCCAGCGCGAGCGAGGCAGCAGTCCACTGGACCACCAGAAATTTGAGATAATATTGCTTACTGCCCACGATTGGGTGGGCAGTGGTTCACTGGACCGCCAGGAGTTAGGGACATATTTCTTTATATCTTACAAATGCCTGCAATCGGGCAGGCAGCGGTCCACTGGACCACCAGGGCTGTTGACAGAATTCTTTTTTTTTAATGCCATGATCAGGCATGAGGGGCACCGCCAGGTCGGCCGGATTCGGTGGCCACCCACAGGTGGCAGCTGCCGTGTTGCACCCTGCAATGCGCAGCAGCTCACCTGTGGTGCCGCAAGTTGTCTTTTTTTTTGATCAACTTTGTGCTGGCGCAAGTAGGGGTTGCACATGCATGGCTCTGCACATCCCGGGCTGAATATGGGGCTGTACAGGGTATGCATGCCCCCACCTGCATCTGCATACATTACTGATGCGCTCCGGCACATCGGGATTTGTGCTGTGCACTTTTCCTTTGAATATCGCACGGGGTGCATCAGTGGGTTGTCCATGGTGCAACACTGTTGTGCCATGCGCAACCCTCGAATATCTGGGCCCATGTTTATTGTTATAGCTTAGCTGCTATTTGAGTGGCTCTGGGTCATTCCTGAAAAGGGCAATTGTTGCTCAGTGTACTTACCTGGTGACAAATAGATAAATAATAATTTTTCTGTAATTGTTCAGCATTTAAATTTACCACGATTGTCTGCTGCAGTATGTCTGGCATTGAAGTCAGGTTTGCTAGACTGTCAAGAAATTACATAAGTTCAAGAATAGTTTTTCATCCTGCAAATTAAGAACCTCAGTGTTAAAACACTGAAACAAGGGTTGTATAGAAGCTCAGTGGTAATATAGCCCAGCTTTAAAGAAGTACTACCTCTACTGAACTCCATTCCATCATTCACTGGTCCTGCCCTTTTGGTGCAATTTCCCATCATGGGTTTATGATTGTTTTGTTTTACTATGATTTATGCTGCCTGTTGTGACCTCTCAGGCAACCCGAGTGCTGTTTTGCTTCAAGGCTTAAAGCATCCAGGCTCATTAACTATCCTCCTAGCACTTCCATGTCAGATGCCTTTTGTCTGTCATGTTTTGCTTATCATTCCATTATATATGTTTCATTCTCCTCATGCTATTCCCAATCCTCTTTCCTTGCTCTGTTTCCTTCCTCCGCCTCATTATTCCTGCATTTCTCCTCTTTTTACCTTGTAGCTGCCAGCTGTCCTTTTCTTGCTCAGCCCATACCAGCCACCTAGCAGCCTATGGGCCAGATTCTAGAAGATAACGCCTGGCATAATAGCACTGCACCAGTAGAATGGCGCATGTAGCTAACTACGCAGCAGTTACGACATGCGGATTCTACAAAGTAGCCTGCAACATGTCATAGCCACTTGCACCAAACAGCTGTTATACCGCATAAACCCTCTGTGTCATGGCACTAGGGGTTTATGGCAGGTTGTGCCCCATTCTAGAAGGGCAGTCAAAATGTGCCCACATCGATTCTACAAGAATTCCCAGAGGAGATCTGGCAACGTAAGTTACACCAGCATTTAGCTGGTATAACCTCACGGATGCCCCGAGGTCCTGCAGACCTGCTGGCTGTCCAGTGGTCAGTGCACGTTACCCTCCCCCATGCCCAGCACACCCCAGCAGGGCCTCACAGGGCTACCCATACCCACAGCCCCAAACACCCATTGGCTAATGTCCCACAGGAGGTGCTGCCATCCCCTACCCATGCTCTGAACCTCCGGTCCCGGCTGCAAATGTGGCAATTACACCCTTAGTGGTCCAGTGGCCCCGACCATCATAATTGTAATTATTAATGCCCCAAATCCCTGGTATTCTAGCAGCCCCCTAGAACTGTATAATAATCATATCGATCCCGTATCCTTGATAGTCTAGTGGTCCCCACCCCCCAGCCATGCCAGCCCACCCTGCACACCCACCCATCCCCAGCTGGCAACTGGCACAGCCACCGCTCATCTCCATGGCCAGCCTCTGACTGAGATCCATATGAGTGCTTTCTGTAAAGATGCACTCAGAAATTGCACTGAGCACTTCTTTCCTGTAAGCGCATACAGATCTCAGTCAACAGCTGGCCGTGGAGGATAGTGTGGCTGTGCCAGACGCCAGCGGGGGTGGATGGGAGATGCAGGGTGGCTGGCACGGCCAGGGTGTGGGGCCACTAGACTACCAGGGACACGGGATCGATATGATTATTATACCGCTCAGGGGGCACTAGACTACCAGGGATACGGGATCGATATGATTATTATACAGTTTGGGGCACTAGACTTCCAGGGATACAGGAATCGAGATTATTATTATACAGTTCGGGGGACACTAGACTACCAGGAAGTGGAGGGTTCATATTTTACATTGTTTGGGGTGTACTAGACTGCGGATATATGCCGCATGATATGGGTCAAGCGACTCTAATTGGACATGGGTGGGGGTGACTCCACAACCCTAGAAGCCAGACATAAGCCGGCCAGGAGCACCTCCACAATTCAGTGTACCTGGCCACATGTCACAAGTCTCAGGACTCTAGCGATGACCTGACCCTTCTAGAATAGGGTGCAGGGTCAATGTCACAGTCTGGGTGGCGCAAGTTGAGTTCGGCGAACTTGCGCCCCACCCCAGAATCTGGCCCCATGTCCCTAACTCTGCCTTGAGAGGTATTGCAGTGCAAGTGGGCTTACCTGGTGCACTGGGGATGGCAGCTGGTTTCATCCAACTACATTCTCTGCCAATTCTAATTGCTACCAGCAATCTGACAGTCTCCATCTCTAACTCTACCTGGTGGCGTATTGGTGAAGGTAGGCATGCCTGTCTGCTGCGGATGGGAGTTCTTTCATTGTTTCCAGTTTCTACTATCAATCCATCCTATACCATCATTGAAATGGACTCCATCCCTAGCTCTGCCTGGGGGCATTGAGTGAAGGTGGGTTTGCCTTGTCTGCTGGGGATGGGAGCCTCTTACTTGTTTTCAGTTCCTACCATCATTCCATTCTAT
Source organism: Neoceratodus forsteri (assembly GCA_016271365.2). Classification (NCBI taxonomy): domain Eukaryota; kingdom Metazoa; phylum Chordata; order Ceratodontiformes; family Ceratodontidae; genus Neoceratodus; species Neoceratodus forsteri. Next base: position 908,192,874 of record CM057453.1, read on the forward strand.
ACCATCAGTCAACAGTCTCTGCCCCTAGCTCTGCCTAGTGGGGTTTAGAAAACTACATTCTATACCAGCAATCTGAAAATCTCCATCTACCTGCTAACATATCAAATGCAGGTGGGCTTCTATCTACCAGGGATGGAGTCGATGTCACCCATCTTCATATTCTACCAATCCATTCTCTACCAGCGCTCCTACAGCCTCCATTCCTAACTCATGCTTTTGGCATTTAAGTGAAGGTGGGATCACCCTGTTTCCCAGGGATTGAAGCCTGCTTTATCCAGTCACATCATCTATTAATTCCATTTTCTCCAGCACTGTTCAGTTAACTTCCCGTGCCTGTGTCGTGTTATCCATTCCTCTGCCTCCCATCTCAGAAGACAGTCCCGCATGATCAACCAGGCCTTATTTCTCTGCTCCTTCAACCCATCCATGGGCTTCAGACTCAATCTTCCCATTGAAGACTGGACTGTTCTAGTCTAGTGGCCTTGCTGCAATTGATGAATTGTACTGTACTCAGTTTCTGCTCAAGCCCTGGATTTATGTCCTTTCTCCTCACTTCTTCACTTCTTCCTGTTTTGGATCTCGGACCGTTGCCAGCATTGTTTGTCCTCGGAATCTTCCCCATCATCTGAATCTCAGGACTTTATGGATCTGCTTGCCTGCCAGTTTCCATCTTGCAATACTATGTCATTGTGTTGTGATTTGCTTCCCAGCTCTGCCTCTTCCAGTCTCTGGCCCTTGGTTCCTGTTGCCACCTCCTCCATCATCGGTGTTCCAGACATCCCTGCTCCTCCGAGGTTTGTCCAGGATTTGTCTGTCTGCATTTATCCTCGTTTCCACCTCAACCGCTTCAAGATATGGTCCGAACTCCTTCCATGCCATGTGACATTGGCTCTCCGTGTGTCATGCATCTTCTTCCTTGGATTTCCTTTGGACTCCTCTGGTGTCTCAATGCTCTCTTCCTTTGCCTTCCACTGTTTTGCTCTTCAGTCTGCTGTGAAGAACCCTGCTGTTGTTCATCTGTCCACTCTGATTTTCTGAATGGAATTCTTCTAGGTCCTGTTCAGTGCCTGCCATTCCTCCCCATTGGATCAATCCTCACAGTGTTGCTCCATGGACATGTTCTGCCCTGCAGTCTCCCTGCTAGCTTGTCGACTCCATGGTTGTCCTCCACTCATGGCGTTGTTCCCTCTAATGTCAGTTCTGCACCCTAAGCTTATCTACATGCCAATGCCCAGTTTGCTGGATGCTTTAAGCTACTTCCTGCTCTTCCATCTCTCTGGCATCCTGTGGCATATCTTGGAAGGACCACTGTTCTGTTGTGGTACATTTTCCATTCCGCTGCTCAAGCAGCCTGGGGCTTAGGCATGTTTATGTCCATGTCTTTTCTTTTGGGAATTTTTCAATGTTTGCCACCATCCAGCACTCAATCATCTGTTTGAGTATGTCTCCTGTGTCCAGCACTCAATCATCTGTTTGTTTACATATCCTGCATTTGGCACTCAATCATCTATTTGATTATGTCTCCTCCCATGGCTGGCATTATTGCTCATGTCCAACATTCCTAGGATTATCCGTTCCTCTCACCGAAAGAAAACCCTGTCTACTGACATCACTTGAACTGTACAGCATCTTGAACTCAGTGAGTATGGAAGCACCGTTACCCCAAGAATCTCTACAGTATCATTCTCTGGCATCTACTGGATTCAGACTCTATAGAGCTCTTACCTCCTGATCAACTTCACAGAATCATTCCTCAGTCATCTTATTGATTCAGACCATATGGAGGCCACTGTCTCCTGATGTATTCCACATGATCCAAGCTTTAGTAGGTCCTTTTGAACCGTTTCTCTATGAGCGAAACATGAACTTACTTCCTCCTGGAATACTTCAACTGCACCATAAACATACTTCTTTGAGTGGAAGTCCTTCATGTTTTACCTACTGGCACTTGCACTATCAGTTTTCGAATTGCACCATCATATCCAATTCTTGGGCAGCATCAGATTGACCCTGTCACCCCACTCTGCCTTTCTGGAATAGTTATCTGATGTTCTTCATAGATCCTCTTCTGTCTAGTGGCTCAGACTATGCACCTATAATGCACAGCTATCTGGCAATCCTTGTGCAATCTTGAATCATTGCTTCTAGGCCTCAGGACATCATAATACTTTACAAAGTTACAGTAGCTACATCTTCTCTTCAGGATTTGCCAGTCATGCCATTCACATTCCTGGGGTCTTTTGATCCCATCAGACAGTATATATCTGTCCTCATACTCATTCCAGTGGGTATACCATCACTACAACAACACCAGCACACCAAACCCCACAGCAAACCCCCACCGTGCCAGTATCAGCAGTGACAGGGGTTTCACTTTGATCGACTGTTTGATGATGGGGTATATATCAAACTCCACTGTCTGTGTGACATGGAGTTAGATATCTTTAGTAGAGGCGTGGTGCAGCCCTGCATGGGGGTGTGTGGGGCACAGCCCCTGCATTGATCTTCACTGTGTTGTTTTTCATTCCAGGTTGCATTGGGGTCAGGGGTGTCATAGGTTCCTGGCATGGTTGAGGTCATCGATGTCTTTGATGTTGCACCAGTGTCATAGATCCATTCTTGCAAATACCATCACCAAAGGCAATTCTTCATTCTTGGCCATCATGCCACTCATGCACAACTGACTTGGTCATCTCTAATCACAGTTTCTCACTGCAACAATTCCACATCAAATTATGCAATTGACTCACTCAATGAGTTATACCATTTCTGATATCAAACCTTTCATTGCCTCATCAATTGGCAGACTCAGTTATGATTCCTCCATTTTCTATGTGTTACCACAATGTGTTGGAATTTAAACACCTGCAAGTCAGCGCCATGTGTGCCACTATCCCCTACCGCTGAGCTGTTTATCCCACAGTATGAAATGTATTCATCATCTTGCCCATCACAGTCCTTCCGGATTATTGCTCACCTAAATTATGTACTAGCGTTTCTAATTCATCATCAAGCCTTGAAACTATATTATAGAACAATTCAGCTATACCTATCAGGTATCCAGTTCTTGCCTTTACAGCCTACTCTATCCTCACCTTCACATTTTGCAATCCTCCAGTTACACTCTTCAACTAGGTATCCAAAGAGCTTCATTCACTTAGACTCCTTGTTATACCTCTATAAGATGCTCCATAGTGAAACATAATGAATTTGCTAGTTAGATAGTTTTCATTATATATTACAGAGTCTGGATATTTTATTTAGCTAACATCAAGGGAAAGCAGTACTTTTTAAAGGGTAACTAGCATTCAATTGGGGACTGTTTGATTAAATAAAGATCATTTTAAACATTTGATCTGAACTTGGACATAACATTATCTTAATACTATGGGAAAGCAGCATTTTAAAAGGGTTAATTAGCTTTTAATAAACTAGTGCAATACTGACAAGTTGCAGTTCTTTATAATACAACAATTGGTAACTTGTAACTAATTTATTCGAGAATTTTTAAAGCTATAAGATGTTTTGTAGGGGCATAATCTGGATATGTGTCTGCCTTATTGTTAGTTGTGATGTGGGACGTATACTATTGAGGAAGAAATAATAAAAAGGTCAGATCTACTGGATCTGTATGAGACAAGATATTCTACTGGGATTTATTTTAAAATGGATGCAGGATGGGGAGGCTAATTTGTCTGGCCTACTTATACATGAACTCCAGAAATTTGCTTCACTTTTTTTGGCTGCAAGAAGTTATTTAATTCAGTTCAAATATTTTACAAAATAATGGGTAATATAAACCAAAAGGTAATGACAAAGAAATGCTACATAGATTATAGAAAGGTAATTATAATACTGGGCATGGGGTCATAATGCTAGAAATTATACGCATGCATATACCGTCTGCCAAAACAGTGCAATATATGCCATGCGGCATGTCTTTTTTGCAGGGCTGTGCCTCCAATTCCCTGAGCCTCCTTAACTAATATAATGACTTGGGAGGAGGGTTAACACAAATATTGCACAAAGTATGAAAAAAGAACATTTCAATGCATCTGGGATTGGGAATCGAACCCGGTCTCAAATGCATTGCTTTATTTCTTGCTGCCAGTGGCCCACTGCATTGAGCCATGGCAGCTGCTCAGTGGAACCCCATCCCAGCAGAGGTGTAATCCTCTGCCTGGGACAGTGAAGGTGCAGTACCACACACAGACCCATTTGTGGTATTGCACCCTCTCACTCAGACTATACTGCGTTGTTGAAGTTATAGGTTTCGCCACACTGTTAAGTATGCAGCATTTTGACCTGGTAGGAAAATACTGTTAGTAATGTTCTTGACAATATGTGGAGATATCCATCCAAATCCAGGCCCTGTACAATGGGATTCATGCATCCATCCAGCAGGAGTGTACTTCAGAAAGAATCAATCATTTATTGTACAGCTAAAAAGCCTTTACCGCACACAGTTAAAATTAATACAAATAGGCAAATTGTTTACATCGGATACACAACACAGTCAGACACAATCACATTATTCACATCCTATTTACAGCATAAATAATTTGTTTTACACTAAAACCCATAATCTCACTACATATACCATGAACGAGGATCCATCTATTTTCTGACGTAAATGTTCCTCTACCATAAATCTCTTTTCAGTTTACTAATAACCTGAAAATACTTGCTACTCTAACAACAGTCCCTTCATCTTCTAAATGAAGAAGGATATTAGTTAATAGCAATATATCAATTTTATATCTCTCGCTTAAAAAAGGTGACAACCTATATGCTCTTGGTTCTGTAACCATGTACCATACCATGAATATGAACTAAATCCTCAGTCCCCTCACAAATCACAAGCTCCAGATAATAAACCTTGCTTCCTGTACCTATAGAGTAGAACGTTGCTTGTGAATTGTTCAAATGTATAATTAGAGAACAGTGTTCTAAGTTTGTGTTCAGTCAAAATTTCTAAATAGGGTTTAAACCCCAAATAGTAATTATTTTGTGCAAACCATTTGGATCAGCAAGTTTCTGCTATAATTTGTAAATCTTGCACCTTCCAGTAGTTATTTATCCTTTTTCATAACATTTTTTTTTTTTTGTGGGGTCCTCCGTCCTCCTTCAGCCTGGTCACGGCCCCAGAGCTTCCACCGCCTGCCCATTTGCCACCCTCCCGGTCACCCCTGGCTTCCCGGGGGCGGGGCCGACACCAGACCCTCAACTCCAGTGCCGTGGAACCAATATCTGTTGGGAGGCGCGGCAGGTGCATTGAAGCCTCCGGGAGGCTTCACCTAGATGGAGGACCTCCCCTCCTTCTTTTTCCTCCTCGGTTTTCCTCCCTCCCGGGCGGGGGCGTGCAATGACGCCAGTGTCGTCCGCCTCCTCCTAACGTAAGCACGGCAGCGTGAGTGCCCCAGCCTCCGCCAGGGTCCCCATCGCTCCGGATGCTGCCTCGACCCTCCCGAGAGGAGAGCAGTCCATAGGACATCAATCCTTCTCCCCGGCCAGCCCTCCGACTGACTCGGTCCATTCTCGGTCCTGTCACAAGGCCGCAAGCTGGAAATCCCACCGCTAGCGCCTGACGGGCTGCCTATCATAACATATTTTTGTACTTTTCACTTAATACAATTCATTGATCCGCTGCCCTTTTCAGAGCCATTAATTTATGTTTACTCCATACTGCATGTATTATTGTATACAAAATCCATGTCTATATCCTAAGTTAAACCATTCTTCTTTTCCTTCAGGCATGTTAAGGCACTTTCTTTCTTTTAAGTGAGCCTAATCCAAAAATGTATTTTCTGTTTTCAATGGAAGCCTTCATATCTACCAATCCTAGTTCACTTCTTATTTATGCTGCTAGACATGAATGTCCCCTCTAAAATATTTCTTAATAGCTTATACAAAGGAGAAACAAGCCTATTTACATCTTTAACCTCCCAGACATCTGCACCATACAGGGGCTTAGCTTTAAATTTAGCTCTGATGGTTTACACCAAGGGTTTAAGTGTACACCCACCATATTTAACTTTAAACATTGCAAGTGTTGCTATTGTTTGTTTTAATTTATCCATCACATACTCTCTATGAGCAGCCCATAGCCCATTTCCCATAAATAAAACCCCTAAATAGAGATATCAACCACTTCCACTTATTTTCCAATAACCAAATTCCTTAGTCTGTATTTTATTTTCCTAAAAATTACTATTTTAAACTTATTTAGATTGATTTTTAGTTTCAGTTCTATAGATTTTGTGAAACATAATCCAATTGATTTGGCAGGCCCTTTTTGTAAGCGAAATCAAAACTATGTCATTCGCATAGGCCAGAATTGGGCACCTTTTGTTTTAATTTTTGGTGCATCAGAATTTAATTCCTTTATGTCTTTTAACAATTTATCAATATATAGTGAAAACAAGACTGGGGCCAATACACATCCTTGTCTTATCTCGATTAATATCAAATGAGGAAGATAGCTGCCCTTTATAACCCAGCCTCACCTTGGCTCAGGTTCCTGAATATAAGTCTGATAGAACTGTAAATAAAGCACAATCTATGCCTCTTTCAATTAATATTTTCCATAAGATCCCCTAGCAATATAATCAAATGCTGATGTATAGTCAATAAACATTGCATACATTTTGTTTCCTGATTAGGAAATATTTTTCTATTATATGCCTAAGTACAAATTTATTATACATCATCAAAATCCAGAGTTTACTAGTCCTCTGGTCCATACTATTTCTTCTTTTAATCTTTCAAGTAAGACTCTACTAAATATTTTGAGATTCACATCTAATAGGCTTATTGGCCTGTACATGTCTAGATTTGTAAGATCACCCTTTTTATGCAAAGGGCTAATATTTGTGCCCTTCCATGTTGGTGGATAAATATGACCTTTATACATCGATTATAAAAGTTGTAAGAAATTTCATATTACAGGAGTACTCATGTAAACTTCTGTGGGTATACCATCGGGTCTGGCTGCTATATGCTTTTTCAATGACTAGATAGCTAAATATACTTCATCCAGAGTAATCAGACCAAAGGAGCATTACTGTTACATTGCTCTGATTGTTGTCTATCTACAGAAGGGTCATAATAAATATTAGTAAAACTTTACCCACTGTTTCTCTGATATGTGTATGTCTATATCTTTTTATAATTTGTTGTACTCTTTGTGACCAGTGACTAAATGTTGTAACATCGTTACTTTGTACTGCAGCCAACATATATTGCCATTGTTTTGTATAGAAAGCCTGTTTCTTTCCTTGGATAAGCTTCTTATAATTTCTCCTTAACTGGTTAACACTAGTTAGAACTTGCCTCTCCTTTTTATTTTATATTGGAGGTACAATACCTAATCTGGGCCTTCATTCTTTTGCAGTCATCATCAAACCATGGATGCTTTATACCTGATAAATTCTCTTACAGGTCTCTCCAACTCCTTTCTTAATTCTTCAAACAGAATACATTTCCTTTAACAAAAAATCCAAATCTTCGTTTGACAGATTAACAGCCTGCTCCATCAAGACTGAATTTGTAATGATGGGTCAAATTTTCTGTTCTGAGTTATTTTCCAAATTAATCTTTTGGGTTTCTTATTTCTGTAAATTCCACGTGATCAGAGGCAGTCCTATTAGAGTCTGCTCTCACCACTGTGGAACCTGCACACACTGGGAAATAATCACTCTCTCCAGTTACTGGAACAGTCAGTGTCTCCCAGTATGCAACTGCACCATTCCAGAAGATATAGTCAACTATGGAGGAACCCTTAGTGGAGATATATGTAAAATCCCCATCTTTTGATCCCCTTGTAGCTTCCATTTAGTGGAAACAGATTATACTCTTTAAAAGATCAATCAAATATTCACCAGATTTATTTAATATTTTATCTTGTGATTTCCTCTGTAACAGATCCCATCCATCCTCATTACATGTATACATAGAATTATCCACTAAATCATTAAAAGCCCCAATATGGGCATTAAAATCTCCTATTAGAAGCAGATCTGCTTTAGGAAATACCTGTACAGCCTCAGCAATAATTCAGTCAGATCTTGCCATAATTGGGCTGAATAAAACTTAGAACCCTCTGGGGATATAACAATTAATAATAATTATTTCTTGTATCCCTTCCTTCACATAAACTGTGATGAAATTGCCAAGTATTTTCCAAGGTACTACTTTCTGGAAACTCCCTACTTTGATTCCTCTTATAATACCTCCTGATAACCTTCCAGATTTCACCTTTGTCGATTCTGGGCTATGATAAATTTCAAAACCATTAAAACTTATGTTGTCATTTGCTGCATGCCACGTCTCCTGCAAGCATATTACATTACATTGTAACAAAATTCCTTACATTCATTATCTGCCATTTTTCTTTTCACCCTGGTATGTTCCAAGTTAAAACATATACCCATATTTTCCCTCCTCATTGTTACATATTCTATACCCTTGGCATCAATCTCATTATATTCTGCAAGTAAGCAAAATCTATCCGATAGTGTTAATACAGTTCTAATGTTTGTCAGGAGAGACAGTGCATGCTGAGTTAGCCTCTAACACTGAAGCTTTTATAACATGAAGAACCAAGTGATCTAGCTTAGGCGCCTGAGCTAAAATAAGCTCTACCAACTTCTTATTACTTACTTTAATGTCAATTTGACTGATAGTATAAGAGTCAGCATGCACTCTATGTACACCTATATAACCCATTTCATCTAAAGGGACATGTAGAAAATTAACAAAAATTCCTAATTGCATTGGTCAGTTTTGACATCTTCCCCATTCATATGACTCATTCCAAACGTACTCAGAATAGACAGTTCTTCATAGTTATCATTCCCTTTTATAATGTTCTTATTAAACTGAGCTCTATTCAGGAATGTAAGAACCACTTCCTGTTTCTGAATCAGCCAACAATTTACCCACATGTAATTGGCCAGTCTAGAGGAGATGAATAAGACATCAATTAAAGTTGCTGCTAGAATAGGAATATTTTAACCACAATCAAATCATCTTCTGATAACATACAATCAAGTTTTTACTCAGATATTCTGGCAATTGATACTCAAAATTAGGTGGATCAAAATTCTCCAGTCCTTTGGTCCATATAGTCTAATGAGTGGGTAGGATTCTGACCAGTTAATTAATGGCTCAGAGCATCAGTTCTTAGTGCCCTGAACCTTTTCACTGTGCTTTCACCCACATGAGGGGTGCAACCTCTCTAGACAATTGACCTGTATGACTACCTTCTGTCACCTGAGGGGCCAACCTTAATGGCCCTTTCTCCTTAGTTATTGGGTCCAGCCCTATTTGATGATTCAGGAGTTTGATTTCATGTTCTAAATTATCCAGTTGTAATCCCAGATCACATTTGTATCTAGGATCATCCATTTGGAGATGATCCATCTCTCCTCCTCTCCTCTCCTCTCCATTATTCTTATTTATCATGTTGGTTCCCTAGATCTTTCACTTCTATTTCTTCCATTTCTTCCATTAATCCTTGTTCCATCTTATTGTAAGTAACAGACTTATCCTGAGTCTGATTATTCAAATCCTGCCCCATTGTTTCATCACTGTCTCCTGTCTAACATAACTTTCAACATCCTTTATCTTTTCTTGACCTCTGTTCTTCACTGTATTTGATTTTAAACTTCTCCCTCTCTTTATCCTTTTTATTTTTCTTTTTTGTTTCAATAGGTCTCCCTTCATATCAATATTTCTATAACACTAAAATCAGGTCTTAACTTCTTTTCATTACATTCTTGCTGACTTCCTTGTTCTATAACTTCCCTTATGTATCTGAATTATTAAGTGACTGTGTAGTAAGGCCCTCAATTATAGCTCTATTGACAGCCACATCATTTCTTAATGCCTCAATTAACTTTTATTGATCACCAATTGCTCCATTAGTACTAAATGGGCATCACATGGATTTTTAATAAAAGTATAAGATCTTCACTTATGGTCAAAGGTGAATACAAATTCTTGGGGTGAACTAAACTGGTCTGAGCCAATTGATGGTCAATCTGAACACCACAATTACTACAGCATCTCATTGAGCCCATCAATTTTTTTAGTCCATCAATTGTGAGTTGAAGCTTATCTATCACCTCACTCAATTCACCTTTTGGTGAAACACTGGAGAGCCAGACATACCAATAATAGCCTCCTACTCCCCAGTTGCTCTCATTTGTCTCATTAGAGAGCCACAATTTGGAGATTTCTTAATATCTGTGAAATGTACTGAATCTCCTTTAGACACAGATGTGTGTATGTTCACAGCTAACTCCCTATCTCCTTTCCACATCTCTTGATATTTCCAATTATACCTAATGTATTGGGTATCTGTGGACTAGGATCTTTAGTGTCTATAGCATCAATCTTAGTGCTGAATATATCAGTGTACTCTGTTGAGACATAAGAAGTATTAAGACTATCACCCTCTATAGAATAAATTAATGCAGACACTTCCTCCATCACTCTCTCAGGGCCTCTGCTTTAGATTTACCCTAATAACCTTACCCTAGGTGTAGAGGTTTTAGTAATAAGTAAATTCATATGTTCTGTAATTTTGGTTTGCCTTTTTCCTTTAGTGTCTTTTTCTGTTTTTATGACTAGGGCCAGTTCTTGTAAGGAGAATGGCTACCACTTTTAGTCTTTGTAACCTAGTGCTAACCATCATGACCCTTAACAGTATCAATTAGCAACAGGGTATACAATTAAACAATGTAATAATGTCCAATTGCAGCCACAATCTTGTTCCAAAATTTCCACAAAGTCTTTTCAATTCAGACTCATTCTCTCCTCTTCTTTCTCCAGTTCTGTTCTGTTCCGTTCTGTTCTCTCTACGCTGTTTAACCCAATGTCCAACAATATGTGAAAACTTTGTGCAGTAATAACAGCTCTTGTACAAATATACAAGTCCTAGTTAGACTGGTACAGATGCTGTGCAAATTCTATACAAAAGTCTGTGGAAAGGTTTGTACAAAACCTGTGCAGATATTGTGCAGATCGTTGTGCTTGATGTTCCATATGCCAGCATCGATCTTCCAGTCAGTAAATGTAACAGTATCATAATCTGGTCCCTCTTGAAAGTCACCTCCCACTGCACCAGTTCTTATCTCACTCACTTGATGATGTCTCAGGTATAACAGCCAAGACTTGGTGGCCCAGATATTCAAAGCTTTGCACAGCATGCAAACTGTTGCCTTGGGTTTAGCATGGGATTAACATGGGTCTGCTATGTTCAAAAGGCCAAATAGCATCAAAACCACATTAGCGCTGGGCAAACCATAATATATGCAAGGGCAAACTGAACATAAATACAGGCACTGTGAGCTATTCAGCGACTAGCGCTGCGCTAAGGTGTTTAGCATGACTTAGCGTGACCTTGCACGGCACAAATTACTGCCCAGAAAGCTGGTCTAACTCTGGGAAAACAGCTTTACGTGACATTTTGGCCTTGTGTGGCATTAGCATGGCCTGTACAACCCTAACATATGACTATGATGCAGAGAAAAGCCAGACATGGAGGAAACATGCTGCTCACTGATGGCACCACAATTATGCCAACTGCTGCACCAGTCCCAGCCATGCCAGGCAGTATGTGGTGACCTGGCCCAAGGGGCCACCATGGTATTGTACGCACAGCACACACCTGCAGACCATAACTCTTTGGTGACCAACAGGTGCCAGCACACACATGCAGCACTGTGGGCATGGTGGGTGTTGAGGGAAGGTGTAAGGGTGGCCAGGCTCACCACAGACAGGGTGCACCACAACGCTGGGACACAGCATGCAGTGCACATGGGCCAGTATTGGGAATACTCAATACCGTGTGCCTGTCCAATCATACATGCCCACCAGTCACATACCACACAGCTGTACATACACCACAGCATACACAGCTGGCCATGTCTATGTCACTATGAGCATCCCATGCCAGAGGTACAGCATCTGTGGGTCACACACCAGTGTGGCAGTAATGTCCACTGGCAGTACACACACTGCAAGGTGGGCTTGTCATTGTGTACAGTGCAGTGGTCATCACTACCCCACATACCATAGGCATTGCTGTGTCCCACACTACTGGCCCCTTGCTTCTGTGGTGTCTTCTGTGCACTGTAGCATGCCCTATAGCGTGACAGTTGCATGCATCACCACCACCACCTGTGCTTATGCTGTGTTATCCCTGGGGTACACAATGCTTGCTGCACTGCATACATGTAGCCTGTAGCTACCATCATGTACTGTCAGACTGACCTACAGGTGGAGCTGTGGCAGACCAGGTCAGCCCTGTACTTCCAGACTGACCTACAGGTGGAGCTGTGGGACCCTACAGTAATGCTGGGCAAACTGCATGCAAATCAGGGCATAATGAGATGCTAATCTGGATGTTTGCCCAGAGACTACCTAAGTAGGCTCATTTGCATGTCATTTGAATATGGCAAAGTTGCTTTTGCACTAAGCGATGTTTACTGGGCAAACAACTTAGCTCTGTGCTAAAAGCTGTGCAAACGGCAGCAGCTAACAGTTTGGGGAATATTACACAGTTTTGAACACTGTTCTTTCACATCTACTGCTGCCTGCAGCTGTACTGGGTCCACGATTTGCTGGCACACACATTGGCCACATAGTTCACCTCTACCTACCTTCACATCGCTATGCACTGTGTTGCTGTTGTGGTTTGCACTTCCTGGTTGTTATATTTAGAGCTATCTTATTCCAGGGCTATATTCCCTGCACTCCCACCCAGTTTGCCTGGCCTCATTCCCATGCTGTATTCATAAGGTGTTTGCCCTGGGCTATTCCTTTTGAATATAGCTTGCTTTGTGCTCTGGGCTAAGTTTGCCTACCGAGCAGTGCTACTTTAGCCCTGGGGCAAAGTTTTGAATATCTGGCCTGCCGTCTGGGAAAGAAAAACAAAATGCAGTGGGAAAATGACTCAAGGGCAACACCTATAATCCTGCTAACCAACCCCATAACTATTAAAGCAAGTATTATAGCTAATTACTCCCACACCATATAGATATTACCCTGTTAAGTCAGCAAATATACAAGGAAGCATGATATTCGTTAAAAATGAACTTACTTCAATAGTGCTGTCTGCATGTCTAATTGTGTCACGGTCACCATCTTGTACAAATTTTAGTGAAACAATAGCTGATGGTACCTGTTTAATCTCCCCCTGCAGGTGCACCAGATAGGAGGGAAGATCTAGATACACTATTGAACAATTACCTGACAAATGCCGGATACTTTCTCAGACCACAGCGTACTGATTCAATGGCTAGAATGGCATAATCTGCTTCAGAACACCATGCATGTGCATTTATAATCCAGTGTCACATATAAAATCTGCCCAATCACACAAAACAACCCAAAATAATAAAAAACTATCTAAAATAATTAAAATATTAAAGTATATCTCAACATATCAACAAAAATCAAAAATAGATTGGAAAAGAATCGGGGCTGTATATCGTGGGTATTGTAATTAACTTTATTCCTTTTTACAACAAAAGCTGATCAGGTAAGCAATACTTTTATTACCGATCTTTTCTTCCAAAAGAAGGAATGGACAAGAACAAGCAAGAATAAATAGATGAAAAAACACTTCCCCAGTATGGATGTAGTAAGGAAATTGATTCTTGTCTTGTCTCTTCTATTACCATGATATCAAATCAGTCACTCTCTTTGATATTCACTTTAATAAACTTCTGGCCTTCCACTGTTAACCTTCCCATGGGCTTCTTTCTCTTCTCCACAGGGACATCCTCTGCCACTGCCAGACTGTACCATACCTGGGAGGAAGATAAAAGACAGGACAGAGAAGGCCAGAGAAAATCTGCTACACAAGCTGGTCTGGAAAGGGCCTGACCTTGCTTCACTTGCATAAAAAAGCACTTTTATAAAGAAATACACACAATAGCACATTAACAAAGCAATTCCAACAACAGGCAATGGTGGTTTACCAATTCTAAAAACAATAATGCTTGTTGGGCCCTGCTGAATACTTCTCGAGTTAGCGTGTAGTTGCTTCCACCTCCGAGTCACGTCTAATGCATCAGTTAGTCGGCCTCAGAAAGAATCATGAGCCAAGGCTTCAGCATTGTCCATTTCAAAGTGAGAAGTATAATTAATAATATAGATATGATTAGAGAATAGATTCTTGAGCATAACCCTAATATGATGATTATAACTGAGACTTGGCTGAGCTCAAGAATTGAGGATGCACAAATTAATGTACCTGGTTATCAAATATGGTAGCGATCAAAGTAAAAAGGAGCATCTTGGCCTATGGGAAGATAGCTTATTACTGCTGGAGGTTAGCATGAACCTAGATTTGGCAGCACTAGAAATGTAGATGTTAGAACTGAAGTTACCAATCACTAAACAAATACTGATAGCAGGTATCTACCATCCATCTAAGGTCAAAGATGGAGTGTTTGACATTTGCAGGATCAGTTGAGAATATACAGAGACACTCATGAAATAGTGGTGGTAGCAGTTTTAATACAAATTGGTGCACAGTATAGGATGGCCATCGACTGGTGGATCTGCAGATGAACCTGGGTTTTAACCAACTTATTAAGGAAACCACAAGAATTAACGTAAAAGAACCAGAATCTTCAACTGTTTTAGATTTAATTTTACAACTTTGCCATCGAATTATGAATTGTGTGGTGTTCACCTAGATTCATTTTAAGATCACCAAATGACTTACTGTATTAGAAAAAGACAAAAGACTAACGAAAATTTTATCAGATGGAGATGTTATAAGACATTTGATCATGTACAATTTATACTGGACTTGGAAAACACATTATGGGAAAGAATAGATTTGATTCTGACAGTAACCGATGCCTGTATGTACTTTACCAGTGAATTCATGAAACTCTGTGATAAACAAGCTCCAATGAAAAATAAAAAAATAAGAAAAATAATGCTCCATGGTATACACAAGATTTGAAAAAAGTTAAACATAAAAGCGATTTAGTTTGGTACAAGTCTAAAAAGAGTAATACATTGTCAGATTGGAATAAATATAAACAACTGAGAAACCAATATGTAACGGAAATTAAGCCAGCAAAGCAAAAGTATTATATACAACAACTTCATTATAACAATTCCAATAACCCAAGAGAATTTTGGAAACTAGTGTCAAACCTTTTAAATGGTAAGAGTCAAAATATTACTGGTAGTTTTAATATAGATGGAGAGATAGTACCTCTATCTCAAAAAGTGGATTACTAGATTTAACAATCACTTTATTAAAATGGGTAGAGAAATTTCAGGTAGTGTAAAATAATATAACGACAGAACAAGGGTATGTCTCTCCAAACAGTTTTCCTTTACAAATATTAGAGTGGAGGAGGTGAGGCAGGAGCTTTTAAACTAGACACAACTAAAGCTGTGGGAATAGATGGTATTCCGTCAAGACTTTTTTTGTATACTCTTTTACCTCCCTCAAACTCCGCGTCCACCTCTCCTTGGGCCACCTAGTGCTTCCATGCCTTGGCTGTCCTCTTCTGAGCTCCTCCCACTCACATTGCAGTTGACCCCGATTTGTCCCAATGTATCCCATCACCAGGCGGGTCCCCGTCCTCCAGGGAAGGCACTGGGTGGTAGGGGACCCAGCACACTATTTTTCTATGGCCGGAGGCGCTGCTGTGTGAAAGATGCTCCCAGAGATTCCGAGGAACATGAAGCATGGAGGCCGTCATCCGTGGCGCTGAAGCTGTTTTCTAGCTTTCTGGTTGTCTGGCCTGCGCCATGCTGCATGTTGTACCCCTGGTCTCCACTGGGGGCCACTACTAGAGTGGAGCTTCCCACCACCCTCCCCAGGAGAGGAGAGCAGTCCTCCAGATGCTCAATCCTCTCTTTCCCCAGTCAGCTGTCAAGACTTTTAAGTATGCCGACCTGTGGTGGCATTTCCTTTAACAGAAATATTTAATCTTTCACTTAATTTAGGGAATTCCTCAAACTTGGAAACACTCTAAAGTGATTCCTATATTTAGAATGAGTCAAAGACTGATTTGGGAATTACAGACCAATTTATCTCCTTTCCCAAGTATCAAAGATTTTTGAAAAACTGGTCTCAGCTCAACTTCAGGACTTCCTGGAAACACAAAATAGAATAAATCCTTTTCAGTTCAGCTTTAGACAGAAGCATAGTACTGTCACTGCCTTGGTTAAGATAGTTACTGACATCCAGCTCACCCTGGACAGGAGGGCATCAGTGGGGAGCCATCTTTGTAGACTTATCCAAGGCTTTTGATACCTTGGACCATGATGTCCTTCTGTCCAGGATGACCCTGATGGGCATTATGGAGACAGTACTAAATAGTTTACATCCTATTTAAAGGGTAGGCAACAGTTGTTAGGAATTGATAATTACACATCTAAACGTGCACCTGTTATCTCTGGAGTTCCACAGGGCTCAATTTTGGGCCCATTATTATTCAACACATATGTGAATAGTTTGAAATTTACAGAACCCTCAATATCATTCCACTTACATGCAAACGATACAATAGTATACACATTAGATGTATTGACTGAAGATATACAACAAAGGTTGCAGCTTACTTTTCATGAATTGCAGATATTCTTTAGCAACCATGAATTAGTCCTAAATTAAAAAAACCTTAGTGTTATTTAACAGATGCAAAAAAAACTCATCAGAAATTATGCTAAATAAAAACATGAGGGGACAAGGATTCAACAGGTTCAGTCATACAGGTATTTAGGATTTGGATAGATAGTCATTTAAAATAGAATGTGCACATTGAACAATTGTTGAAGAATGTTGGCAAGAGAATAGTGTGACTTTATAGGGCCAAAATGTATTTGTCCCCGAGACTAGCAGGAGGGTAGTGAACACAATGATATTGCTCGTATTGGTCATAAGGATGTTTTTATGCCGCTGCTGCTAAGAGAGAACTGGCAAGACTTGATGTATATTATAACAGACTAGCTCAATATTCTTACTAGTGCCGCATGCTTGACACACACCTGCAGTCTTTATGCTCAGGTTAGCTGGTTACAATTTGACAGCAGGCTCAAGTACCAATTGTGCCTGCTTGCAAAAAAAAGTCACCTTGGGATGCTACCCTGGCATAACGGCCCTTCTTCCCCTGTATGTAACCTATGCAGTACCAGAAGCTCTGGCAAACAGGCTTTCAGAATCCCATGGTGCCGCACTGCCTTTGGACAATGTGCATCTGCATACAGAGCTCCACAGTGGTACAAATCCCTGCCTCTGACATAACCAATGCTACTTTGCTGGGCTCCTTTAAGAAAAAAAATCCATCAGCATCTAATCTCACTGGCAACCTATAACTGCTACCGCTAATTTGCTTTTACCTTGCTCCTACCATTTGCAATCTCTGTGATCTCTGTTGATTAGTAAAATGTTATGCTTCATGTCCATTTCTTGGGCCCCGGTCAAGTTAACACTTTCATGGGCTTTCTATCCTGCCTAAATTATTTATTTTCCTCCTACCTCCCTCCACCTCCTCTTCCCTTTTGCCCCTGCATCATTCCATACCACTTTCTTCCCTACCACTTTAATTACATCTTCATTATCACCCCACTACCTACCCCACCTCTTCCTCCCAACTCTACTCCACCCCTTCTTTCCCCACCCTCCTCCCCTTTATTCAACTTTGACTACATAGCAATTCTTCCTTCGCTCCTATCTATCCCTATCCTACCCCCACCCTCTGCTTGCCTTCTCCTTCCCCACACTTCCTCCTCCCTCCTCTGTCCCTCTCTACTGGTGCAGACCGTCCTTCTTTCTTGACTCAGGTACAATCCAATTATCTGCCTATGTTGTTAGTTGTACAATTCTCCTTTTAAACAAGTGTCCTACGTGTTTATTACCGCTACCTAGTGAATGTTAGCCTTTGTTTCCACTCTGCACCCTGTACATGCTTAGATTGTGTAACTATTTTTAGAATTTATGCCTGGAGACAGTTTTCAATTGTTTCTTGCTGTATCGGTATCTGTGGAACATATCTGTGTTCTTGTTTGTGTCATACTTGACGTGGAACCTATGAAAGAGCTTTCTGCTCAAAGGCGTTAATCAAAGATCTCAATAAGTAAATAAATAACTGGAGCTCCTAGAATGATTCACAGTTAGAAACATAGAAACATAGAATTTGATGGCAGATAAGGACTGCTTGGCTCACCCAGTCTGCGATTTCCTACCTGATGGATAAGATGCAGATTCTAGTTAATCAACAGTTTACTTTCTCCTACCCCCAATAGAATTGCCTTATGCCTGTCCCATGCATTCTTGAATTCTCCCACTGTTCCTGACTCCACAACCTCCTCAGAAGGCTGTTCAATGCATCCACAACTCTCTGTGAAAAATACTTTCTAACATTACCTCTGAGCCGTCCCCCTCTATCTTCAAATTGTGCCTCACTTGTTCTTGCACATCTCTTCTTCTGAAAGATACTACCCTCTTGTACCTTGTTAATTCCTTGAGATACTTGAAAGTTTCTGTCATGTCCCATGTCCCTCCTTTCCTCAAGGGTATACATATTAAGCTGCTTTAGTCTCTTCTCAGATGTCTTCTGGTGCAGAACTTGCACCATTTTGGCTGCCCTCCTCTGAACAGCCTCCACTCTGTCTATGTCTTTGTGGAGATGGGGTCTCCAGAATTGCATGCAGTACTCAGATAGGGTCTCACTAACTGTCTGTAGAGAGGATAACAACTTCCTGTTTTCTACTGTTGATGCCTCTCCTATACATCCCAGTATCCCCAGCCCTCCTTACTGCCTTCTCACATTGCTTGCCCACCTTTAGGTCATCTGATATAATTACTCCTAGGTCTCTTTCGATTTTGTTGTTATTAACTCACTCCCATTGTGTACTCTTCCCTGGGTTTTGTTTCCCAGATGCATCACCTCTTTGCATTGAATCTGAGCTGCCATGTGTTTGACCATTCCTCCAACCTCACCAAGTCCCTTTTCATTTTTTCCACCCCACCTTGTGTATCAACCCTGTTGCAGATCTTTGTGTCATCTGCAAAGAGGCATACCTTTCCTTCCAGGTGCTCTCCAATGTCACTTATAAAGATATTAAAGAGGACCGTCCCAGTACCGAACCCTGTGGTACCCCGCTAGTTACCCTCCTTTCTTCACTCTGGACTCTGTTTACTATTACCTTTGCATCCTGTTGTCCAGACAGTTTTTATCCAGGCTACCACCTTGGGACCCATTCCAAGGCTGGCTAACTTGTATATTACTCTTTTGTGTGAGACTGTGTCGAATGCCTTCTAAATTCTTGGTAGGCCATATCCACAGTCCCTCCCTGGTCTACTACTTTGGTCAACCAGTCAAAGAAATCTATTAGGTTCGCCTGACATGACCTTTCTGCTGTGAAACCATGCTGCCTTGGGTCCTGTACCCCACTGACTTCTAGGTACTCAACAATTCTTTCCTTCAGAAGTGATTCCATCATTTTCCCTACCACTGAAGTCAAACTAACTGGTCTGTATAGACCAGCTAGGCTGGCAAAGGTCGGGAGATAGGAGAAATAACCATGTTCTTGCATTCATGAACACAGCTATTAGAGGACAATTCCCAGATTATATATCTTCATTATACTTGTTAGACAAAACAATCTTACTTGAGGTCAGCAATAGCTATGGATGTGGTGGTCCCTAAATGTAACCTGGAAGTTGGAAGGTCATCGGTCCATTACTTGGGAGCACCGGCATGGAACAATGCCCCATAACATTAAAACTCAAACAGGGAAAAATAGATGGAAGGATATAAAGGCATGGATAGATGGTAAGATTGGTGAATTTCATGACTGTTGCGGAGGTTCAAATAACATATCTTCCTTATATGTATTCCAGTGAGCATATTTACTGAAACAGTATGATTAATATATGTTCCTAAACTGAACACTGATGTTGTTATAAGTTGTAATTGATTGCACATATTATTTGTATGTGTATTGTTATTTATTTTATGGATTTGTAACATTGCTGCTTTCACCAAGGACCTCATTGTAAATGAGCTTAGGCTCAATCGAGCTTATCCTTTGTTCATATAAATTATGAACAAACATAGTTTACTACTACTAAACTCAAATTCACTGACTCTACTTTAAACATCATTGTTTTTCAGTATTTTGTCTAGCCTTCTTTGGATTCATGCATCCCAAGTATTCACTAGCTCCTCATCCTTAAAGGTGACAGGAAACCATTTTTACACCTCTAGTTGTTCTTTTATTGGCTACCCAGTATTTTGACTTGTTATTGACCTTTTTGTTTAATTAATAACCTAATTTTGTTGCCTTTTTAAAGACCCGAATCCCTCTCTCCTCAGCAGTTGCTGCTCTCTCTTTCATACTGCCTGAACATTCTGTGACATCCTAAACTCCTCTTCCAGGCCATTCAGATGAATAGCATGGAATGGGAGTTACTGGTGTTATAGAATGTCTTAGAAATATGAATAACAAGAGCAGTAATTGGTGAGGAGAGGAACTCAGTATAGACCTGAGGACACCTCAAAGCTAGATTATTTGTTTATCAAAAATCATCAAAGCATATCAGAATACATTACTGGCACAGAAAGGAAGATGGAAAGGCAGTTAACAATGTAAAATCATTTCCTATCTCATTTAAGCAATTCTGAGAACCTTGCCAATGTCCATAAAATCACCAATCTACACAAAGGGACTGATCATTCTATCCTGCCCTTACCTTTTTCAAAGTCCATCAGATTACATTAAGGTGTTCGCGATAACTTATTATCCATCCTGCAAGCACTGGAGTCCAGCAGCCAGCTCGACAAAATTCATGCTCAGATCTATCACGTCCTCTGTGTACCTCCAATAACCTAACACCTAGTACCACCAAATAAATCCAGGAGCTTGTTCAAACTTTCCTTCAACAGCTGAACTTAATCCATTTTCATTATCTGGACATTCACCCAAACTGGATTTGCTTCTTTAGCCTCAAGAACTGACCTTCCAGCACACATCACCAAAAGACTTGGAAAACAGACCTTGACTCACTATGGACACTACATCCTAAACCAGAATTAACTCACTTCAAGCTTTTAGGATCATCTCCTCTTAGGTTGCCCTGAGGACAGGCAGGTCAGTAGCCATGGGTCCTCACAGGTTTCCTCCACAGGATTTTTCCCTCTCCTGCATGCTACTAGTCACACTCTCCCTGAGTTGGAGGAGGTAATCTTTTGAGCAGCAAATACAATCTTTTTGGGCCTTCTATTCCCTACATGCTATCCGCTTACCTACCAAGGGTGGAATAGAAAAGACCAAAGTTCAGATTCATAAGTATACACAAGCAATACGCTATGCACTAAACATTGAATAGGAGGCTGAAGCCCAAGGTTCAATGGGGAATAGCTGCTCCCACATTCCAAATAAAGGTCAGTCACTCCCAGCAGCTCTCGCTTAGCGTGTTGTAAAACACCCACCATCCTCCCTGCCTCCTCCTCCATCACTCTGCTCACCCTTGGTGCTGAGCCTTCAATTCCTACACGCTATCTGGCTTACCTATCAAGGGTGGGAATAGAGAAAGGCCAAAGTTCAGATCCATAAGTATACACAAGCAGCACGCTATGTACCAAACACTGAACCATTTTTACACTGTATTATCCTAGGATATTCCAGCCCAGGTAATACAGAGAGGGCAGAAAAGACTCAGGGGCCTCTAGTCTGCCCATATACCTACCAGAAGCTGTGCCTGGCCCACACTCACCACTCTCTCCCCATATGACTTTTCCAGCTGCCCTGGGTCATTTTGTGGATCTTCTCTGGACAAACCCCAGGCAGTCTTGTCCTTCTTTTAGTGCTGATTCTATAATTATGCACCATATTCCAGGTGTGGTCATGCCAGGATTTATAAGCAATATCTTTACTTTTCCCATTTTTGACCCAGCAGAGATGCAACACCTTGTTTTTAATGGAGTCCTGTTTCTACACATTTCTACAATTTATTTAACAAAGATACCCAAGCTGGAAAGTAACATCTTATTTACAACTGGGTCCTGCTTCTATCCATTTTTACATTGTAGCTACCAAGGATAGCCCAGCCCAGCTTCAATGCTATAATCTAGAAGTGTCATTTCTGATGATCGTTGTGAAATAAACAAGATTCCAGTCTATTCTAATCCTGCTGCTGGCAGTATATAGGATGGCAAGGTGGAGGAGCAGAACTGTAGAAATTGTTTACTCAGGATGTGAACTGTGATGTTTATTTTTGGGGTCCTGATAAATGAGAATTCTAGTGAGATTATGCATACTGGCATATACTACAAACAGTTATGTACTACAAAGTCAATTATGCCCCTTTGCATATATCATCTGGACAAGATACTTGTAACTTTTACATTCATGTGCTTATTACTGTTCTTCTCACTTTACACAACACACAATACATAGTATTGCCTGCCAACACTCTAGAACCAGCTCCTCTATCCTTCACCATTCCACCTCCTCAATCTCCTTCAGGTGTCTGTTGAAACTCTTCCTGCCACTCACCTGCACTTGTTTCCTATAGGATATCCCCATTCTCCATGGTTGAGTAGGGAGGTAGTAGAGAGGGTGAGGCAGAAAGAGCTATCTTCAGAATTGATAAGCGATCCAAAAGAGAGGAGGAGGGAGGAGTATGTGAACAAATCCAGAGAGGTGAGTACAGTAGTCAGGGCAGACAGTGCTTCAAGGGAGCTAAGGCTGTCACAGGGGATCAGAAGGGAAAAGGATTTCTTCAGGTACATAAAGGAGAAAGCTGTAAAGATCAGATTGTCAAGATCAAAAAAGGTGAAGGGTGGGCAGAAAAGGGAGACAAAGCAGGCAGAAGCACTCAATGAGTACTTCTGTTCAATGTTTACCAGGAGAGGGATGGGCCTATGCCCAGTGAAAAGCAAGGGTGGGCACGGGGGAGCGAGGTAATGATGGGGAGATCCCAGTGAGCAGAGTGTAGGAGGGCCTTAGGTCCCTGAGGATGGATAAGTTGCCAGGGCCAGATGTGTGCATCCAAGGGTCCTGAAGGAGTTCACAGAGGTCCTGGCAGGATCTCCTGCAGATTTGTTCAACACATCCCTGGGGACTGGGTGCATGCCCCAGGACTGGAGGATGGCACATGTGTGCCCCTCCATAAGAGTGGACCCAAGCATGGACCAGGTAACTACAGACTGGTCAGCCTTACCTCCATTGTGGGAAGCTAATGGAGACTATCCTTAAAGAGAGGTTGGTGATCTTTCTGGAGAGAATGGTCTCCAGGACGATAGCAACATGGGTTTGTCTTGGGCAGATCTTGCCAGACAAACCTGGTTGAATTCTGACTGGGTGACAAAGGGCACTTGATAGGGGCATGCGGTGGATGTCCTGTACCTGGACTTCAGCAAGGCCTTCGACTCGATGCCACATGGAAGGTTGACTTGTAAACTGAGACACCTGGGAGCAGAGGAGTAACTGGTTGGATGGGTTAAGAGCTGGCTGCAGGTCAGACAGCAGAGGGTAGTTGTATTGGGAGAACTCTCAACTCCCAGATCTGTAACCAGTGGGGTCTCACAAGGCTCGATACTAGAATCGGCACTATTTAACATCTTGATTGTCAACATATCAGATGGGATTAGGAGTAAGATCAGCCTTTTGCAGATGACAGAAAGATCTGGGCAAAGGTGGATAGTGTGGAAGGGGCGGAGGTACTCCAAGAGGATTTGGCGAGGCTTGAGCACTGGTCAGAGACATGGCAGCTGGGGTTCAATGCTATTAAGTGCAAAGTCATGCACTCAGGAGCCAGGAACCTTAGGAATTGCTACTGGCTAGGGAGGTGCAGTTATGCACTTCATTCGAGGAGAAGGATCTGGGGTACTAGTCACAGGAACATGAATCACTCAGCGCAGTGTAGGAAGGTGGCATCCAAGGCTAATAAACTGCAGGGTGCATTGCCAGGGAATCACCTCTAGGAGAAAGTCATTCTGCCACTGTACAGGCCACTGGTGAAACCTCACTTGGAGCACTGTGTGCAATTCTGGTGCACCTATTTAAAGATGGGCATCAAACTACTGCAGGGATCCAGTGCAGGGTGACCATGATGATCCTTGGGCTGGGGACAAACCATATGAAGAAAGGCTGGGGAGCTCAACATGTATTCCCTGGAGGATAGAAGAGAGAGAATATGACTGAGACCTTCAAATACTTAAAGGGCATGAATAGGGTTAGTACTGAGGGCATGTTTAGATTAAGGGGGCACAAGGGGACACAGTCTGAAACTGGAGGATGGAAGATTCAGGAGGGAAATGAGGAGGCACTACTTCACGGAAAGGGAGGTAGCGCAGTGGAATGCACTGCCAGAGTAGGTGATAGCATTGAAATTTGTGTGCAGTTTTAAAAGTGGGTGGGACAGGGTCAAAGGTAAGGTCAAACTGGTCGAAGCTGGGGAGGCAGAGTCAGCAGAAAGGGGCAATAAATCAGATGGATGGGCAAGGGTGGGGAGCAGCTGCAGTGGATTAGACTGGGAGCTGCACACCTCGAGCAGACTCGATAGACCATATGACCTGTATCTGCTGGCAATTTTGTATGTTCGTATGGCCAAACTGATCCCTAGTGCACTCTTCTCCCCCTCCCACATCACATGACAGCAGGAGCAGGAGCAGGAAACAACAGGTAGTCTCTTATTCAGCCTCTGGATCACCCTGCACTGTGATAATGTGTCTAAATTCATTTTATCAGCGTGGGTGTACTATTAGGTTTTGCCTCACCTGTGCACTGAGGTTTGCTCCTTTTGGCCACTGTTCTTTAAGGTTATTCATTTACTGACCCTGTATATGCTGTTTTGGTGTCTGTACTTTAAGTTTATTCATTTACTGATCTGTGTAGCTAAGTCTTTCCGGTGTCAATCAGGTTTCGGCTCTTGCTGTTCAGCACTAGCCCCTACACTACACTCTCAGTCTCCCACCTTGACCCTGTGCTTCGTTCCACTTGCCCTTTGTGTTACAGAGGCTGACCTTTTAATCCTTTTGCCGAGCCATTTCTCCTCTTGCCTCTCCACAGGCTGCTCACTCTTTTCTCCCCTCCCGCACCACTGGGAGCCATGCAGAAGCAGGAGCAGCAAACAACAGGTAGTCTCCTATTCAGCCTCTGGATTGCCCTGCACTGTGTTAGCCTGTCGCCACAGCCACCCACCCTGGAGTTTTACTTAATTGGTAAGGCAGGTCACATGACCAGTCATGTGCCCCCGCACTCTAAGTACTATCTCCCCAATTTCCCTGCTGCAGGTTATATCCAGCAACCACTAGGAGCTGCTGTTTCCCTTCACTTCCTCCATTTATCCTAATATAAAGTACCTCCATTGTGGTAGTTGTCACTCCAACCCTGCCACAGCCCTCTCTATTCCCACATATCTATCTAATTTTCAAGCACCCCAGTCTCTCTGATGTGCCCAGATTTAAACCCTGACCCTCTACACCAAAGTCAGCTGCCCTACCCACTAGGCCATCCCAGTGGTAACAATCAGCCTAAATTTTTAGTTTGCCTTAAACTGCTGCCCCATAATCAGCCCTCAGAACACCCTACAGCAGCACCCAGCCTGCTGACTAACATTTTAACCATCTAATACTTACCTCAGGAGTTTTTCTCTGAGCTGATTCAGACTTTTCGCGTTTCCTCTCTACATTATTGGGGAACAGAGTAGTAGGCATCTACTATTTTACCAGTCTTCTGCACCATGCTCCTCCTTATCCTCGCCTACCTTCCCTTTCTCCTCACCCTACATCCCTCCCCTTCCTCCCTTCTGGTGACCCTTCCAACTTCTATCCTCTGCCCTCCTTCCTTCTCCCTACTCTCCCATCCTCCTGCTACCCCTCTTCTCCACTATCCCTGGCGCCCAGGAGCATCCATCCTCCTCTCAACAGGAGTTCACTTGGCATCCCTCTGAGCATCTACTTCTCACTACAACAGCATCACTAACCTGTCCACTCCCGCTCCCACTGATCTGCCATCCCTGCCTAGGAGATGGTTGTCCACCTCACCAAACTACTTATACTACTACTGCTCCTGACACCAGATGACATTGAATCCAACCCCAGACCTTCCCCACCCCCTTCTGATCTGTCCAAAGGACTATGCATAGTTCATCTAAATATAAGAAGCCTTCTCACCAAAATTAACCTTCTTCAACCTCTTATGTCCAATTTAAACCCTCTGCCCTCATCATCACCAAGTCTTGGCTCAGCTGAAAATCCCTGACTCTGCCATCTCCATCTCCGGGTACTCCATCATCTGGCAGGACAGATTGTCCAGGGTGGGAGAGTGGTTATGTATGTTTCCACCTCTATCCAATTCTCAGTCTGCCTCTCCACTGCCTTCCCTTTGCCTTTGAACTTTTGTTAATAAAACTATCCTTCCTGCTCCCTTCCCATCTTTGAGGGTGGAGTCTATTGCTGCCCCAGCCTTCCTTCTTCTTCCCCATCCTCTATCACTGACCTCCTGTCTTCTCTCACCACCCTCACCACCTCTGGTAAACTCTACATCTTAGGGGACTTCAACATTAATTGATCGTCCAGCACCCAGACCAAAATCTGCAATCAAATCTAGTCCTTAAATATAACTCAACTCATCAAAGATCCTACATGCTTAAATCACAAATCAGGCAAACATACCCTACTAGACTGGGTACTGACGTCCCTCTCACCAAGTCATCACCTCAGGTATATTACCAGATGCACTCAGTGATCACCATATGGTATTCAGTGTGCGGAAAATCCATGGGTAAAATTCTCCAATTATTCTCAACCTTTGCTCCTTCCATTGCCTTGACCTGTCCTCCTCCACAATGACCTTACCAGTACCGACTGGTCACCCATTGCCACTGCTTCCTCAGTGGACTCCAGCCCTGAACTACTTCAGCTCCCAATCTAAATGCCTGGAACCATCATGCCCCACTTAGGAAGACAAGGGACCGTGGCAATCACCTCCCTTGGGTCTCCGCCAAGCTGCTAGCATGTCAACATGCTCGAGACCAGGCATGGGTGGTGTTTAAGCTTCTGCAGCTCTTCAGGACTTGCAGAGTATCTCTCCTCTGCAACACCTGAACCAGGGCTATCTGCCTTGCTAAGACTGAGTATTTCAACTCCTCCCATCATGAAAACCTTAGCAATCCTCCAGATTCTGGAAGGTTATTCATGCTTTATTCTCGCCCCTGCCCAATCCTCCCCATTCTAAAGGTAGGCAACCGCACTGTCTCTGACCCCCTGTGGCAGCTGAATTCAACACCTTTTCTCCACCTATCACTCTTCTCTCCTTGCTTCCTACCACCCACTGCCCCTCACCAGCATCCTCTGCTCAGATCCATTCTTCCTCATGTTTTACTTCAAACCTGTCTTCCCATGACACACTCGCGAGAATTACTTGCCCTAAATCCTCATAAAGGCACAAAGGACCCCAACTCTTCTGAACCTATCCTTCTCACTTGCCACTGTCCTCAGTACCTGGAAGGTCGCCACTGTTGTCCCCCTCCAAAGGGTGGCAGCCTCTCCAACCCCAGCAACTTCTGCTCTATTTCTCTGCTTCCAATCCTGGCTAAACTTCAAAAGCACCTGGCTTTGCACAGCTCTCACCTTTCCTTGACTCTTCCACCTCCTTTTCACCCCTTCCAGTCTGGGTTCCAAAGGCCCTCCACTACCACCTCCTTACTTTAGCTCACTGACTCCATTCTCTCAGGGATGGATCAGGGTTCATCACCTCTGCCATCTTTGTCGATTTAGCCAAAGCCTTAGACACTGTTGCCCACTCTTCCTCAACAAGCTGACTACAGCCAGCCTCTCTGAATCAGTCACCAGCTGGTTCCAGTCCCTACCTCATGGGCAGGTCTCAGTCTGTCAGGGTCGGCAACTCTCTCCTCCCTCTCCCAATCAACACTGCTGTCCCCGAGGCTCAGTACTTGGTCCAATACTATTTTCCATATTCCTGAATGACCTACCTGATGCCTGCTTATCTGCCAATATCCACATGTACTCAGATGATACCATGTTATTTGCATCTGGTACGCCCCCTCAGAGGTAGTGACCAGCCTTCAGTTGGACTTCAACAACGTACAGCACTGGTTTTGCTTGAATCAACTTTTCCTAAATGCCGAAAAATGGTCTCCATGACCTTTGGCACCAGGCAAAAACTTGCCAGACTAATGCCACTCCTCCTTCCACACACTCAATGGTTCTGTACTGGAAGATGTCTCCTGTTTCAAATACCTTGGGCTATGGCTCAACAAGGACCTTGACTTTGCGGTGCATGTGGATACCATCCACAAAAGCTTTTCTCCAAACTCAGTGCTGTGTGCAGACACTGTAGCTGCCTTCCACCGCAAGCCTGGAGAGAGATATCGTCCAAAAGATGATTCTATCTTCGATTTTGGAGATGTAGTCTACAACTCTGCCTCCAAGTCCACCCTATCCAGACTGGACACTCTTTTAACTCCTTCTGCCACTTTGCTCTCAGCTGTCTGGCTTGTACTCACCACTGTGACCTTTACACTTCTCTCTCTTTCCCTTCCCTCAGTTCCAGATGCCTTGCACACTGTGCAACTTTAATTGGAAGTACTGGCCTGGCTCTCCACCTTCCTACTTACAATCCCTCATGTCTGTCCCACCCACCCCCTTTACACCCTCCATAACTCCACCCACAGTGTTCTTCCCTCCTCTCTGGTATACCATGTCGTGGCGAGCCGCCTTCTCTTATCAATTTCCAAGCATCTGGAACTCCCTTCAATTAGAAATCCACTCACTTGGACCCCCTCCCTATCCCTCCTTCTCTGACAACACATAGCCCCTCATGCAACTGCACCTAATTCCCCCTCCTCTAGTTCTACTCCCCTTCTACAAAGCCCAGCCAATTTGATCAGTCCCTTCCCTCATGCCAATTCCCTGTCCCTTGCAGGGTTGTTAGCATCCTGAAGGGAGAAGGCCCTTGGCTGGCCTTTCTCCCTCTCACCCCTTGTTCCTCTAGCTGACCCATACTCATACCCTTCCTCCTCTAGTTCTATTCTCCTCTTCTACAAAGCCCAGCCAATTTGATCAATCCTTCTCTCATGCCTATTCCCTATCCCTTGCTGGGTTCTTGGCATCCTGAAGGGAGAATGCCTTTAGCTGACTTTTCTCCTTACCACCCCTCCTTTACTCTAGGTGACCCATATTTGTACCCTGGTGTCTGTACAATTTACAAATAATTTGATTGGCTATAGCACTTTACCTGTTAAGCGTCCATCATGGAAATGCATAATTAAGCACTTTGCATGCATTGTGTTTTGTTTCACTGTAAATCAAGTGTTTATGATAAAGCCTGTGTTTTGTACTGTATATCTGAAATGAATAGCCCGCTCTGTTTGCTGAATTTCAGTTTTACTCTTATGCTTTAATTGTGTAACATACTGTATAAATACATGCACTTTAATCTGCTCCAGACTTGTACCAGAGAAGTATTATTTACTGTATGGTGTCTGCACTTTTGTCTGTGGCACATAATGTACTGTATTACTGTTTCTCTTGTAACCCTTTCTCTGGGATGCACCTGGAAGCGAGCCTTGGCTCTGTGCACCTCTCCCGGCTATCAATTTTTAAATAAATACATCAATAAATAAATATTAGGATTCCCATGTACAGACATGATTACGTTTCACTTTTAGTGGTTAGTGACAGGTGTCATTGCAGTTTAGCTTCAGCTTTATTGTCTCAAACTCACTCTGACAACTGAGATTACTGAACTTGGCACTTGCAGGTTTTGTAGTTTTTATAGTTACCATTACTAGTTTGGTTGTATGCACTTCACACTGATAATGTCCAGGTAGGAGTTCAAGATTATTTTATTGACATCTCTTTTACCTAATGCTGCTACCTACAGAGGTAGTTACAGCTAGGACAAGTGAGGTTTTCCAGTTTGGTCCTCTGGTTTCCTTTTTCCCTATGCTTGTCTGTTTAACTCTTTTAACCTTTCATACCATTTTCAATGGGAAAGAAGAAAAAGCTTTCAAATATGTTGCTTTTCAGTTCAATAAAGTATTCCTTTTCACTACACTTTATACCTGTCTTTAAATCTTCTACAGAGTCTAGATGGGCGTTTCCTAGTAAGAGAATACACCAGATGTTCAGTAGCCCAGAAGTGTCATGTTTAGCTCCATGTTTATTGTGGCTTGTGTTTAATTGTTTTTTTTTTTTTGACAACATTGCTTGGGGTTGTGGCATGCCTAGACAGTACATTTGCAGCTGACTTCTTGAATGCCAATGGAAGCAGTATCAGTGGCCCTCCTGTTACAAGCTGTAATCAGTTCTGTTCACAGCTGTCAATCCATAGAGATCACATATTCAATGTAAGTCCTTCTCACAGTATTTGCAGTCTCTATGGGGATATCCTTGGACAGCTAGGGTTAGGTGGAGACACACAGAAACATAGTCCATAAAGAAAGGATGCATTTTCCACTTCCTTCTTGTCACACCCATACTTCTTGTGATGGCAATAAACTTGTCAACTATGCCAAGCAGCCTTAAAACAGAGAAACCAGAGGCACCATGCTGAGTGTGGCAGCATCCCTTTTTGGACTACACCTGGTTGGGTTGGAATAAAGGCTGCAAGCATGTGAGTAGCAACCATCTTGGGTGCTCTTTGTGCCATGTTTAGTGTGGCTTGCTTTTATGTATTTTTTTCTTTTGGTTTTGTCAGCCTTGCCTGTTGTTGTGATATGCTCAGACACTACATTTTGAGGTTGGCTGCTTGACTGCCAATGGAGGGAAAGATATACAAGTGCCTGGCTGTATGCTGCTGCAGCCATCTATGGGCACCCTCTTGAAGAGTTATTAGCACTGCCTATAGTCATGTGCATGGCAGCCATCTTGGGCGCTATGTGCAAAATTTTGCAGGTGACTTTCTACAAATTTTTCTGAACTTGGCTGGGTGGCAACATGTGTAGTCTTGGTGCATGCTGGAGCTTAGATATTCTTTGTTCAGTAACCCTTTATTTTTAACACCAAACATCTGTGACAGCACTAGTGGATCACAGGAAGAGACCACATGCCACTGAGTTCATTGCATTTGTAGGTGTGCTTTGCCCTAAGCATGCATATGCGACACTGTTTAAAAACAATGAAAACACAGAAAGAAAAGGACACTATACAAGTAAGGACAGTAGTAGGCATTTATGTTGCACATGGTAATGTCAGTGTTACAGGGAATAAGTAAATAAAATGAAGGAAAGGGTGAGTGGCAGTGGGTATGACTCTTGTGTGGGTATACCTGACTGCAAGTCATTCTCAGCTGAATGTCTGTGGTGCAGCGTGGTGAGGAGATGTACTGAGTAGTTGGTGCAGCCTTTGTATAGGCAGGCTAGGCCAAGGCGCCTTATCTTTAATGCTGTCTTGGAAGACTGCCATGGAGGGTTGGCACAACCATCGTGTGTGGTTTGGAGACCCTTGCAGTCATGGAGCCTGATTCTATAAGCACCCCTCGCATGTTGCAAGTTGCAACATGGAGGTGCAGTTGTCTCAAGGACTCTGCACCTGATTCTGTAGGGGCAGGGTCCCCATGGCTAAGTCCTGTGACTTGAGACATGCAAAGGTATGCCAAATGTGTAGCCTGAGGTGCATGTTGCAAGCTGCAAGCAATGTTCCATAGGACACAAGTGCCCCCAGTCCCCAAGCCTGAGAAGCCCTGCAGGCTATAGGACCCCTCCACCCCCAGTCCCCACGGTGTAAACAGTAAAGCTCCTCTGGACTGTCGGACCCCCATCCCAATCCCTATAATGTAGTACCACTAGCCCCACAGGGCAGATCGCACCCCTGCCCAAGCCCCGATGCCAGCTGCCCACACATGGCTGTGTCCTGTATACTGTAACAAGATCCACACCTAATTCATAATCCCTGGTAGTTCAGTGGCCCTCCACCCCGCACCCAGCATTGCCAGACCACCCGGACCCCGACCTGTCCCAACCCGGCAGCTGGCACAGCCACCTCTTACCACCACAGCCAGCCACTGACTGAGCTCCCGTATGAGCACATACTGTATATACCTGTTCAATGAATGAATGACAGTTCATTCATTCATTGAAATGTGTATATACAGTACATGCTCATATGGAGCTCAATCGATGCTAACTTGAGTAGTGAGGAGAGTGGCTGTACCAACGCCAACTGGGGACTAGTTGAGGTGCAGGTGGTCTGGCAATGCTGGATTGAAGCCACTGAACTACCGAGATTACAAATTAGTGTGTGGATCTTGTTACAATAATTACAGGACACAGCCCAGTGTGGGCAGCTGGCATCCAAGGCTGGGGGAAACATCTGCCTCAGGGGCTAGTGCTACATTATAGGGATTGGGATGGGGTCCAATAGCCCAGAGGGGCTTTACTGTTTACACAGTGGGGGACTGGGGCAGGGGTTCAGTAGCCCAGAGGGACTTTTCTTACCCACAGTATTGGGGACTCGGGATGGGAGGGGGTCTGATAACCCCAAGGGGCTTTTATGATGCATTATTGGGGATTGAGGCCAGGGGCCATATAGCCTGAGGGATTTTCACTGCACAGTATTTGAGGACTCGGTGAGGGGGTCATATAGCCCTGAGGGGCACCTGCAGTAGGTGTGGTGGGTCCTCTAGCCCTGCAGGGTTGTCTAGTGGGGCAGGGATGGGGCTGAGTGGTGGCACATATTGGTGGATTGGGGGTTGTTGGCACACACCCTGGTGGATGCAAGTTACACCAGCTATTTGCTGGCGTAACTTTTCATTGACGGATGTCCACTGGGGTGCCTTCTAGAATGGCGTCACTGGGGACTTTGTTGCTGCTTTACAGAATAGGATGCAACTGCTGCGTAACCCCCTAGTGCCATGTCACAGGGGTTTAGAGTGTAACTAGTGGCATAAGTCCACTTTGGCGCAAGCAAGCCGGCAACATGCGCAGGCTGCTTTGCAGAATACTGAATTTTCACAACTCCTGGCATATCCTTGCTACTTGCACCATTTTTGGTGCAAGTCAAGTTACGCCAGGTGTATCCCTTTGAGAATTGGGCCAATGCTTTTCCCTGGGTTTCAGAAACAACATGGGAGGAACAGTACATAAATTTGCCTGCTGCCCTGGGGCCATCAGCTGCATTCTGTATATTAAATTGTATTGTGTGCTTTACTGCATACTCAATTTTGTGTCATTTTCATTTTCAGTTTTGAATTTTATTCTTGTTAACAGGATACAATTTCACTGGTACTCAAGATACCATTTACAATGATGACCCAGGCCTAGAGGTGCTAGCCCACAGATAGTAATACAATAAATATGTTAAGAAATCCACAACATACAATAGCACAGTAATTTAAATATAGGATACACAATGGCCAGGCTCAAAATATTCCATTTGTCATCATGGTGAGGAGCAGGACCATAAATCAATGAGTGGCAGAGCCAACGAAGTGAGTTATGAAAGTCCAGCTCCCCACAAGTGATAATAAATGTCATATTCTGAGCGAGACCATTGTGTGTCCAATTTACAATGTATTTTAAATTTGTATAGCTTTCAGATTAGTTATTTCAATGAAGAATAAACTGTTTCTGGTTGATGTCACTGCTCCATTGTGAGTGCAGCAGAGGTCATTGTGATGTCATCAGGCATCATTCAAGCTGCTCTCCCATTGGTTAAGAGCTCCTGTGTGACCAACCTAAAGTGCTAATAAATGGTGATGACCTACCTCTAGTGATGGTAAATGATTTATCATCACTCCTACTGCCATGCAAATATTTCACTTATCTGTACATTTTGGAGAGGGACGAGACCTGGCAGATGAATTAGTCCACAGTTTACACGCACTGGTAGAAAGTAAGGAAAATAGAGGCACTACAAAAGGACCTTATCATTGTGGTTGCTGTTCAGTATGTGATCGCATAAGGTGGGTGATCAGTATACCCAGCCAGTGACTGGAGTGACATACAAGATGAGAGATTACATCTCTTGAAAGACGGAGGTGGTGGTCTATGTGGCAATGTATAATTGCCAAGGTTTCTATGTAGGTAAGATGATAAGGACATTTAGAGTAGTTATTAATGAACATCTCTGCAGGATTAGGCTGAGACAAACTGAAAATGCACTTGCTGCCCACATTGTTAAAAATGGAATGCAATATAAATTCAGGTTCTTAGGACCTGAGTAAGTCTCCATGAATGTCTGAGGAGGAGACTTAGGCAATAAGTTGCTATACGGGAGACATTCTGGCAGCACAGATTAAAAACCCCAACACTGCCAGGTTTGAATGATTGTTTCAATTGGCTCCTTTCCTTAAGTAATACAAGTAAAATTTGTAGATTTGTAGGGTTTTGAGAATATATAATCCCCACTGTGTTGTGATTATAACAGTGACATTTATGGTAGTCTAATTG
This sequence comes from Neoceratodus forsteri, assembly GCA_016271365.2. Classification (NCBI taxonomy): domain Eukaryota; kingdom Metazoa; phylum Chordata; order Ceratodontiformes; family Ceratodontidae; genus Neoceratodus; species Neoceratodus forsteri. The sequence goes on from CM057453.1 coordinate 908,227,285, forward strand.
AGGAAATATGAATATATGACCTGGGAGATGTATGGAGCGGTCTTATCATGGGGTTCTTTTATGGGGTTTTATCCTTTTTTGAATTTCTGCCCCTCTCCCTTCCCATCTTCTTCATTCCTTGCTCTTATATATATATAGCTGGGTTTAAATTGCACACATCACTTTTAGCACTTTTAGGCATGATAATATTTGTATATGTAGTTCGATGGCTTATGATATATTACTCTTTGGCACTTTATGTGATAATGTCTATTTATGTGATAATGTCAGAATATTTGCATGTTTTATACTTATAAGGTGATATGTACACATAAGGGACTTGTCTTGAAAAAACATCAGTGTAATGTGAAATGTTAACACTCTTTTGTGAGAGTGCTAGTGGGTAGTTTCACGGTTTGTCAATGAAGCATTTTTATCTACTGTAAGATCTGGGAGATTTTTATGTGCAAATCAGAAGGTAATGCTGAGCAAATGTTGCCATTTCTTGCATGAGTAATTGCATTCTTTGCTCCTTCCCAAGGTCTTCTGAGCCACTGGTGGATGATATAGCTCCTTCTGCTACACTGCTGACCAATCAGAAGCCGGGAATTAACATAAGGGTGGGTCTAAAAGCCCGCTGAAACCTGTGGTGGAACAAAGAATTTCTTCCCTGCTTCCTGCAATCCAGTCCTGTGTCAGGAACATTGATTTAAATCTTCATCACCTCTTAGTCTTAAAACTTGTACTGATCTAGAAGTCCTCCATGCTGCAGCCTGGAGTGCAAGGACTGCAACACAAAGGATAACATGGGAGTCTGCCTGGGAGTCAGCCCAGGAGGCAGCTGATGGACAAATGTGCTACCCATACTACAGGCATTGTTTGGTAAGTGATATATAGTAGTCCAGTATCATATTTATTTATTTATGTATTTGAATTTTGATAACTGGGTAGGCCCACTGAGACAGACATTTCCCTTTTCAGAGGCGACCAGGGGAATAGAAAATTCCATGAGTTGGTACACTATACAACTGGATGCAAGAGGTAAAACATGAAGAGTACAAGTACAATCAGAGGCAAGAGACTATATATATATATATATATATATATATATATATATATATATATATATATATAATACATACACACACACACAATGGTATGCTGTGAGCAGAAAGTCAGTTTCTCAGTGGGAGGATGATGATTCCATTCTGGTCCGGAGGGTTCCTATGTTGAAATCCTATGAATAGGCATGGAACCATTGTACTGCAGCAGGTGAGCTTGCCCAGTAGTAGTTACAACACAATACAAATACATAGTACTCTATATAACATATTTACAAAATATAACAGTGGGGAAAAGTGAGAGCAGGAGGCGGGAGGGGTTTAGGAGAAGAGTGGAAAGCCAGAGGGCATGTGAGAGATGGAGGAAGCACAAGAGTAAGAGAAGGGTTTAGGAAGATTGGACAGCCAGAGAGGGCAGGTGAGGGAGGGGTGCACAGGGGTTAGCGGAGGGATTAAGTGCAATTGCCACTACAAATTGGAGGAGGAAAGAAGATTTCCTTGAAGCAGCTTTTAAACAGGGAAAAAGCGTACATGAAAATAAGCGATGTGGGAGAGTATTCCATTTTGTAGTGCTGAGAAAGTGGAGGACCGCTTGCCAATGGCTAGGCAAACTTTGGGAAGGCTCAACAACAGGAGGTGGGAGTGTCAGAGGGTCCTCGAGAAGGATTTCAGAGTGAGCAGATTGGAGAGGATGGGTGGGGAAGGAAGGTGGATGAGTTTAAAGGTGGTACATGGCACAAGAAAGTCCATTTTGAGCTCAAAGGACGGCCAGCCTAGGGACCTGAGAATGTCACAGTGATGGGCTTGAGCTGATGCCGCATCAGCAAAGTGAGCTACCCTGTAGTAGGCCTGTTTATGTTTGGCCAGAGTAGTGGACTTGACTGAGTGAATTATGGATGCACCATAGAATAAACCAGGGAGGAGGGTAGCCGAGGCAATAGTCTTTCTAGTGCAAGGAGTAAGGTAGGGGCAGTGTGATGGAGGCCTAGTTTCTGATTGGTAGTTTTAATAATGCTGTTTACATGCGTGTCATAGGATAGATGTTAGTCAAGAGTCATACCAGGTATTTGAATGATCCCACCCCTTCTAGAGGCAGACCAGGGATGTGTTGATAACTAGAGGAGTCTGGGAGGTTAAGTCAAAGGAGGTATGATGGAATGGAATATTCTCATCATAGCCAAGTAGGGCTACTCACAGACTCATCGATCCCTTACTTTTGTGCATATACTATTATTTACCCCATTGTCTAGCTACCTACAGGTTGATGTTTTCATTGGGCAATACTCTACTGTAGGTTGTTTCCATTATACAAGTTTCAGCCATTTTCATCTGTTATTATTGTGCACCATAGTTTAACTAGTCATCTGCATTCCTGTTGGGGTAGGTGCTATGTAACATCCTGCTACAGCCTGTATCTTAAGGTGTTAAACCTGCTTCAGCCTTTATCTGAGTGGGTTATTTAGGCTGCTTCTTGCTGTGTTTGCACTGATAATATCTTATCCTAGAAAGACCCTATCTGGCTGGGTGCTATTTTCTTCTCCTCAGTAACTGCACAATAGCTTTATGCCACACTGGTTGTACTGGTTAAACCGCTACTACTTTCTGTCTCTGGTATCACTCCAATCTGTCAGAATCACGGCAGCTGTAGCCATAGTAAATTGATCTTTCATCCCACTGCAGAAATTGAGGGTACCTGCTGCAATTTCAAGGTTGTAGTTTAAGTGTAATACTGTGATTGTGTGACCCAGCTGATGTGTACTTCTAAATTCCAGGGCATCTATTGGGTCACCTCAGTAACATACCTAATTGATTATTCTTGAATTGGTCACAGTCCTACTAGACATAAGCTGGTTCTGCTTACCCCATAAGCCTATCTATTCTTACTACCACCTCCATACTGGGCTAATATTTCTGCCATAATGAGAACTTTATGGGTACTGATCTTCATTGCTGTCTGGCAGTATCTCTTCCCTATGGCTGAACTCCTTCCTATCCCCAGTACTTAATTATCAGACTGTTCCAGAAGTTCCTGCCTCACTCTGGTGCCTAAGTACAACCAGTTTGGCTTTGTAGCTAACTGCTGCCAGGCTTCTTCTCCTGAGTTCTCTCCTTTTAATTGATGGTCCTTACCTAAGGAAAATTAATTTATGTAAACCTCCACTGTAAACAGTAGCAAGCTCAAGTCTATACTCACTAAACAGAGCCACAGTGTCAATCTCCATGTGCAAACAAAAGATTTCGATTTTGTTATTATGCTCGGAAATGTGAAGGTCAACCCATGCCCCTTGTCACCAGTGCTCTCCCTGCTGAATGTGCCACACTAAAAGGTCTAAAATATATTAAACTAAACACACGCAGTCTACTAAAAATTGGATGACGTTAAAATCTGGGTATTACATACAAGTTAGGATATATTCCTTCTCACAGATCTGTTTAGATGGAGCTGTTCACTCTCATTAGATAGTTATTTTCTCTTCTAATTTACATCACCTGGATAGAACATCCTGAGTTGGTGGCCTTGATCTCTACATCAGTGACAGGCACAAATGCTCACCTGGAGAGCTCCTTCATCATACCAAACCAAATTTTTTGAGTGCGTGGTTGTTAAGATATCTCCATCCAAAAGGAAAAAATCTACATAATTGGCTGTTACAGACCTCTCAAAGGTGGCTCAGAGCTCCTGCATCACATCAGTAATATTGTAGCTCCTACTCAAATGAAACCCTAATCTTAGGGACCTAAATATGGACTGGTGTCTCATGAATCGATTAATCTGAAAAGACTCTGTGATGAGCTTGGTCTTGTGCAACTCATAACTGCACCACAAGACATAACCCAATTAATCACACAAAGTCTCCTTATGGGACCTTATTTAAACAATGGGCCCCAGAAATTTACTCATACGGCTATCTTACACAGTGACATTAGTGATCATAATGTGGTTGCCTGTATCAGGGGTGCCTCAACTGAAATTAGTACTCAAAAGATGTTATGCTAACTTTAGTTTCCAGAATTTTCTAACTGATCTGGATGCCATTAATTGGCAACAATTCTATCTTCGAACTGCAGTTCATAAGGCAGCAGACATCTTTAATAATCTGCTCCTGAGGTTAATAACAAGCATGTATGCTTGGTCAAACATAGAGTCAAGAAGGTTTCTATTCAAGATTCAGAAGAGACCTAAAGAGGCCCTTAGGGAAAGGGACATGTTCTGGGTCACTGTCAGGCATACGACAATCTGTTGCAGACTGGTCTATGTTCAGGTGGATGAGAAATCATTGCACCACACTGATTATTGCCACCAAAGCCAACTACTACCTAAATTTTTTGGTCAACGCCAAGAATGAAGCAGCTAAATTGTGAAAATAGTAACATAAATTGAGAGGTACAACATCTACCTGCTCCCTGTCTTTACAAATCATAGCTGATGGTAGCTGATTTCAGAAAAGCAAGTCATTTTGGAAGAAATAAACACCTGTTTTGTATCAGCAGGCCTAGCCCGAAAAATTCCAGTTGCAGCTTACCCCATCTTTTCCTTGAAACCACAAATTCACATAGCCATATGGCTAATGTATTTACTTTCCAATCAATTACTTTCAAGCAGGTGGAACAACTTCTACTAGGCTTGGACACAAAAGAGTGCTGATGCTGATGGTCTGGACCCTTTTTCTTAGAACTGGCTTCTGACAGCTCGCAGTGCCTATTACTCACTTCTTTAATATATCTCTTATTAGTAGTGACCTCCCTTGCTTTGGAAAGCTGTGCACATTATTCCCCTTTTCAAATCTGATAATGCCTGCAATCTTAACAATTACAGACCTGGATCCATTCTCTGTGTTTGGCCAAACTCTAGAAAAACTTGTCAGCACTCAGTTCGGAATTACCTGTATTGCTCAAACATCATGAAGCCTCTGCATTCCTGCTTTAGACCTAACATAGTACCATGTCAGCTCTGGCTAACATCACTAATGATTGGTTGGGGAGTCATTAACCATAAGCAAGTTACTGAGCCACCTTCTCGACCCTAAACAAGGCCTTCAACACTGTTGATCACCAAATCCTACCAAATCCTACTACAAAACTGCATTACGAGGGACTGGTACAGTATCCCACATTAGTTCTTCTGCTATTTAAATGGGCAGCTGCAACAAGTAACAGCAGAAGGTCTCTTCTCTGCTGTAGTCCCTTCTCAGAGGTGTGTCCAAGGATTTGTCCTTGGCCCATTACTTTTCATGTGGTACATCAACAACTTTGGTGTGAACATTAGTGATGCCAGTCTGCATTTTTATGCAGATGATACTGCCCTGTGTATCACAAGGCCTAACATGGTCACTGCATGTTCTGATCTCCAAATGACATTTAGTCAGCTTCAGATTAATCTTTTCACTCCAAGCTACCCTTAAAAGGTAATGTTCTTCTCCTCAAATAATACAACTTCATTCTGAGTCTCAGACCCTTCATTAGAATCATTACTGCATTTATTTATTTTTATACTTGTTAGCAAATGAGCAAGAACTGCCCATTTTCATATGCAACAAGTACATAAAATGACATGGCGGGGGCTGTGATGTCATAGTGGGCATTGTGGCTTTGAGTAGCAGGAGCATGCTTCATGCAAGCTATATGATTTTGCCTTGCTTTGTTGCCTACATGGCTTTTAGTTATCCCTGCATAAATCATTAACCTGCAGCCTACATGGCCTTCAGATATTCATTACATTCTATTACTGCACTGCATGCTCCTTACTGCAATAATCTATCTCCACCTTACTAGCATTTGAAGTATTCATACCAATCATATCAATTCACTATGCATACAATCATATCAATTCACTATTCATGCTGAAACCATAGCATCAAATGCTTTTATGTAAATTATGATTTGCTCCTTTATGAATCTAGTTGGCAAGCATATAGAAATTCAGTTTACCTCATATGCGATGCATCATGCTTACCTTGCTGCTGCCCATTTAATTACTGTTGCAAATGCTGCTACATCTCCTATCTGCTAAACCTCATTGATTCATTTATGCTAAATCTCATTGATTCAGTCACTGGCATCACAGCTTCTCACTGCTAAACACCTACCTTCTATGTCACCCTCAAAGCTTGTAATGGAGTTGGTTGGCTTGTTTTCTGTTGGTTGCTACTACTATCATACCACCAAATGCTGGCTCGCACTGCAGTCTCCTACCTCACCCAGGCCCCACCTTAGTAGTTCTTGTGGTTGCAGAGTTCACTTGCAACCTTCAAGGCTGGCCTCTAGCAATATCTATAGCCACTGGCTTTGCCCGGCTCCTCATCAATAATCTGCTGCCTAATCTATTTTCCTCTCCTCCATGCCAAAGGTCATAATATATAGTTAATTGTTTATAGTACATTCCCTAGTTTCCTTAGGTAGGTTTCTGCTGTTGATGGAGATGGACGGTGGCCCTACTCACTTTTACCTCTCTCCTTAAGAAGCCTCCGATCTCATCAGTGCAATCCATTCTACAGTGCAATCTTGACAACCTGTGCATCTCATTTGTGTTTCATCAAGCTTTCTCATTGCTATCAGTCTGCTTCTCTACCTCGTACTCAGCCTTTACTGCTCAATGTTCTTTTGGGGCTCCTTCCTAGGATACTTTTAGCCAAGGGAATCTTTCGCGCACTTCTAGGGGTTGAATGCTCTTTGAGGGTTTCTTGCCTTCAACACCCCTACAGGGTGATCATTCCCTGTGGAATAGAGAGTGTGAATGGCCAAACAATTATCACAGTTGCACAAACATAACACTACTCTGGTTGCATAGGACCATTGAATTGAAAGGCTATGTCTATAGTTTAATCGGGTGAGCAACCAGCCAAGCCCACTTCCTGAGCTATAGAAGCAGTTCCTCCCAGCCTCCTTCTGAAGCACTTTTTCTTTGCCCCACCATCCTTCCCTCCTCCTCCAGCAGCACGCCTCTCTCCTCGGGGGGGCTCCATCCTAAGGTACCTTTAGCCAAGGGAATCTTCCCTGGGCACCTCTAGGGGTGGAACCTTCCTTGAGGTTCCTTGCCTTCGGCACCCTACAAGGTGGTAATTCCCATGGAATAGAGAGGTGAATGACCAAACAGTTATCACAGTTGCACAAGCATAATACTACTCTGGTTGTATAGGCCCATTGAATCTAAGTTCCAAATGAAAAGTACCTTGGGAACTGCAACTTTCAGAATCACTATAATTGTTGCACAATTTCTTTTTGTAGGGATGGAGCTTTATGTTGTTATGCTCAGTATAGAGTAGTACAGCTTAAATTCCCTGTCTGTTCCTTGAGGCCATCAGTTCTTATTAGTCAGGTGTGGCGAGGGGGAAGTATCAGAAATGACTCTTCAAAACTAGGGATACTGAAGTTGCACAAATTCTAAAAACATAATACTTTTTATCTTAACTGCATTCAGTTCTTGTTGTTTTGTTTACAACACTTAAAGTTATTGAAAGTTGTTTTAATTCTGAAAATATACTGCTTCAAAGCGTTTCTTTGATTTTTCATTTTAAAAGCTGACTTTTATTTTTTCTTTCAGTTAGTTGTGTAGTTTGTTTCATAAATATCCTAATAAGGAAAAAAATGGGACTACTTCCAAACAAACTCATTAAACGATACACAGGGTTATTTTACAAACTTCACATATGCCCAAAATTACAATTATATTAAAAATGTAAACAATAAGGTTTATGTTTCTTTTAATGTTTCAATAGTATCTGTGAAAAGTAAAAAGAGTCACATTCCATCATGTTTGCCCATTTTCTTGCTGTGTTGCTCCTGCCTACCATTGGTTGTACCTAGGCTGGCTGACCTGATCCCTTCCACCCACCGTCTCCTTTCCTGTCTTAGTTCTATTGAGGAAGTTCTGTTTTACAGAAAGGGTGATAGAGCTGTGGAACAGTCTGCCAGTGGAGATAGTGGGCAGCAAGACTGTAACTGGTTTCAAACATGGCTGGGAAGGAGTGAAGGGTTTTGTGGTTGCTGAGGTTGGTAGAAGAAGAGAGAGAAGAGGAGGCGGACTCAGAGGATAATACCCCCATATAGACAATGGATCCTGAGACAGATATGGAACTCTGGGCAGACTACATGGACCTCTATATGGTATTTTTCTGACATCATTGTCTATGTTTCTATGTTTCAAGTTTTCACCAACCCCATTTAATTTTTCTGTACTGACTTGAAACCCATCACCATCTTGGTACTCATAACCTCTCTTGACAACGGTTCCATCTATCCACCACCCTTTCTGTGAAGAAGCATTGTTTGTTACATCCTTCCTGAATCTACACCACACCAGTTTATACTCATGTCCCCAGCTGCAGATCCCTCGTTGTGTTTAAATAGGTCTTGATGCTATTCTACTAGCTGTACTTTTAACTGGTTCTGGACTTCAAAAGGCAGATTTTGGCATGATGGAAAGATCCTAGTGACTAGACTTCAAGGATTAGGGCAGATTGAGGGGTGGAGGATAAATGGGGTCCATGATGTGGCGGAGTTAGGCTACACCCACAGCTGTGACTGACGGACCACTTTTCTATCTCCTTCTTCCCTAGCTACCAAACTTCTGTTGTGTAGCAGTTCGCTTTTCTCTTTGCTTTTCTTCATTTCCCCTACCCTAGGTTGACCACCTAGCATAGCTCTTTACTATCCCTACTAAACTTCCTACTAGTTCTCTATTTTCATTCTTTTTCCATTTCCATCCATTCGGTCTCTGGAATGATGCCAAACACCGGAGAGGTGTTATGTAAAGTGCATAAGTGCATTTGTGTACAAAAACACGGAGCTATTTTAAATAAGAATACATACAGTTAATAAAACCTTTTTAAATAAAAAGGATTCAAATCATATAAAATAATAATAATTTCATAATTAGTACAGTTATAAGAAATCCTTAAGGTATTTTCATAAATTCACACTATAAACCTGCTACTGTATAAGGTGGTATGCTTTATAAAAGTGTTTAGTCACTGTGGGTCACAGATATGGAGAGTCAATATCTGTGGAGATAAACACTGCACCTTTAACTGAACCAGGAAGTCCCTGAAACAAACCCCTCCTTGGTTTTGAAACAACATATCCAGACATGTAAATAGAAAGGGCTCGGTCAGGTGACCCCACCAAAAGATATAAAACCTCTTCACTGAGTTCACTTCAGTTCAGTCCAGTAGAGTTCAGTCTTGAGAGTGAAGGAGAGAGATGCTACTGTAGACAAGCTGTTGAATGCAGATGAAAAGGGTCTTACAGCAAGATCCAGGACTGTATTTTGGAGAAACTACTGATGTTAAGTAGTGATTTTCATTCCAATTTTTGTTTTCATTTATTATTTTTCAAACTTTTGAAAAATAAATATCCACCTACAGTGGGTTTTAAACCTGTAAATTTGCCTCGTCTGAAGTTTATTTCCACATGCTGTGACACATCAGAATAGAAGTACTCAAGGTCTTGAAGTGCTGTCTGAAGCAGGTGAGGAAGTTCAAGAGATATAAGAGGCCAATATGATTCTCCAAGGAGCTGAAGAAGGCAGTAAGAAAAAGTTTCTTTCAGGAGATACAAAGGGGACCAAACAAACAAATAAACAAACACGCACAAGCCCCACCCCTCTCTAGGGGTATCCAGATGGTAAAATTGTTGGGAGCGGGCACTGTACAACCCAAGCAACACAGACCAAAGGCAGCAGAAATGCACTGATTACCTGGTTCTTCTGATGGCAGAGGGTGGACCCTACTTCAGAGGGAGCAGGAGTGCTTCTTAGATGTAACATGGTGAGCTGCAGGGGCAAAGGTGGCTAGCAGGCACAAAATGCACAGTTCAAAATGAATGAATCCACAACAAACAGGTTTAATGAACAAGAAGTTGATGAACCCTTCCAAGGGTGTGGTGGTAACACATTTGGTGAGGGCATCCACAGGCAGACACCAGAATTTCCTGCAACAGTCTCTTGTGCTAACAGACTGAATTATTTCATGCAGTAGTCTCTCGAGCCGACATGGCTACATTCCTGGCACATGGAGCAGCCGGAGAGTCTGCCACCCATCAGGGTCCCAAGCAACCATTCCCCATGGACCTTTCCCTGCCTTGACAGGTAGCTCATATGAGGAGTCCCAACTCTGTGGTGGCCACCGGTTGGGGAAAATGGTAATGCTGCCACCACTACACCCACAACAGTCCAGGCTGACACCTCTGGACCACACCCCAGGCCCACATTGCCATAGCAGGCCTCACGCACAGGAGCACACCCTGACTCCAATGATCTGCACTTGTCCACAGCTGAGACTACTCAAATTATCCGGCCCCATCGGTGCTTACCCTACCAAGGTGCAGGTTCACTTGGCGGGCCTCCATCTTTCTTTCACTCTCAGGCTCGGCTCCCAAATGCACCAACAAGCCACATCCTTCAGCTCCAGTTTTCTTTTCCTAAACTTTCATAGCCTGAACTTCTGCACTTCTCAGAAAACAGGTCTTGATGGAGAAGAGCTGGGTGGCAAGTGTGAGACCTGGCCCTGCCACGGCCCTCTGGCTGAACTTGCAGGCTGATCCCTGGACTTCTCTCTTCCTGGGTCTCTCTCTTCCTCTACCCCAGCACAAAAACCCTCTCTCTATATACCCATGAGGATGGGGCCTCCTGCTGCCAGCAAACAGGCCCAACATCCCAGACCACTAACACCACGTTCTCTTTCTCTCCCTTGCAACACCTAGCATTCAGAGTTTACTTGTAAGTGCCCAAAGGGTGCTCACATTTCCTACACACACAAAATGTTCACATTCTGGTGACGCCTAACCAGGCTGCACTTCTGACCCCTCAGAGGAGAGATATGGCCACTGTCCCTCCCCAAGGGTCAGAGCACCATACTGGTTACACTGCCAGGACATTGGACATACATATACCCAGACTTAACCTTAAGTCATCCTGCACTTTACCTTCCTAAAACTGGGGCACTCTAGTGACCCAACCACTGATTCCTATGGTCACCTGCCAAGTACTACAGCAGACACATTCCTCCCTACTATACCACTTGCTACAAACTAACATTCCTAAAAGAATGCTGCTGCCAGGAATAGAAACAGAAACACAGACAATGATGGCAGAAAAAGACCAGATGTCCATCCAGTCTGCCCATGTTCCTGTAACCCTTGGAACCTAATGTTCCTCCAGGGTACCAACCTCCCCATCCTCTGTCTATTCTCCTCCTTGGTCTTGTCACCCCAGGTAACCATGATTCCCTTCATTATGTCCCAGCCCTGCTTGAATCCTCTGACTGTTTTGCACCCACCACTTCATCCAACAGACTGTTTCAAGGTTACACACTCTTTCCGTAAGTAGTACTTCCTCACATCTCTCCTGAACCCAGCTCCTGTTAATTTCCATTCGTGTCCACGTGACCACAAATTGGTTTTCAGGCTAAATAATTCCCCACAGTTCACTTTATTAATTTCTTTAAGCAACTGAAGGTCTCTATCATATCTCCCTCTCCTTCTGGTCTCCAGTCAGTACATACTGTATTTAGTGCCTTGAGGCACTTCTCATAGGATCTGCCCTGCTGGCCTGAGATCATTTTGTTACTCTGCACTGCACTGTCTCAATCTATCCTTATCCTTTCTGAGGTGAAGACACAGAACTGGGCGCAGTACTCTGGGTGAAGCCTCACCAGGGATCTGTAGAGAAAGAAATTACGCCTTTCTTCTGCTATCAGTACCATCTGATACATCCCAGCATCCTGTTTGCCTTGCTATTGGCCGTGTTGCACTGACTCGATTGCTTTAAGGAGTTGGCAATGATAACTCCCCGCATCCTGTTCCTCAGCTGCAGTGCTAAGTCTCTCCTCCCAACCAGTACTCTGTCTTGGGCTTCCTTTTCCCTAGGTGCATTACCTTGCACTTTCTAGCATTAATTTCAACTGCCAGACTTTTAACCACTCTTCTAGCTTTTGTAGGACTTGCTACATGTCCCTTATTTCCTCATCGCTATCCACTCTCCCACATAGTTTTGTGTCATCTGGAAGAAACACAACCTGCCCTGGATTCCTTCTCCAATGTCACTATTGAACATGTTAAGAGGATCAGACCCAGGACCGATCCTGTGGAGCCCCACTCATAACCTCCTCTCCTCTGATTTAACCTCATTGACAACTACCCTCTGCCAGTTACCCTTCTAGCCAGTTACCCACCCATTTCACAATTGGTTTAGCTACACCCAGATCATCCATCTTCATGAGCAATCATTTGTGAGGCTCTGAGTCAAAAGCCTTGCTGAAGTCAAAGTACAGGAGATCCAAAGCATGGCCCTTGTCTAATTCCTTTGTCACCCAGTCAAAGAAAACTATCAGAGTTAGTTGACAAGATCTTCTGCCATGAAACCATGTTATTTACTATCCTGGAGCCTGTTGCTCTCCAGGTAGTCTATGAAGTCCTCTTTGATCAGTGACTCCATCAACTTCCCTATTAGAGGTTGGACTGACAGGCCTGTAGCTCCCTGACTGCTCCTTATCCCCCCTTATGAAGCAGTACAACATCTGCCACCTTCCAATTCCTTGGAACTTCCTCAGACCTAAGTGAGCTGTTAAACAGTCATACCAGTGGTTCAGCCAGCTCTGCTGATAATTCACTGAGTATCCTCAGATGCACCCTATCTGAGCTAAGGGCCTTATCTATCTTAAGGGCAGCCAGCCCATTCAGAACCCTTTCACTAATAAACAATGGCTGTCTCATTTCCAGGATTCCCTTACTGGTTGCTTTGATGCCACTCTCTGGCGTTGACCTGCTGTCCTCCTTAGTGAAAACTGAGCAAAAGTAGTTATTTAGGGCGTGCCTTTGCCCATCCTCCTCTATCACCCTACCCCATCAACTAGCCTTATGATTCCCCCATCCTTTTTCTTTTTCACTAATATATCTGAAAAATGTTTTCCTTCATTCCTGACCCCTCCACGACACACAGCTCTCGTCTCTTTAGCCTCCCTAATGGACCTTTTGCCTCCCTATTTTCTCTGTAGATAACACTCCCATTCTACCTCCCCTGCTCTTTCTTGTATTTGTAGAAGGCCTTCTTTTGGCACTTACCACTTCCCTGACCCTTGCTGAGAACCATAGTGGTCTGTTAAACCTGTTTGTCTTTTTACTGTTCTTATGCATACTTTAGATGCCTCGAGATGACCTTCTCAATTACACCCAATCTCTCCTCCACTCATCTATGTTCTTCACCTCTACTAACTTATTTCTGACCAGTTCCCTCATCCTATTGAAGTCATCCTTCTAAAGCCAAGGACTTCAGTTCTCAATTGTGGCTTGCTAGCCCTAGGGCCAATTCAAACCAAACAGAGTTATGGTTAGCTATTCTAGCGACTCCCCTACTCTAACCACTCCCACCATTTCTGAGTTGGTGAGCACCACATCAAGGACTGCGGTCTGCGTGGTGGTTTCCTTAACTAGCTGCTCCAGAAGACAGTCTTGGAAGGCATCCAGCAAGGCCTGATTTGGAATAGAATAGGAAAAGACATACACACTGTCCCCCTTTATTTGGCAGTTCAAAATGATGAACATTGTAACAGTAGATACTTCAATCAGTTAACCCATATTCCTTTCAAACTAATGCACTATAACTTGCTTTATCACATAACATTATTAGACATTGAAAACATGCAAACAACTGCTAATCAATTATTTTCTGGTACACTCTCAAATTTACATAAAATCTAGTGCAGTCAGAGGAGAATGCACCGCCATTCACACAAGAAGGAAAATGTCAAACCTTTAGCTTTGGTATGTGTTTAGGTTTTAAATCATAGCTATTTGAGAGGAAGAGAAAATACAAGTACTGGCAACACAGAGCTTGCCTGCCTGCCTAATCGTTTCACCCTACAATTAGGGCTTCATCAGAGCCATAGATAAAATCTAACTGATCTATCTCTCCTTACATGTTCTCTCATTTTCTTCTTTTTTTCTTACTCTTAACATGCTAACTAGGCAAGGCAAGGCCAAATTTATTTAAAAGGCGCCCAATTCGGAGGCTCTGGGTGCCGTACAAAATTTTTAAAACAAACATATAAAGATAATAAATGTACAATTTATACACAATAAAAATACAGAGTCTGAAAAATCAGAGACATTACCATAAATATCAGTTCAAACCTCAAATGCTTTAGAAAGAAAAAGTCTTCAACTGGGCCTTAAAGATGTCTACTGTGGGGCTTCCCTGACCATAATTGGCAGAGGTTCCACAGAACAGGAGCCACTAGCTAAGCGCTCTATCGCCAGCGGATATCAGCCTAGTTCTGGGAATGGCCAGGAAGCCACCACTAGAGGAACGAAGAGGGCATGAGGAGGGCAGGTAACAGAAGGTCTGACAGGTAACCAGGGCCCAGTCCGTGTAGGGCCTATGTACTATGTACACTAAAACACAGCAGCACACTTTAGAGGGCATATTCCAGTCTAGCCACCTTTCAGTAGGCATAAGATTTTGCAAATTATAATTATTTGTTAGAAAATTATGCAATACATCATAAGTCATTACACTGCTAAAGAAAAACAACTTCACATGATTTTAAACAGTGGACAGTAACCAAAGGTTGATCTCACCCAATAATTAGCAGTGGGAGTTATGACATCAGCCTTTCCTTGGGGTCCCAGACCTGCATTGGCAACATGAGAGTACATACTGAGAGAACAGGAGAGGTCTGGGAATCAGCAAGGTTAATAATATTTAGGGTCTGGCTTAGTGACCTGTTCACCTATGAGTCCTTGGAAATAATGTAATGTTTAATTCTTAGGTCGTCTTCTTCCTGCCTGATGGCAAAACTTTTTGAAAAGGTAACTCCGGTCCAGATGGAAAAATAATGCATCCTGGGTTCTCCTGTAAATATGATTTCGCACTTGTTGGGAAAGTTCATGATCAAAGTCTGTGTGGGCCATTTGTTTTCTGCCGCCTGAAATATCCATGACTCCCTATTGTCCTTGACATCCCAGATTCTCTCAGGCATATAGGGATACTTGGCACCAGAGTACTCCATTTGAACATGCTCCCTTGTCCAGCACTCAGCACTGGACCACTCCAATTGTGTTGATGCACCAGCCGCGGTACTACATTTCTGCAGCCAGTGCCCAAACAGGTAGTCCACCATCTAGGGTGTTTCTGGTCTATGGCCTCCATCAGCATTGTTTTCATCTGCAAAGGTCAGGCAAATGCAGGGACCAACATCAAGCCTTCAGGTGATAGGTGGTAGGGCTTGGGTATACCCCTCAATACAGGGATCAATAAGCGAGAATGCTCTAGGGCTGGGCATTGAAGCAGAAGCCACAGCTCCATCCTCAAAGCCAGAGGTGCACATATCAGTGGAATCTTCATATGGGAGGTCTGGCTGAGAAGTAATGCTCTCATAGGTCTGTGACAATTTGGACTTCACCGCCGAGGAGCCTGTCAGGGTGAGCTGTTACAGTACTTGCTGGTGGCTGTTCCCTCTAAGGCCTCTCCACTGCCACTGGGAGAAATGGAATTCACTTGTGGAGAATGGCTGCTCAGATGTCTGTGCCATTCCCCACTGATGCACCAACAACCTCCTCCAAAGCTTACCTCATCTCTCCCCAGGCCATTTCTCCAGCTAGGGCCTCCAGCCTGTCTCTATGGAAAGGATTTTCTCACCAACTCCAGCTCTCCAAATAGGGCAACAGCTGATCACTAGGCTATGGCACCGCTCCATCAGCACATGCTAATCACACAGGCAGCCACACTATGCTCTCCACAAGGGTATAGCACACCACACAACAGTCCATAGTGGAACTTCTTTCCATCACATCCCATGTCCAAGATAACAGTAACACTGGAATGGTTACCCTGCACTCTCTTGGTGCTCCCTTCATGGTGATAATTCTCTTTCGAGCAGTGGCTTTCTCGGTAAACTCCTTCTCTACACACCCAGATTAAGTTGGCTGCGGCACTATGCTGAAACATTTTACACATTAGTACCCCAGGTTCGGTCAGCCAATCACAGCAGTGCTTTCCTCAGCCACAAACTCACAGGCAAATCCATGTGCTGCCCAGGGAGCTAGACAGCAGTTCAGACAAATGACGACACCCTCTGGTAAGAAGCATTTGCTAGCCTGCAGATTTGATAAATGGCCTCCCATGCAGGTCTCAAACATTAGATCAGGCCAAAGCTTTCTCCCCGAAACACTCTTTCAAATCCCAGATGAGCCCCACATTACAAGCCTCCCTCCTGTCTAGGGGTATCCGGATGGTAAAATTGTTGGCTGGGGCACTGTACAACCCAAGAAACACAGTCCAAAGACAGCAGAAATGTGCTCATTACCTAGTTCTTCTGATGGTAGCGGGTGGACCCTACTTCAGAGGAGCAGGAGCACTTCTTAGATGTAACATGGTGAGCTGCAGGGGTAAGGGTGGTTAGCAGGCACAAAATGCACAGTTTAAATTTATTAAATCCACTGTTCACTCCAGAATCAAAATGCAACAAACAGGTTTAATGAACAAGAAAGTTAATGAACCACTCCATGAAGCATGGGGGATAACACATTCAGTGGGGCATCCACAGATGGACACCAGAACTTCCTGCAACAGTACCTTGTTCTAACAGACTGAATTATTTCATGCAGTAGTCCCTCGAGCCAACATGGCTACAATTCTGTGCAGCTGAGCACCTGGACAGTCTGCCACCCGCCGGGTCCCAACCAACTGTTCCCCACATGGACCTTTCCCTGCCTCCACAGGTAGCTCAGATCAGGAGTCCCAGCTCTGCAGTGGCCACCAGCCAGAGGAAAGGGGTAATACTGCCACCACTATGCCCACAGCAGTCCAGGCTGCCACCTCTGGACCGTGCCCCAGGCCCACATTGCTATAGCAGACCTGCTCACAGGACACATCCTGACTCCAGCGATCTGCACTCACCCACAGGCAAGACTACTCAAATTACCCGGGCCCTATCAGTGGTTACCTACCAAGGTGCGAAGTTCACTTGGTGATCCTCCATCTTTCTTTCACTTTCTGGGCTTCAGCTCCCAAATGCACCAAGAGGCCCCATCCTTCAGCTCCAGTTTCTTCTGCCTAAACTTTCATGGCCTGAACTGCGAACTTCTCATAATGCGGGTGTTCAAGGGAGGAGGGCTGGGGTAGCAGAGGTATCCCACCAGGCCCTGCCATGGCCCTCCAGCCAAACTTGGACCAGAGCCCCCAGTCTCCTCTCTTCTTGGTCTCTCTCTCTTCTCTCCCCAGGTGCCAAAACCTCTCTCTCTATATACCCATGAGGATGGGGCCTCCTGCTGCCAGCAAACAGGTCCAATATCCCAGGCCTAATGGCACCAAGTTCTCTTTCTTTCCTAGCTACACCTAGCATTCAGATTTAACTAGTAAGTGCCCAAATGGTGCTTACACACACAAACAAAATAACAGGAGCACTACCAGGGAAGCTAAAGGTAGCCAGCACATCTGTGAAGAAGGATTGTGGCCAGAATGAAAGTCGACAAGACCTTCTTCAGATACTTGTTATTTGTATTTATTTAAAATTTACAGCCTCAGGATAACTTAATTTAGGTGTGTCATCTAGTTTTCAAGAGGGTCCAGGGCAGCATTTAAAACAGCAGTAGCGGCAGCAAGCTTGTACATAAATTACTTAGCTTACACGCTTTATGTACAATTAGCTACAGCTACAATAGTTAGGGTTCCACTGTATTATCTGCACAATATTTACAGAGTTCCAAGAGAAATCTCACAATTACACAGCATTTAGGGAAAATGGCATCCATAGAAACCATTGGGATGTGAGCAAGATAGGAAGTATATAGCGTTAGCTAATGGGGCATGAGAATTGAGGGGCAGCTATTCACTGAAGATGAGATGGATCACCTCTTGTTCCTTGTGGCAGCTGCATGGTTTGTCTACCAGCTTATACTTAGCTGACTTGAATTGGGCACATACTGCTGATACACTTCACTTGAGTCTCGCCATGCATTCCAGCATTTGGGTGCTGCAATGCTACATGTCTTTTCCTTGTCATTCACTTTGTGTTTGGGACATTGAGGATTGCCCTTGTCTATGACCTAAGCCTGTGAATTGAGATGGTTTTGGTCAGCAAACCACTCGGGTAGTTGAGGGCTGTGCCCTGAGTACATTGCATAGACATTGTCTAGTGCAACTCCTTTATTCTTGAGAAATAGGATGCCAAGTGACATATATAGGTTGCAGTAATGTGTTACATGACATTCATCCAGTATAAACCTGCATAACTGGTGGTAGATGACAAATCATGTAT
This sequence comes from Neoceratodus forsteri, assembly GCA_016271365.2. NCBI lineage: Eukaryota > Metazoa > Chordata > Ceratodontiformes > Ceratodontidae > Neoceratodus > Neoceratodus forsteri. Next base: position 908,245,577 of record CM057453.1, read on the forward strand.
TAGTAATATACCATCCTGTAGACCACATCAGCATACTCTAGAGTGGGAAGAAGACACTGCAGTAGGATATGTTTTCTGCCGCATGTCAGGCAGTGCTTGGGTCTGTTTAGCTTGCCAGTTTTTGGTGCATAGTTTTTGCTATGTTGTATGCACTAATCAAAGGCCAGACTTTGCCATATCCCCAGATACTTGAAGCTTTGTACTTTTCAAGGCGTTCCCTTTCAGTTGTGTAGATATTAGAGTATAGACTGTATGGGTTCCACTTGCATTTAAAAAGATCACTGGCTGGATTTTCAAAGGGTGATGAGGGCTTCCGTCAAGCCCGTGCTAAAACAGTTTTTGTTCAGCTGCACCAAACACCTTTGCTATAACTACGTCTGATTTTAGTAGGTCTTGGAAGTTGAGACACTTTACCCGATTCTGACAGCTTGCACCTAATATTTGGCACAAGCCCCATAAAAGGGTACCTGGGAATGCTGCAAGTTAGACCAGAAAGGTTGGTCTAACTTGTGGCAACTGGTGCACAGGATAGAAAATCCTGATTGTCGGCTGGGAGAATGCCACAAGCTCCGTGTGCCATATACTCAGTACAGCTGGGGCTTCGTGCATTCAGATCCATTTGAAAATCCAGCCCAGTTACTCAAGTTTTCTTTGCGTTTAGTAGCATTCTGTTCACAAACATCCAGTTTTCACTTTATCAGACACACATTGTAACTGCTTATTTAGGTATTCTTTGAACAAGAGCTAGTGCGCTAACACTGTGTCACCTGCATATGCAGTAGGTGGACATTTCTGCCAGTGCATGCGGAGGAACTTATTCACAGTGTAAACCAAAGTGTTCCAAAGTATACACCTGTGGTACACTAGGAGTTAATCCTTTGGAGTCTGATGTATTGTACATCCATTTACTTTTATTATGTGTCCTCCCTGTCAGGTAGTTTTCCATCCAGGCAATTGTGGTTTCAGAAATTCCTAATTTTTTCTAGTTTAATGAGCAGTGGTTTGTGGTCTGCAGTGTCCAGTGCCTTTGTGAGGTCTATGAATATGGCACCTTTGAGATTCCAGAGTCTGGTGCATTTGCAACACCATTTGCAACTTTCATCAGGATGGTAGCAGTGGAGTGTCTATTTCCAAAGGCAGTTTTCCTTTACAAGGATATTATTTTTAAGGCAAAATGTGAGTATCTGGTTATGAAAATGTATTTCCAGGATTTTGTTTAAGGTAGACAGGACTCATATTAGCCTATTTACTCATATTCATGGAGCCTCCTGCCTTCACAAGCAGAAAGACTAGAGCACATTCCTAGATGTTTGGGATTTGTCCGGTTTCATGTGATAAACTGCCAAGAGCTGTAAGGTTAAGCTGTGAGGTTAGCTGATTTGCTGGAATCCTGAGTAGCCTGGGATCAATCCCATCTGCCTCAGCACTCTTAGATATGCCAATCTGTAATGGCCTTCTAAAATATCCTCTTACCTCATTTGCTTGAAAGAAGGCTGGGCCCATTTTTTTTTGTTTTAACCAGGAGAGACACACTAAGCTGAAAGCTTGTTTCCAAGTGCGACCTAGGAGCACAGGGAAGTTAAGTGACTTGTTCAGGGTCACACAGTATGCAAGTGGGGGCTATGGGATTCAAACCCATGTTTCAGGTTTGCACTCAGAGCCCATAGCAGATTCCTGGCATCCCTAGGAGATGTAAACTGACTAGATATAATCATGGGTGAAGCCTAGTGGTAGGGTGGGACAGGTTTAAATTGCTGAAGTGAAGAGTTGAAAAGCTTTGCCTGCAGTCAGGTGGTTCAGTGGGTAATTCTTACTACCATGTCCCCATCTGTGTGGTATAAAACCATGCATGTCCAAGCATCCCTCAGATGCTTGTATTTTCTGTTGTGCTTCTTGCAACGTGACAGCTTGTTTGCTGCATCTCCTGGATCTGTGCTGCCGTACAACTGCCTTCAGGCATCCTTTTTCCTTCCTCATTGGTGGTCTTCTGCTGCTCCAATCTGCCATCCTTGGGTTTTGGTTCTATCTTTGCCTGCTTTTCTGTTCACAGTGCCTCCACTAGTGCAGCCCGGCCTCACTCCCACTTGAGCTGGCTTTAAAAAATTTTGTTTTCTGCTGCATTTTACTTTAGTGGAACTGATGAGTTAGTAGTTTCCCTTCCCTCAAGCCAAGACAGGGTCATAGTATCCTTGTTTTAAGTGACTGCTTCCGGTCTCAACCCTACCACTGGATCCTAGTGCCTAGTAGCCTTCCAGCTAGTCTACTTAGTCATCATTTATTTTCCATTACAGTCTGTGGGACCCCCTTCAGCCTCAGCTGTAACGTCTCAGTTCCCTGTCTCTACAGTCGATGCTGCTATTTATTTACCCTGTCTGGCAAGTACCTTATGAGATTGCACCATATTTCCTGCCTCAGTCTCTGGTTCCTGACAGCAACACCTTATATCTTGGGTAACATACATCTGTGATTACTCATTGCCTGTTATTGAAGCATTCCTGCTCAATAGGTCATAGTCTCCTGCTCATTTGGTGTGCCATGTCTTCAGCCAGTCATCAGTCATACCTCGTTTAAGTCCTATCCTGTTACACCCTATGGCCATCAGGCTTCGCCATCAGTCTCCTAATTTTTCTTATACTGGACACATGCCAGCCATGAACATATCCAGGCTTCCAGGACTCCCTGTCCAAAAGCTGATGGTCTTGCTTCACTTCCTCCAAATCCCCATCTTCAGGGTGGGTCCCTTGTCTAGGGTGGGGTCCTTCTCCTTCTGTCCTTCAGATGAGAATGTCATATGCTCTGGGGAATCTTTAGGCATGCAGACTGACTCGGTGGGACCTGTTGATTTAGCACTTAAGACTTCAGCTGCTGGAGGGTGGGATCTTTCAGTCTGCAGGAGGCCCCTAGGTGTCAGTGTAGCTCAGTTGGTAGCACATCCACCTCTGGACCAGAAGGTTGTGGATTCTTGTCCACACCAGGATTGGACATCTACCTAAAAATACTGGCACATGAGTGCAGTATTGGGGGTGCTGTACTCCTGGGGTATGCCGTCCTTCAGATGAGACATTAAACCATGGTCCCATCTACCCATCCTGGTGCTGTCCTGGTGGGTGTCCAGGTGGAAATAAAAGAACCCAGGGCATTCTTCACAGAGTAGGGGACATTCCCAGTGTCCTGGCCAACATTCCCCTTCCCAGAAAAGCAGTTCATGCAATTGTCCAGGCTGTGTGTGGATGTTGATGTGTGATACAGCTGCCACTACACGTTCAGTCACTTCACTACCAGGCTAGCATTGCTTGTAAAATGCTTTGGATACACTGTATGAAAAATGTTATATGAATGCTGATTCTTCTTCTTCTTTAGCTAAGTAGACTATGCTGGTAGCACCTTTAACAGCTATTCTCCCCATGGCCTCCTAAGGTTCACCTAGTTTCCTCTGGTTCTCCTTCCGTTGTCCTTCAAGGGTGAAGAGCCATTCAACTACACAATGCTCTGCCTGCCTCTTATGGGACCAACTCCCATGCCTTGCCCAAGGGCTTTGCTTCCTCTCTAGGCCTCTCCTAAGTTGGAGGCCAGGTGAGTTCTTTTCAGGGGTCATTGCTCTCCTCCTTCCAGACGTGGAGCAGACCTCCTGCATAGATCAGCTTGCAGCACCATCACAGTGTTCTCATTAGAGGATGGAGTTAGAGTCCTTCCTCTAAAATAGTTCCTGAACTGGGTCTCTGACTTGCAGATGCTGAACCATTGCCAGTTTTAATCCTAGCCTGGAGGGAAGGCAATTGAGGGTCTTGGATCCCTAGAGGTTTCCTCCTTTAGGAAGTTTTGCAGGAGCTGGAATTAGTTCTCCAGGTCTAGGTCTCAGTGTGGCTATGTCTCTCCTCTTCTTGGGAAGAATGTGCTTGTCTGTTTACTGCTGTGTTTTTGGGGCTGCTTTCCTATGATGACTTTAGTCCTGGAACCTCATCCCTGTGACATCTTGAGGGGTTGGAAAACATTCATCAGGGTTCCCATGTTCTTATGGCACCCTGACAGGGTGGTAGATCCCATAGCAGAGGCAAGAGAATATAAGCCTAAGTACACAGTTGCACAAGCACCATATGTTACTCAGTCTTCAATCCTAAACTATATTCATAAGAGCCTGATGACTCTATGAATCAAAAGGCTTTACCTGTAGTTCAGAGGGGCAGTGGGCAACTCTCAGAGGAGCTGATTTTGATAAGATGACCAACAGAGTTAAGCTAGCCCTGGCAAGGCGAAATACAGGTGAGGGGTACAGGCAAAGTGGACAAGCAGTAAGGATGCAATACTTGAAGCAACATCCCATTGTGTTAGGGAGAAAAGCAAGAGCAAAGAAGGAGAAAGCCACATTGGTTCTCAAACACAGTAACAGAAAAGATCAGAGCCAAAAGGTTGTCCTTTAGAAATATAAGGAACGAGGGACAAAGATAGAGAGATGCCAAACTTCCTAAGGGAAGCAGGGAAGATAGTAAGGCAGGCACAGGCCCAAACCGAGGAAACACTAGCACAAACAGTAAAGAAGGGTCAAGACTTTCTATAGATACATTAGTAAATGGATAAAGTCCAGAGGGATATTGCTAAGACCAAAGGGGATAAGGAGTGTGCAGAGGAGGACCAAAGGAAAACATATATCCTAAATAAATACTTCTGCTCAGTATTTACTGAGAAGGTAGGACAAGGCCCACTCAGCACCATGGACACGGGGAGAGAGGAGGTGTGCACAAGTCCCATCACAAAGAAAGGGTCCTACAAGAGCTCACTAAACTCAGGGTGGACAAGGTAATGGGACATGATAGCATACATCCCAGGGTACTAAAGGAGCTAAGGGTGGAACTAGCAGAGCCATTATCAGAACTCGTTTAGTGAGTCTCTGAGCACAGGAGAGGTTCCAGAAGACTGGAGAAGGGCTCATGTGATCTCGCTTCTCAAGAATGGCAGCTGGGAGGAGGCAGGGAACTACAGACCAGTCAGTCTTACCATAGTAGTGGGCAAGATTATGGAGGCACTCCTTAAGGAAAGGATAGTACAACATCTCGAATCCATAGGAGCACAGGATCCAAGTCAGCATGGGTTTACAACAGGAAGGTCCTGTCAAACTAATCTCATAGACTTCTTTGACTGGGTAACCAGAGTGGTGGACCAAGAGGTGCAGTTGATGTCACCTACCTTGACTTCAGCAAAGCTTTCAATACTGTTCCACATAGAAGATTGATTAATAAGTTGGGTAAGCTCAGGGTGGGTCAGAGGTTGGTCAACTGAGTGGCAAACTGGTTGGCAGGCAGAAAACAGAGAGGAGGGAGAGGGTGATATGATGAAACATTCAAACATCTTAAGGGCATTAACAAGGTGAAAGAGTCTAACATGTATCAATATAGAAAACTAGCAGGACAAGAGGACACAGCATGAGATTAGAGGAGGCCAATTATGGGGTAATGTGAGGAAGTTCTTTTTCACAGAAAGGGTGGTGGATGCATGGAACGGTCCACCTCAGGAAGTGGTGAATATGAATACAGTGCAGGGCTTCAAACAGGCATGGGATAGGCACAAGGAGCAATACAGATGAGTATGACTAGATAGGCCATTGGCAGAGTAAGAGCCTATGGCACATTCATAAGGCAGAAAAATGGGCAGACTTGATGGGCCTTGCGGTCCTTATCTACCATCAATTTCTATGTTTTCACATGCCACCCTCCACATAGCATAAAACTGTACATGTCCAAGCATACCCCAGATGCTCAGAGTTTTGTTTACCACCTTCCTCCCCCTCTACCTGCAGCATCTTCTCTCTCTCTCTCTTTCCTTGGGGTTGGGTTTTCTTCCTAAGATGCCTTTGGTCCTGGTATCTTGTTGCTGTGACACTTGAAGGATTGGAACCTTTCATCAGGCTTCCTGTGTCGTTATAACACCCCAAAAGTTGTAGTTTCCATAGCACAGACAGAGAGAGAGCATGAGCCAAATTGCACAATGCATAAGCAACATATACTCCTCAGCCTTAAATCATTCTTAAACCATACTCATAAGAGCCAATGCCCCTATGAATCAGTGCACTGGATATCTCTAAGTCAACTGTGATTAGTCTGACATCATGGTAGAGATGGGCTAGATTGTTGTGCTGGTCCTTACTCAAGAGAGCTGACACATTTCCAGATGAAGTATCCCTTGATAAACTGGAATTAGAGGACCAGAATTTGCAAAGTGATGAGCTTTGGCTTTCTTCACTTGTGTTACACAACTGTTCTTAATTGGCAGTATGCAGTTCAGCCACTGCTGAGGTCTGTTTTCTTGTACTTCCCCAAGTCTTGTCAGGCAAATGCATGAATTCAAGGAGGCCAGCAGTGATTCCGCTTTTATGCTCTTCTGTTCCTGACAAGCTTGTTAAACAGGAGAAGATGGAAGGTTTGATCTCCTACTGACCTGCTCCTACTATTCCCCTCCCCATTTCTTCTCATGTTTTTATTTTTGCATCTTAGACTTTAATCTGTAGTTCGCTTTATCACCTTCCTGCTTCACTTCCTGATTTTTAATTGCTCCACAGTGGATATAAATACTGCTTGTTGCTCAGTTTTGCTATTCACCTGAAGAAGGGACCTGTGTGGCCCTGAAAGCTTGTGTATAATTCCATCTTTGTATAAGACACTTGTTGGTCCAATAAAAGGTATCAAAACTTCCATCTTCTCCTGTTTTGCAAGGACCAATATGGTTGAAATCTCTTTTACAAGACAAGCGTGTTATAAACTGATGTGATCTTACCTTGGAAGTAGTTCCAGGCACCTTCTGCATCTAGTATGAGATAACATCTCTCAATTAAATTTGCCAATTTCATTGCAGGAAGGGAGGATCAACCTTGTGAAACACATTAATCCTGATGTATTGAGGAGCAATCTTTCATTACTGCACTTCCTCATGCAGCAGACCATCTTATGATCATTCATGGCATTTGCAGAGACCTTGGTACTGCAAGTGCTCTCAAGCCCGTTTGTCAGCATCCAATCAATACATGCTCCCTTTTGGTTTTGACATATGCTCTATTAGCAGTGCAGACAAGTTAGGGCTGAGTTTCCCTTGTCCCCTCTTTTACATCTTACATTGAGGCACCATACCAGTCTATATCAAGGTCCCCTACAAAGGTAACTTCTTTTCGAGAGTGGCAGTATAATGTTTGTGATAAGGTAAATAAGCAAAAAGAGGAAAGACAAGGAGGGAATAGGAAGGTTAGCAAAGAGGATGGAGCAGGTGGTAACTGATCTGGAAAAGGCAGATGTGTTAAATGAATATTTCTGTCCAATTTTATCAAAGAAAGGATAACCTGCTGCTGGCATTCATAGTAAATAAGGTTCATGGGCTTTGGCATTAATAGGAGGTAGTACATATTACCGAGGACAAAGTATTAAAAGGGATTAGGAACTGAAGGTTAACAAACTACCTGGCTCAGATAGGCTGCACCACACAGTGCTGAATGAGGTGGGAGGGCATTGGCTGTACACCTGGTGGACATGTTTGACTGTTTACTTTTTTTAATTCAGTATACTTTATTGATTTTCCAACAGGAACAGCATAACATACAAAGAGATAACAAATCAGTACAGTCAGTATAAATCACCAGCAAACCTAAACAATGAAAACAGTATCCCACTCCCCCACCCACCCAAATCCTGTACCTCCCCATTCCTCCGGAACCATTGATTTAGGGGTATACTCTCCAAACCATCACTGGAAACCCAAAGGAAATACCCTGGTTGAAAACTATAGTGAACCTCTTACTCAGGTATTCTATTATGCATTGATGCAAATGAAGCAAGCATGATTAACAGTTCATAGGAGACGAGTCCAAGAGATACTCAAAATACATTTCACTACGTGGAGGAGAGTGAGCACAGGGTATGGAACTTGTCCCACCTTTTATAATATACTAATAGTCTTCCCCTTAGGCTAGCAATTGTCCTTTCCAACCAGAGGTTAGCGAGAAGTTTGTTCTTCCACTCTGAGTAAGGGATAATTGTTTGGTAAGTCCAATGACATAAAACCACATGTTTAACTGATAGGGATAAGGGACATACAGTACCACTGTTCCTTTACCCTGATTTGTGAGTAGTCTCCCACAAGACAAATTTCTGGCACAAACAGGTCTTGCAGCCCCAAGGGGATCCAGCCTGGATTGGATAAGACTAGGCAGTCCCAGAAAACCTGGAACAGAGAGCCAGTATTCTGAACACACCTAAAACAGATAGGGCAGGCAATTTCCCATCGCATTCAACTTGGTAGGTGTGTAATAAATGCTGTGCAATATGTAGAACTGCATCAGATGGAGCCTATCATTGAGGTGTAGACATAAAGATCCCACCATATCCGCTCCCAATGAAAGGTCATGGTAGGGAAGGCGGTAGACCAATAGGGAGACTGCCCTGCACTTCTGGGTAGAGTTTGGAGAATAGGGTATATTCAAGGTGGGATACCGTGTGTGGTTGCCAGACCAAAACTTGGAACATGCGGAGGAGGTCACATCAATCAGTAAGCCAAGGGACTGGAGCAAACCAGCTAATTAAAAGATGTCAGATTTGGTACATACTGAGCGTGACCTGGGTGGAAGCTGGAAGGAGTTAACAGTTCCAGCGTAGTACCAATCTGCCCTTGTGTAATCAAATCACAGACCCCAATGTCCACGCTGGAAATATCCCTCCAGGAGTCACCATCTGCCCCTAACTGAAAATTGGGGTTGTCACACAGTGGCTCTATGATATATCTTTAAGATTATATTGCCAAGGGACTTACGTAGCTGGTTATGGACCTTGAGCGAGGTATGAATAACAGTATTACGGAGGGACAACGAAAACCCTTGGGGGCAATTAAAAAGAGACTGTTAATGGAAATAGTCAATTCAGATATCATATGACATTCAATCTGAAGCCAGAGAGGAAGATACTGAGGTTCGTCACCAAGTAAAGGAGGAACAGCCCAATGGAAATATTTAGCCATGTGGCTAGCCAAATAATAATGATAAAAGTTGGGCAATTGAGCCGCCATTCTGTTTCAGGGTTTCTAGGTGGACATATGAATGCCTAGGGGTTTCTTGTTCCAGAGGAATCTGGAGGTGAAACTGTGAACTTTTTAAATCAACTTAAAGGAGATGAAAATTTGGTATATTCAGAGGATTGAACCGATGGGGAAGAATATTCATTTTGATAACGCTGACTCTGTCCTGAAGGGAAAGATAGAGGGAGACCACCTGTTCAAAGCTTGCCAAACCAGAGTGAGAAGTTCATTTGGTTAATCTTCCTCAACTGGGCCATAGTTGGAGGTAGAATGATGCCCAAACATTTGATCCGGGAGGCCCAGGACATACGAGCGCTGTAATGTCTGACTGAAAATAATGGGAGTTCAATGGCTTTACCACTGACTTTTCCAAGTTTAATTTATAGTTGGAAAAGTTAACAAATTCTGTAATTATAATCAGCGCAGCTGAGATGAAACCACTGGATCAGAAACGTGGAGAAGGATGTCATCAGCATATGCAGGCAGCCTGAGGTCGAAGGGACCCACCTGGATGCCTTTGAGAGAGGAGATGTATTGAGTTGGCAAAGGAGGGTTCAAGATAGAGATTAAATAGTAATGAAGATAATAGGCATCCTTGTCGTAGCCCGAGCAAAGTGGAGATGCCAAGAAAGAAAAACATTACAATAAACTTTGGTGCTGGGTTGTGAATATAAAATCTGGATCCATTGGATAAAGTCCGGGGAAGCGATTTAGCCAAAACTTGAACATAAAGGCCAGCTGACTCTGTTGAAAGCCTTCTCCACATCCAAGGAGACCAACGCCATAGGCTGGGTGGCCCCGCCATGGAGAAGATGTGGGAAAGCTTTCTTAAATGGTCAGAAGAAGATCAACCTTCACAAACCCTACTTGCTCAGGGCTAAGTAGGACCATCCAAACATGTGCAACACACGGCAGCTAATATCTTGGCAAATATCCTAATATTGTAATTCATAAGAGAGACTGGTGATAATTTGTCACCCTATCCTTAGATTTGCCAGATTTTGGTAGTACCACAATTAGTGCTTCTAATAGCATAGGGTCTGAGAGTACAAATTTACAGAAGTAGGTAAAGAGTTGATGAAGCAAAGGGGTCAACTCTTTGTTGTATACTTAATAAAAATTAGACAGGAAGCCATCTGGCCCTGGGGCCTTATCCAATGGCAGGAGTGAATAGCATCTGTGATTTCTTGCGGGTAATAGGGCTAGTAAGAAGGGTCTGTTGAGCAGGAGTCAAGGAACGGAGTATTTGCCAGGTAGGACCTAATCTTCTCCAGTAGGGGCTTGTACAGGATAACTATAAAGCTGGTGAGAGTAGGTTTCAAACTCCTGGGCAATATCCTCGGGTAGTAAGAAGGGTATTATCAGCCAGGAAGAAAGGACAGTCACTATACTTGACTCCTCTTGTTTTTAAGTCGTAATGCATGAAGATGACTTGCCTTGTCTTCTTGCTCAACATAACAGGCATGGATTTTGAATAGGGCACATTGGCCTTTTCCCTCAGGCTCTCTGGATATTGGTCCTAAGAGCAATTAAATGTTCCAGATCCTTCTCAGAAGGGTTCTGTGGAAGAGGTGTCTCTAGTTTTTATATGGTCAAAAAGAGACAGACACAGCTTCTTGCTTACGCTTCCTAGTGGCAGATAGTCAAATAAATTCCCTCTAAGGACACCTTTCAACAAACACCATGTTTTGTCCACTGATGGACTAGAGCCAGCATTATGCAATATGAATTGGAATATAAGGTCTCTAACCTGATTTAAAATTCCTTCATCATGAAGCAATTGAGTGTTTAGTTTCCAGGTACTATCTTTATGGCGTTAGGTGAGACGAGACTGCGTCCTCCAACCAGATCGGAGAATGAGCCGAGAGGACTCTTGGTGCGATACCACAGCCTAACAGGCCTGATAGTATCACAGTATTGGCCACAAAGTAGTCAGTTCAAGACAGGGATTTGTGGAAGGAGGAATAAAAGGTATATTCCCGAGCCTCGGGATTCAGGACTCGCCATGGGTAACTAAGGCGAATGACTCCATAAACTCGTGGAGAGATTTTGGCCAGGAGAAAGGCCCTTCCCATGGTAAAAGATGCATCCAAGGCTGAAGTATGGGTGAGGTTCCAGTCTCCTGCCAAAATAATGGGAGGTGACAAAGAGCCAAGGTAACAGATATGTCTGTAATAAACTCTGGGGTGTCCTTATTGGGACCATAAATAGACCCCAGAAGGACTTCTGTATGGTCCAACATACCCCTCAACAAATATATCAGCCCTGTGGGTCAATTACAGACTGTTTCATATAAAATTAGACCCTGGCTATCGAAATTGCTATGTTTGACTGTTTACTGTAGACAGGTGCAGTCCCGTGGATTGGAGGAGGATGGATATGATGCCACTCCACTGAGGGGAGTTAAGTCGACAGAAGGAACAACAAGCTGCTCAGCCTCTGTTGTTGGAAAGCTGCTTGGGACTATCAAGTAGCAGATAGTGGAGTAACATGAAGTAAATGGCCTGCAGGACTGGAAGCAGCATAACTTTATAAAGGGAGGACATGCCAGACTGATGTCATTGACTTCTTCTATGTTATGACTCAGGCAGTGGACAAAGGTCACACTGTAGATGTCCTGTATTTGGATTCCAGCAAGACATTTGACTCAGTGCCACATAGAAGTTTGGTAAGAAGTTAGGAACATAGGGATGTGGAGGGCCTGACCAGGTGGATTATGGACTGGCTGGCGGTAAGGACCGAATCAGTGGTGGTAAATGGTCAGCACTCAGAGGAGAAAGAAGGTGACAAGCAGGATGACTCATAATAGTCCTGGGACCAGTTCTCTGTCATCTGCAACATAGGGAAGGAATGGGTAAGATTTGCCTATGTGCAGATGATACTAAGTTATGTGGGAGTGTGGACAGTGAGAAAGGTGCAGTAGCAGGTATATGAAGAGAAATCTAGTAAGGTTAGAGCAGTGGTCTGGGGTTGAGAAACTCAGATTCAGTACTAAAAATACAAAGAATACAAAGTTATGCATATTGGCAGAAACAATCACAAAACAGAGTATTGTCTCAGGGCATCAAGGTAGTCCAGCAATTGATGAAAGGGACTTTGGGGTGATCATAACTGATACGCTAAAGATCATGGCACAGTATAACAAGGCATATGGTGGCGCTAATTGGATACAGGGATGCATAGGAAGGGGACTGATCAGTAGGTGTAAACAGCTGATTCTGCCTCATCCCTGTTGAGGCTGCATCTGGAGCACTACACACAGTTCTGGGCCCACACCTGAAGGGACAGTAACAGGCTGGAATCAGTTCGAAGGAAGGTGACTAAGATGCTTCTTATTCAGCAAGGGAGTTCATCTGAAGAGCAGCTAGAAAGTCTTACTTTGTACTTATACAGAATAGGAGAGCACGGGGACATAAATGAAATATTTAACTTAATCAAAAGAACAAACAGGGTTGACTGCCAGCAGTAGTTCAAGTGTTATGAGGGGTCAACAACAAGGTATGGGAATAAACAAAGCAGCAGTACAATTCAACCAGAAAATATTATTCACATTTCAAATTTTCACATTGCCTGGCAGTCTAAAGTTTCCTTTTCACTTTTGCTGCTTTCTGTTGTTCTCTGTTTATGGTTTTCCTTGATTTTAGTAAATTTATAATGTTCAGTAGTTCCAGAGGATATACAGTGTGGCAGTGCCCTCACCATTTCTTGTTTCTTGATCCTTTATTTACATACGAAGACATGGATATGCCAGCAGATAAAAGCCTCGTGGTCTGTCTAGTCTGCTCTAGTGTACAGGTCCCCTGTGTTTACAGAAGGATCTGCCCTGCCCAATTCCCCATGACCCCAAGTACCCCTCCCTCCTCTCCTCCTCGTCCACCAGCAACTTTCCCTTCACTCTGTCCCATCCTTTCTTGAAGCTATCCACCATTTTCAGGAGAGTACCTCTCCAGAAACTCGTTCCTCTTGACCACCACTCTCTCAGTGAAAAAGTGCCTTCTTATCTCTGTTGAATCTTTCTCCAACCAGTTTTAGGTTATGTCCCCTTGTGGATTTGTTCCCCACTCACGCTAAAGGCCCCTCAGTGCTCACTCTAATACCTTTAAGGTACTTGAAGGTTTCGATCATGTCCCCCTCCATTCTGTCCTCAAGAGAGTACGTGTTGAGCCCTTGAGCCTCTTTTTGTAGGTGTTGCCCTGTTGGGCCTGGATCATCTTGGTTGCTCTTTACTGGACTGCCTCCTGCAACTTGACATCTTTCTTAAGATAAGGTCACCAATGCTAACACTGTACTCTAGGTGTGGTGTCAACAGTGCCCTGTAAAGTGGCAGTATGACCTCTGCCTTCCTGCTGGTAATCTCCTGGCTATGCAGCCCAGCATCCAACTTGCTTTTGCTGTTACTCTCCTGTAGTGTGCTGGTGCTTTAGTTCACTCTTGATGATTACTCACAGGTCTTTTTCTTCCTCTGACTAGGTTACCTGGACACCACCCAGCCAGTATTGGTCTCTGGGTTCTTTTCCCCAAGTGTATACCATCACACATTTTAACATTGAACCCCAGTTGCCAAATGCTAGACCACTTCTCTAACCTAGCCAGTTCCTGTCTCCTTCCTTCATGTCCACTCTCCCACAGGCTTTGTGTTGTCCACGAACACGCAGATTTTACCTTTGCTCCCATTCTATATGTCACTAATCAAGATGTTAAACACCGAGCCCTGTGTACCCCACTGGTCACTGGTCTAGCTTTAGAATTCCTCCTGACCACCAACATTTGACGTCTGTCCTGCAACCAACTTTTGACCCATCTATCAAGCTTGGCCCCACCACAGATCTTCCAGCTTCTTGACCAATCTCTTATGAGGCACAGAGTCAAGGCCTTGCTGAAGTCCAGATACAGGACATCAGCCGCTTGGCCCTTGTCCACTGTTTTGGGCACCCAGTTGAAAAAGTCAGTTAAGCATGGCAGGACCTCAGTGATATAGACCCATGCTGGCTCTCATCCTGCAGCCTGTTTTCCTCTCCCTGGTTCATCCCTGGGTCACGTTTATGGAAAGGCACCACATGTGCAGGTCTCAGTCCTGCAGCACACTCCCATATTCCAGACAGGTGTTAAACAGGTCTGCCAGTGGGCCCTTCAGTACCTCCGCCAGTTCCCTTAGGACCCCTAGGTGCACACTATCTGGCTCTGATAATTTATCCACCTTTAAGGCCGTTAGGCTATATGCACCCTGTCCACTTTGCATTACACCTTCTGAGACTTCCCCTTCCCTGTTCCCACCTCCCTGCTCCTTGCGGTACTGGTCCATCCTTCTCTCTAGGAAGATGGAATAGAAGTATTGTTAAGTAACTCCACTTTCTTTTCACTTCCTCTGCCCCCCTTTTAATTTGACAATCTCATCTTAATGTCCCTTTGAAGAAGCCTTCTTGTCTGATTTTACTCCATGTGCTAGCTGTACTTCCCTTGTAGCCTTTGCCTCACTAACCACTGTGCTCGCCACCTTTGATATAGCAAGACCTCCTCCCCATCCTCCTCTTTCTGAATAAGTTTGTACTTCTGGAAGTCTGCCTTCTTGTCTCTTTCCATGTTTGCCACTTCCTTTCTGTGCCAGCTGGAATTTTTGACCTTAGATTTCTTACTTTTGATTTGGAGCACTCATTATTGGCCTCCATCTGTCCCTCCTTTATTACGGTCCATTTCTGCTCCATCTCCATCTCCTTTCTGAGCCCAGCAAGGTGTCCTACTCGAATACTCTCATCTTACTAAAGTCAGTCTTCCTGAAGTCCAAAACCCCGTCTTGGTCCTGACTATCACTCTGCCCATTTACATTGTTTGATCTTATAAACACTCAGCCAGCAGTGGAAGGGATGGTGCATACCAACCAGTTATATCAGACAAAATAACCAATAACAGAATGGTTCCACTCCATTTCCCCTGAATCTGGCATGTTGAGGTGGGCAAAGGTCTATGCAAAATTCTCAGAAAAAAAGAAAACAAAAGTACACAGAAAGGAAATGGAAAGAACAGGTTTTGTGTTGTTAGTTGTAGGGCTTGTCTGACACAGTGATTGATAAAAGAGCATTTTGATATGTAGTACTGCTGGCCTGTCTCAGTCCAGCAGCATTGTTGCCACTGATACTGTTGATTCATGTTCATGTCTCAAGTCCAGACTGTTAGATGGGCTTTGGTGGGTAGGACTGAGCATCCCACAGGATAATCTCTCCCTGGGGGCGGGTATATCCCAACTGCACTACCATAAACTGGGTGATCACAGGTTCTGTTACAGTTGGAAACCTGTGGCATGCATAGAGAGGAAAGCACACATGTCATGGCATCAGGCTTGCGGCTACCACTTGGTGAACCCTGCACTCTCAGTGAGATGGCATAAAGTAGGGAAAATGGATATGACTGGGCAGATGATGCTCAGCCCTGTCCATCATGGGCCCTCACCATCCCCTACAGGGACTGACTCGTGCACCACTACAGTGTAGGGCGGGAGGGTTGGATATCAATGAGGCAGGCCACTGTGGAGCAGACAGTGGTGACCTCCTTGTGAATGATGAAGGGGCTACACAGCAATTGTAGGAGAAAGGTGTCTCAGGTGCAGGAGTACTGGACTGGTGGAGCTCTGGGTAAGTGAGGTGGCCCCACAAACATCACGAGGTCCCGATCAGTGAGCCTGGAAAATAACAGAATTCACAAAAACACAAATCTAGTACTGCTGCTTTAAAGAAGAGTGGAAGGTAGAAGTCCTGGAACCAGCTTTGACTGCCCATTTATTTTAATAAATGGAATCTAAAACATCTCATTCAGCAGCATCTGAGCCCTAATATTAGTGCTGCATTATTAGCCACAGTAGTACACAGTGACATAGTACTCTATGGTTAGAAGGACCCTAGGTCCATCACTTCTGCCCTTTCCACTTCAGGAGCAGAAAAGAATTAGTATGTGGTGGAAACGTGTACTAATTTATTGGGATTCCTCACCCAGTGATTCTTTTGGTAAACAGACATTTGTCCAGGCACACCTTAATGGCCTGTAATGTCTTTATATCCACTATCTCTGTTGGCAGGATGATCTACTGATTCATCACTCTTTTGGAGGATTGCCTCCTAATGTTACTCTTGACAGTATTATGTCATCAGGGAATGTCCTTGCCTCCAGAATAAACCTCTCTATCTGTTTGAGCCTGTTGATACCTTTGAGTATGAAGAAGACTAGGATCATGTCCCCTTTCAGTCTGTTTTCCAGGATGAACAAGTTAATGGCAACCAACCTGTTCTCATGACTTTCACAGCTTTTGTCATCCTATGCGTGATCATTTTGGTGGCCATGTATTGTACCCTCTTGACTGGTTGATTGTTCTTTTTGTATGAGTCCCAGAATTGTGCACAGTACTCCCAGTAGGGCTTCTCCAGGGCTTTTATTTATTTATTTATTTACTGTATAATCAAATTACAATCCTTTGAGTCATAGACTCTTTTGCAAAAGCTCCACGTTGTTTACAGGGGTGGAGGAGAACAAAGTACAAGGATGACAGACAGAGCAACAATTATATACAGGTTTCAGTTCAGACAATATTTATACAATGGCTCCACGGTGGTTACAGGGGTGAAGAGACACAAGACAGTATAAAACAATAAAAGAAGCAATTTTATATACACTTAGATTATTTACTGGTTACAGAACTGACATGGTAGTTGAGAGGCTTATTTTAGAGCATTAGGAGGCATACATGTGAGCCCAAGACAGAGCTTACGTGAGGCGGGTTCATAGGGTCTAGGAAGTCCCTGAGTCAGTAGAGGGTGAGGAAGGAGTATGGGCAGGCCTTATTGGCATTCACATTTAGCGTTTTCCAAGAGGTGGGTTGAAGGCCTGTTTTGAAGGATTAGATGCTGTGGGCCTGGGAGAGAGTAGGGGAAGAGTGTTGAGCCATTTGGGGGCACGGTGGTGGAAGGATCTCTGCCCTAGGGATGGTCGACATGGGGGGACCATGAAGGATGAGTAGTCGAGAGTCTGAGTATCGCCTGTGAGGGCCGAGGCTGGCGATGGGGAGTAGACCGGCTGGAGTAAGCTGAGGTGGATCTTTTTGCTAGGATGCAAGTTTGATATTTGAGTCTTTGATTGAAATTAAGCCAACCTGTAAGTGTGTACAGATCGCAGGTGTGGGTGAGTCTGTCACAGCCAGTAACTAGGCGGCAGGCTTTATTAAGCACTGTGATTATATACTTAGGTGGAGTTGTCAGCAGTGCTGTAGATAACAATCCGAATCGATAAGTGAGAAGATGGAGGAGGTGACAGCTATCTGCATGGCTTGGGCAGGCAGCCTGTTTTTGATCCTGTAGAGGGTACCAATTTGGAGCTGATCGCTGACGAGAGGAGGCATACGTGTCTGTGGTAGGAGAGGGTATCTAAGGTGACACCCAGGTATTTAAAATGAGTAACGTGTTCCAGATGGGTACCATCCAAGTTTGTAATATGGAGTGCCATCTGGCTGTGTGGGCTTTGGCTATGAGCAAAGGTCATGGACTTTGTTTTGGAATAGTTAATGATCAGGCGGTGATCAGCGAACCAGTTCTCCAGCTCCTGAAAACCCTGGAGGTGAGTTGTAGGTGTTTGGCTGAGGTGTTGCCAGTGAGAACAGCATCATCAGCATAAAGTAAGAGATGACGCTGCAAGCTTTGGGGGAGTGAGTTAAGGAAGAGTGTGAAAGCAGCGGGCCCAGGAATTGACCCTGCGAGATGCCAGAGCAAACAGATTTGGGGGTGGAGATGGTAGAGTTGATTCTTACTTGCTGTAGAGTGTCCGAGGGTAGTCCTTGAACCAGGCTGAGGCCTCAGGAGCCACATTTAGTTGTGGCAGGACTTGGAGGAGTATATTGTGATTGACCGTGTCAAATGCCTTTGTTAAGTCTACATAGATGGCCTCTGCACTGACCCTTGGTCTAGGGCCCCATGGATGAATGCTGTGAGTTCAGTGAGAGCCGTGATGGTGCTGTGACCAGCTCAGAACCCATGTTGTTCCTTACTTAGGAGCTTGTGTCTCATTAGATGCTCTGTTAGCTGTCTGAGACTATTTTTCTAGCGCTTTGGAGAGAGGAGGGAGTATTGAGATTGGCCTATAATTCAGTGCGGGTGGGGTCACCGTTCTTTAAGATAGGAGTGATCAAGACTTTTTCCAGGTAGAGAGAACTGGCTGAGGCAGAGTGAAAGGTTAAAATTTCTGTGAGATGGGGTAGTGTGACATCGAGGTAAGCCTAATGAGTTTTAGGTCCAGGAGTCATTGCTGTAGCGGGTGTTAGTGATAGCTTTGGAGCTATAGCGTTTAGCCAGGTTACAGGGAATGGTTCAGAGCGGAAAGGGGTGGGAGGTCTATACTCGCTGAAAGAGGTGTGTGTGGGGGTTTGGGAAGGTGGAAGAAATTTGGCGGGAGGATATGTGAGAGGTCGGAGAAGAGAGTCGTTGAGGCTTCAGCGATTTTAGCTGGATCTTGGGTCATGTCCCCATTCAAATTGAGTTGGGTAGGGGTGGGGGCGTGTTTTGCTACTGATTTCTTGTATGTTGCTCCAGAATTTTTCCCATCTCCCCAGGAGGAGGAGGGTATGCTGGTAGTATTCAGCTTTGCCGACGTGTGGCCCAGGTGCATTTATTTAGCTTCCTATATAGCTATCTGTCCCTGGATTAGCTGGGTGTCTATGGCCTTGTGCCAAAGGTTGTCCCTGTGTTGCATAAGGTTTATGAGGGAAGGTGTGATCCAGAGAGTAGTCCTGGTTTTCACCACCTGCTTTGTGAGAGGGCAAATATATCACAGGCTTTGTTAAAAGTAGTTATAAAGTGGGTGAAGGCGGTATCCACTGACTGTGCGTTATATAAGGGTAGCCAGTTGCTATTTGCAAGGTATTCTTTGAGGCGATTAAGGCCTCCTTTTTGAGCTTTCGATGCCATGCGGTTGTAGGTGGTGCTGGGGCAGTATACCCGACCACCAGCAGATAACCTGGGAGTGGTCACTGATAAGTCAGGGAGCACTGAGGCCAGTGATGTTATGTGGTCTTTTGGCAAAAATAAGGTCTAATAGTGTGGAGGTCCCTGTTCTTGTGTCACACCTTGTTGGGGAGGTAACAATTTGGGTGAGGTCCATAGCCTGCTGCATCTTTGAAGGTGGAGGAGGATGGGATAACCAATCAATGTTGAAGTCGCCATTAATATGGTTTCGTTAGTATTAGGGAGGTGAGAGATAGTGTGTAGGATGGATTCATATGCAAGTTTCTGGTTTCTTGGGGGATATAGGCTGAGATGACGTGGATTGTTTTAGAGCCCAGACTAATTTTGACTGTAAGTGTCTGTGCTCCATGTTCTGGGGGTGTTCATGATGGTGACACCGAGTGTTGATTTAATGAATATTGCTCAGTCACCCCCTTGCTTACCTGATCTATCTGCCCTAAAGAGGTTATAGTTACTTAGGAGATTGCATCATTGGGGATTTTTGGATAGCCAGGTTTCTGGGAGGGCTAGAATGTCAGGGGCATGTTGGGCAAGCCAACCTTGTAGTAGCGTGTGTTTTTTGGGAAAGCACAAATATTAAGTGATGCTAGCAGCAGTCTTCCTGAGGTTTGTTTGGGAAGTTTTGTGATGGGGTCCAGGGTTGGGGTGAATATTTCCAGATAGTAAGAGTAGGAGTAATGTGTGAGTAGTAGAGAGCCTGCAGAGTTTGGGAAGCACAAGCTGAGAATGATAGGGTGACTGTTTTATTTTTTGTTGTGGGCGGGTACTGGTAGACAAGAGATGATGCAGGAAGCAGGGAGGTTGCAGAGGGGGAACCAATGTCGTGTCTTCAGTGGGTGGAGGGCTGGGGTGTAGGCTGGAGCAGAGCAGAGGTACAGTGTTGACCCGTTTGCAGAGAGGGTGTTTAGTGAGGGGTATGCGAGAGAAGGTAATTAGCACAAATGGACATTGGCGTGTGGGCGTAGGGGTGTCTGTGACAGCCAATGTCTGAGATAGATGAAGGAATAGGGTAGGTGGTGAGGTCATGAGGTGGAGGAGCCATGGAGGATTGCAGAGCAAGGAGAGTGAGCCTGCTAGTCAACAACGTTGTGATTAGGAGGAAATGCATAGTGAGTTTTTCCAAGAGAATGTAAAACAGCGGCCTCTAGGGTTGGAACTGTATAACCTGCAGCTGGAAAAAGTGGGCTGATAGGTTATTTCGCCCTGTCACCTGACTTGCACAGAGTATAAGTTCAAAAGCTGACCAAGGGTGGTGGTGGGGATGGTGGGACGAGCGCATAGCGTTCAGCGGGGCTAAGCCTGTGCAGAAACTCGTGGGGCAAGGCAGCTGCTTTTTGCTGGGGAGACGAGCAAGCAGGCTGGGGCTATGCCATTTGAAAAAGGCGCCACACAGCAATGGATTCCTTGCAGGTGAGCAGAAAATTACCTGACTCAGCGTGCTGTGCTTCTTTGGGCAGGAGGGCTTCTCGGCTGGCCCTCGACCTCCAGTCTCCCAGAGGGAGGGGTGGTCTTCTGCAAAGAAATGGAGAGAGACAATGGGTTTAAGTAGGCAGAGGGAGGTAAATCGATTAAGTAGCAGGGCGGGCTGGGAGTTGGGTGAGGGAGATGAACAAAGGAGCTGGCGCTACTGCACAAATTAAGGTCCTGAGAGCTGTTGAGCGACTGGAGGTTTCAAATTCACAAGCTCATTACAGAATCCCTCTGAAAACCTACACAGAAACTACCCAACTTCACTTAAACTAAATCAATCCCACAGTAAAAGCAAACAATTTCTTTGGTAGTCCCAAAGCAAGTTACAGGCAGGGACAAAACCGTGCAGAGATGCTGGATTTAAAACAAACACTTGCCCTACAGACTGCTCCAGGAAATTCAGTTCGCTTTTAAAAAACTTCTGCGTTTGTGCCCAAGAAGAGCTGGCCACCAAGTTCACAGTTCGGCTCCGTTTGAGCCTGTGCAGAAACTCGCAGGGCAAGGCAGCTGCTTTTCTGCTGGGGAGACGAGCGGCAAGGCTGGGGGCTGGCGGCTGTTTGAAAAAGGTGCCACATAGCAATGGATTCTTGCAGGTGAGCAGAAAATTGCCTGGCTCAGCGTGCTGTGCTTCTTTGGGCAGGGAGGGCTTCTCGGCTGGCCCTCACGACCTCCAGTCTCCACAGGGAGGGGTGGTCTTTTGGCTCATGGTAATTCCTCTACCCTACTGGCACCCCTTTTGATGTCCCAGTATTCTGCCAGCCCTCTCAACAGTGGCTCAGAAAGCAGGGTTAGCAGTATATTGAATATCAAATAAAGTATGGGGTGGTGTAGTAATAAGTTTACACACCTGAGGTGTTAGATGCTACATAAACCCTGAGGCGAAGCTCAACAGGTTTGTGAAAGCATCTAACACTGAGAACAATGTGTGTAAACTTTATTTAAACACCACCCCATATTTTATTTAATATGAATTGCTAGGTTTTCCTTTTTGCCACAGCAATTATATAAAATAAAGAGACAGCCCTGTGTGGTTACAGTCCAGTCAGGTTTGAATCGTGGTCCATGGTCACCTTTATTTATTTATTGAAAAGTTTTTGTAGCCATTTCTTTTGGTTGACAGCCGAAATTTAGTTTTTATTTCTCAGTACTTGATTTTATTTTTCCAAGTCACTTACCTTGAGTCCAAGTGGCGGTTCAGTCTCTGAGGAAGATAAAGTGGCTAGCTGTCAGAAGGAAGAATCATAACAGGCGAGGCAAGAGAGTTAAGGAAACTGAGCACATTTACCATTATAAATACTCCTTATAACAGCAAATTACGCATGGTTTCCTATGGGGAAAAAGGAAGACCCAGTTATTATTATATGATAATCTGCATACTGTCAGGGCATGATGCTTTTATACTGTCACTTAGGGTTGCATGTTGTAGAAAAACAATACACATGATAGTTGTTTGGATGCATACTTCCTCTTAAAATTGCTGCAACTACCTCCTCCACATTCACCAGTCTACTGGTTCAGTTACTACTTGCTGCAAGTAGATCAGTAACTTTGTATTATGGAGTTTTACTTAATTTAGCATTGTTGATAAGTGTTCAGTATTAGCTCTGTTTCTTTCCAACTTCACCTCTCTCAGCAAAACTACTATTAGAGATATTTATCTTATCTGATGTCCTTATGGAGAGTCTCTGGACCATAAGAAGATGGGAGAGGACTTGCTTAATAAGAAAGTCATTATTGGTTAAAACAGTGGACTGAATTAATGAAAACATTGAATTCAGTGGGGGGGCCTCAGCCCCATAAGCCCCTATAACCTTTTACATGATACACTGACAGAAAAATCTTTCTTCCACCAATTCTGCTGTTGCAGTTGTCAACATAGTCCACAAACAACGTTTGTGTTTATAACCAAAACATTTCAACTGACTGATTCTAAAAGCAACCCAAAAGCTTGCTATTTTAGGGATGCAGGTGGGCAGAGCCCTGTAGACCTTTGCTTTCAAAAGGACTTTGCAGAACAAACAACTTAATGCGGTGGAAAAAGCTACCTCCACAGTCACATCTCTGGATCACTCTGCACTTGCTCACATTTTATTTACCTCATCATGACTATTTCTGCTTTCTCCTCACCAAGCCTCTGCTGATGCCCAGCCCAGTTCCTCCGAAAAGCAAGAAGTTTTCTTGAGAGCTTGGAGGAAAGTAGAGATATTCTACAAAACAGCAGGATTTTTTGATAAATCCACATCCGCCCGCCCTCCACTACCGTGCATGCACAGTTATCCTTCACTACACGGTATGCCCAGTCATTTCCTTCTACTACTGTATATGGGATGCTTCATATCAAATTTAAAAGACTTAGCCATTGTTTGTCTACATCTGCTTTTGGTGTTTTGTGTTTTTCCCCTTGGGCTCTTTTGTTTTGCCAAATGAATTGATTTGCCACCCAGAGAATACAGCTAAAAGTTAAAACTAGCCTGCCTCCACCTTCTGCAGCGAACACGGAGGAAGCAAGCAATTCTTGCTCTGGCAGTCTTATCACTTCTCTTTTGTTATAAGTAAAAAGAGCAGTGATAAGATATTAAATGGGTCTATGCACAGCTGCTGCCCCAGTCTGGCTGAGCCGTGACTGACTGACCTACCTGGTCTGCGACCTCCCACATTCCGTCGGTTTCCTCCTCTACTCCAGTGGCTCCAGCCAGCCTCCAGCCTCTCAATTCCAACACTACTTGCCAGTGCCCAGTTTGTCAGTAGTATCGATCCTGTCCACTACCTGCTTGCTATCCTGCCCTCCTGACCACACTGCCACATCAGTCGAATGCTTGCTCCATTTGTAATATCTTCTAAGCTGTTTACACACAGAGGAAGCAAGCAGTTCTTACTCTGGCAATCTTATCACTTATCTTTTGTTATAAGTAAAAGAGCAGTGATAACATATAAAATGAGTCTATGATGTACAGCTGTTGAACAACTTGGATAGCGTTCCCTAATGTGTAATTAGTACTACGGTCTCAGCAATTGAGTACAAGCGGCTTTCCTGCTGCCATTTTGGTGACAGCTGTTCCTGTTTTGCAGTAAAGTTCTGCTGAATAAGTAAAGTATTTTTTCTTATACACAATGGAATTCATGTTCCCACACTGTTTTCCTAAAACCTGAACCTGTCCCTCTCCTGTAGCCATTTATGAAATATCAGGGATCCATAAGGCTATTTGTGCAGTCACGTGTAAAAATAAATAAATAAATGAGTGCGCTTGCTCAATCCAGTGTTGAAATGCCTACAGATTTTCAAGAATCATGATCTAAACTAGATCATTGTACTGACATCCACAGCCAGCTGACTCATCTCTGGTCGGAAGTAAAAACAAACAAACAAAAAAGCCAGGTCTGATGCAGAAATCGTGGTTTTACTGGGGTCAATTATGAACTCTTTTACCATTTTATAGCCTTTTTGCCACTCAGTGCTGCATTAGTGTTTCAGTATGTATTACTTGCCAATCACACCAGTTCATAACTGGGAGGCGTACAGTGAACAAAATGTACACAACAAATTCCCGTTAGTACAAATCATCAAGTAGGACTGTGCATTGAACAGACAAATACAACATAGAAATAAGAGGATCAAATGAAAGGGTATAACAAAAAAAAAAGTAAACTTATAGAAATGCAGAATACAGCGTTACAAAATAGAAAAAAGGAATCAAATCACAAAACAAGGCACAGGCAGTAGCACTTTTTCAAGGAACTGAACAGCCAACATATTTTTTAATGGGAGGATAGGCTTATTCCAAAACTTTTGTCATTGAGAAGTGAAATATGTTATAGCTTCAGTTTTTAACCAGTATTGTTTTAAAGTCTTTCTGCTGACATTTGCAGTGAAATATGCTACAAGAATCATATATTTAAATCGTAAGGTGTACTTTAATTTCTGCCACCCCATTATACTTTTGAAATATAGACATTTCAAAAAGTCTTCTGGAATGTGCTGGATAATTGCTGGATCCCTTTTACAGTTTACCCTTATTATAGGAAACATAATGGAAGATTGGTATGATAGTAGTTAAATATACTATAGGGATCATATACTTCATATGTGATTTGTAAGCTATAGCTGTGAGCAGTTCTTCTCTCATCCACTCTTAGCTCCATTATATATATATATGGGCATAACAAGATAAAATGTTTTATGTCTTGAGCCATGGCTCTCATTAAGCTACTGTGGTCCCCAGGAGGTTGCAGTGGTGGATGGCTGGGTGTGTCGGGTGGGTGTGGGGTACAAAGAGCACAGCCTCGTGAGGTACCTGACCTCCTCCTGCACTTTTCAAGCAAAGCATTCTCCTCCTTTCCTCTGTGCATATCATGCTAGTAAGTGTTATTCATATCAAGGAGCAAAGGGCATCCTCACAGCTTGAAACTGTATTTACACTATAAGGTTTCTTTGAGATACAGCACAGCCCTGGCTGTTGGCATGAAAAGAAGGTTGAGGACATCCTATGTTATCATTTCCTGGCCCTAACAAACAAAGAAATCAATGTGCTGATTACCGGGCTGGTTGCTGGATGAAGGTCTTCTTTCAGCTAGGTATCTTGATGCTATAGTGCAGTATAGGGCAGCAGAATGGGACAGAGTGCTGGAACTGTGGCTCCCACTTGCTACTGTGGACCCAAGGTAGGATGCAGTGGCAACAGGCTAGGTGTGTCCATGCAGGGTCTGGGGTATGAAAAGGCATGTCCACCGTGCAGGTACCATTTGTAGACTACCTGACCTCCTCCTAGGCTTTGCAGCAAAGCATCCTCCTCCTCTTCTCTCTGCATATCATATCAGGCTAGTAAGTGTTAGGATCTTTTTAATTTATAACATCATTGAACAGAATTATATACTGTATATATATATATATATATATATATATATATACACACACACAAATTTTACCAAAAACTTTGTTAGTGCATCACTTAGAATTGAGATACCACAGTGAAGCAGGGAAATGAAGCGTTAGGGATTCCAACCTAATTACCCCCAGGGTTCCCACCCTACCACCCACCCCATCCCCACCCTCCACACACCAACAGGCATCGAGATGTGCCATTGGGTCATCAGGCCCAACTCTCACCCCATTCCATGTGTAAACAAGCTGACATGCTACAGTACAGGACAAGGGGTGAGGTTGGGCCTGATGACTCAATGCATTTACTAACACCTGTCGGTGTGGAAGGTGAGGGATGAGGTAGGGTGAGAGAGGTGAACAGGAGTGGGATAGATGGAAACCCTAATGCCTCATTCCCTGCTTTTGTCGCTATGGTATTCACCTAACGATGCATTAACAAAGTTTTTGCAATAATTTCGTTCTTTTCAGATAGTATAATTGTATCCTCATTTTACTGTGGGAGTGCAGAGTCCTTTGGACCCTGTGCTCCCATCCCTCCATCCAGATAGTACAACAGTGTCCATATGTCATGGTGGGAGTGCAGGGTCCTTTGGACCCTTTGCTCCCATCCCTTAATCGAGATAGTACAACACTGTCAATATGTCACGGTGGAGCACTCCCATCCCTCCATCCAGATAGTATAACAGTGTCCATATGTTATGGAGGAGCACAGGGTCCTTTGGACCCTGCACCCCATCTCTTCATCTAGATAGTACAACAGTACCCATATGTCACGGTGGGAGTGCAGGGTCCTTGAGACCCTGCATTCCAATCCCTCCATCCACATAGTACAACAGTGTTCATATGTCAGGACCCACACTCCCATCCCTCCACAGATGTACATATGTATGTAACTGTGGAAACATAGGGGTCTCTGGCCTTTGCGCTTCCACACATTAAGTTATGAGCAGGCATAGTGAAATTGCATCAAATAGTCATGACTGTGCCATCTCAAATAATTTTCACCCCAAATGCTCAACATAACCTTCTTAGCACCTCATCACATGTTCCCAGTACAGTAAACTTTCAAACCCCCATCAAAATGTAATTCTGCACAACCGTAACACTGTTTTTGTGCCAAAGTTGTGGAAAAACATTTTTAGTAGGATCCTAAAAATGACAGCTGTAATATTCATGAGGTGATGTTGAAAAATGGCAATGTTAAAAATCTGGGGTGAGAATATGAAAATTAGCGAATTATGGCGTGCATAGAAACTGCACAGCTCGCTTGTATCATGGTCATTTTTGAATTTTTCACCAAATTTTCAATATCAGCATTTTGGGACCTCCTTCATGAACAGTTAGTTCATCCTAAAAATTTATTTTGCAGAATGGCCACGCCTTTCTGTGCCACAGGTGTGAAAACACATTATGGGCAGGATGTGCAAAATGACAGCTGTACTGTTCATAAGGAGGTGTGAAAAATGGCAATGTGGAAAATCTGAAGTGAAAATATTATAAATTGGTGAAGTTATGAGCGTGCGTAGAAACTGCGCAATGCACGCTCATAACACTGTCACTTTGGGGATTATTTCACCCAGTTTGCATGATGGGCTTTTGGGACCCCACCTCATGAACAGTTGCACTGACATTTTGTGAATCAGTCCCAAAGATAAGTCTATTTAGCAACCATAAATTCACCTTTCAGGACTGAGAACGAAATGACAATACCAGTGTTCATGAGGTGGGGTCCCAAGAACCCCATGTTGAAAATTTGCGGTCACAATTCCCAAAACTGGCTGAGATATCAACATAAGTTGAAATCTCCCCATTGACTCCCAAAAGCTAATTTTAACTTTATTTTGAAAATGTGTGCGTTTGCGAAAGTCTTGTTTTTGCAAATTGGCCATATTTGCTAAAATCTCAGTTTAACTTTATTTGCAAAATCTAGCATGTTTGTGAAAGTTTTGTTTTCACAAATCGACCATATTCGCGAAAATCTGTTTCATACTACTTAACTTTTCGCATAGGAAATAATGGAAATTAAAAACTTTAATAACTTTTGAACGTATTAATATTTTTTCACCAAACCTTCAAAAGGAACATCTCTGACTCAAATGCTTTCTAATCTGAAAATTTCAGCCCACACATGAAGCCATTTCTTGGATCCAGGATGACAAAAATAAAAAGTTACAAAATCCTGATTTTTCTATTTATTCAACACTTCATATCTCAAAACCACTCAACTGATTCCCACCACATTTGGCATGTCAAGAGACCTACACCTAGAGATTATGCATACCAAATGTCATGCAAATCCATTGAACATCTCCAAAGTTATTAACCCTCACAGTTTGAACTTTAACACAGAAGTGCACTTTTACCCTAACTATACCGGGACAACCGTACTTGTATTATATGTAATGTAGAATTTGACATAGACATAGAATTTGATGGCAGATAGGGACCGCTTGGCCCACCTAGTCTGCCCATTTCCTACCTAATGGATAAGCTGCAGATCCTAGTTAACCAGCAGCCTACTTCTTTCTACCCCACCCCTAGAATTGCCTTATGGCTGTCCCATGCATGCTTGAATTCAACCACTGTTTTTGACTCCACAACCTCCTCGAGGCCGTTCCATCCATCCACAACCCTCTCTGTGAAAAATACTTCTTTACATAACCTCTGAGCCACCCCCATCTTCAAATTGTGCCCCCTTGTTCTTGCACACCTCTTTTTGAAAGATGCCACCCTCTTGGACTTTGTTGATTCCCTTGAGGTACTTGAAAGTTTCTATCATGTCCCCACTCTCCCTCCTTTCCTCGAAGCTATACATATTAAGCTCCTTTAGTCTCTCTCTTCATATGTCTTCCAGTGCAGACCCTGCACTATTTTAGTGCCCTCCTCTGGACAGCTTCCATCTTGTCTGTGTCCTTGCGGAGTTGGGTCTCAGAACTGCACACAGTACTCAGATGGGTCTCACCAGCTGTCTGTACAGAGGGATAACAACTTCCTGTTTTCTACTAGTAATGCCTCTCCTATGCATCCCAGTATCCCCCAGCCCTCCTTACTGCCCTCTCACATTGCTTGCCCACCTCTAAGTCATCTGATATGACTACCCCAGGTCCCTTTCCATTTTGTTGTTGTTAGTATCTCACCCCCATTGTGTACTCTTCCCTGGTTTTTTCCCAGGTGCATTATCTTGCACTTCTTAGCATTAAATCTAAGCTGCCATACATTTGACCATTTCTCTAACCTTGCCAAGTCCCTTCTCATCCTTTCCACCCCACCTTGTGCATAAACTCTGTTGCAGATCTTTGTGTCATCTGCAAAGAGACATACTTTCCTTCAGTTCCTCTGCAATGCACACAAAAGACATTGAAGAGGACCAGTCTAATACTGAACCCTGCGGCACCCCACTCAGTAACCCCCTTTCTTCAGAGTGGACTCCATTTACTATTACTCTCCTGTGTCCTATTCTTCAGCCAATTCTTTACCCAGGCTATCATCTTGGGACCCACTCCCAGGCTGGCTAACTTGTATATTGATCTTTTGTGTGGGACTGAGTCAAATGCCTTGCTAAAGTCTAGGTAGACCATGTCCACAGCTCCTCCCTGGTCTACTACTTTGGTCACCCAGTCAAAGAAATCTATTAGATTAGTCTGGCATTACCTTCCTGCTGTGAATCCATGCTGCCTTGGGTTCTGTGTCCCTCTGGCCTCTAGGTACTTGACAATTCTTTCCTTCAGAAGTGATTCCATCATTTTCCCTATCACTGAGGTTAAACTAACAAGTCTGTAGTTTCCTGCTTCTGCTCTGCTCCCACTTTTGTGAGGGAATCACATCTGCCCTCCTCAGTCCTCAGGTACCACCCCATCCTCCCATGATTTGTTAAAGAGGGAGTCAGTGGTGTCACTAGTTCTACCCTTAGTTCTTTTAGAATTCTGGGATGAATCCCATCAGGCCCCATTGCTTTGTCCACCTTCAGTTTTAAGAGTTCTTTCAGAACCCTTTCTTCTGTAAATGGGCTGGTATCAACTTCTGTATCCAGAGTGTTTCTATTGTTTGTTTTAGGTACCTCCCCTCTTCATTTGTAAATACTGAGCAAAATATTTGTTTAGTATCTCTGCCTTTTCACAGCCACCTCTGCCCACCCACTCCCCTTTATTAAACCTTACTATCCCTCCCTTAGTCTTCCTTCGGCTCCTGATGTACCTAAAAGGTTTTATCCCCTTCTTAACTGAGTTGGCTATCTTTTCCTCAGTTCGGGCCTTTGCTGTTCTGACTGCCTTCCCAGCTTCCTTTTGCTTTAACTGATACAATTCTCTGTCTTGCTCCTTCTGTGATTCCTTGTACTTTCTGAATGCTTTCTTTTTCTCTTGAACCTTCACTGCCACCTCCTTTGAGAACCATAGTGGTTTTTACATCGTTTTGTTTTGTTTATTTGCTTCACACAAAGGCTTGTTACCTCTGTGATGGCAATTTTATTATTCCCATTGTTCTTCCACCCTCCTTCCTGCCCATTTGGTAGTGCATTCCTTAGGCACTCACCCATTTTAAAGTCAGCCCTCCTGAAGTCCAGTACTTTTGCCTTTGTATGACTTGACTCTATTGCTGTGTTGTTGTGAACCATAGTGTTCGATGGTCGCTAGTTCCCAGATAGCTACCCACTTCTACATCTGTGATCCTCTCTCCATCTCCATTTGAGAGGACCAGGTCTAAGTTGCTCCCTCTCGAGTGAGTTCCAATACTAGTTGTCTAAGGCATGCCCCTGTAGGGCATCTAGAATAACCTCACTCTTAGAAGTGGCTGCTGTAACTGCACTCCAGTTAACATCTGGCATATTCAGATCACCCATCAGCAATATCTCCCTTTATCTGCCATTCTAAGTATACTTTCTATCATTTCCTTGTTCATTTCCTCCCCTGAGAGAGTCTGTATCTAACCCTATGCAGATTGTGTGCCATTGCCTGCCTCCAAATTGACCCACAGTGCTTCTTCTCTCCCCTGTTTACCCTTTTTTCTGTTTCTTTGATTCCTTCTTTCATGTGAAAGCTACTCCTCCTCCTCTTTTACCCTCCCTGTCCCTCCTGTAGATAGTATATCCTGGTATGTTACGTCCCAGTCATGGTTCTGTGTGTACCATGTTTCTGTGACTGCCACGATATCCAGATGTTCCTCCTCCATCAAGGCCACTAATTCAGAGAGCTTGTTACCCAGACTACGGGCATTGGTACTCATTGCTCTCCATTTTTGATGGCTTTACCTTCTGTAGCAGCATCCCCACTGACCTTTCTACCTTGGTCTTTTCTCATTTAGTACCCTGTTTTGTAGGGAGGCTGGGATTTTCCTGCTGCTATCAGTGCCTCCCCTTGACTAGTTTAAAAGCTTGCCAATGAAGCATTTAAACCGATTGCCCAAAAGACTTGTTCCTTCTGGACAGATGCAGACCATCCTGCCAGTATAGGCTGGTGTCCCTTCAGGTGGAACCCCAGTTCCCAGTGAAGCCAAACCCTGTGCTCCACACCATTTTTCAACCATTCATTAAACTGCATGGTGCAAAGTACCCTCGCCTCACCCATGCCACTGACAGGCAGCACCTCTGAGAAGGATACTGTGTGTGCTACTTGTCTTAAGTCCCTCAGCTCTATAAAGTCCTTCTGCACTGCTCTAATCTCATGATGAGCCAAGTCATTTGTCCCTAGGTGGACAATGACGTCCAACTCGAACTCCCATGCACTGTTCTCACATGATCCTAAGGATCTTCCTGTCCCTCAAGCCAAGGCACCTTACTTCAGTTTTCCGTGCTCCCCCAGTTCTATCCCCTAATAACTGGAGTCCCCACCAGGAGCTGCTTCCTTTCCTGTGGTGCCCTCTGCCTCCTTCCTGAGGGCCTCCCTTGTGACAGTTGTCTGCACCCTCCTTAGTCTCCTCTGCGGTGCATCCATAGGGAACTATGCTCCCCAGAATGGTGTATGGATTGTGGAATGGAACAACTGACTGGGTGTGCCTCTGTTCCACCACCTTACCCTCCCTGAGCCCACTGTGGTCCAACTGCTGTTCTTTCTTGCAACTCTGAGGTAGTGGTGTTGGCTCTGTGCTCCCTGGATGGGGAGGTTCCTTGCTACTGTCCAGTGCGGCCTGAAGACGGGCAACTTCCTTCCTCAGGGCAGATGAGTTGTCTGCAAACAGGGCAGCATCTCAGCCTCAGAAAGACTCCCGGAAAACTTCTGCCCCACCAGCTACATTGCACTACTCCCCACATAACTTGTCTACCTTGTTTGGTTTTTGTGTGTGTGTGTGATTGGTGTGTTATATAGAAATATATGTATTTATATAATGTGTATGCTTATATTGTCAGTGCAGTGTGCTAGAGAGGATATGACAGTGATATGCACCTTGCCCTCTTGAGGAAATGATGTCAGAACCCCAGGTATAAAGGAACTATTTCCAGGGATGGGTGGGGTGAGGGGTGGGAAGGGTTTGAGCCTAAACTGTGCCCTCACAGAACAATCAGCTAAAGCTCTGACCTACAGCTGCGATGGGTGCCTTCCTGTCAGCAAGATGCCCAACGACAATTTGACAGAGAAAATACCCTGCTAATCAAACAGAGAAGAATCCAAACATCCAAGTCAGACACACAGATACAGATATGTATATATATAGATATATATCTATATATATATAGATATATATAGATATATGTCTATATCTATAGATATATATATCTATATATATATATATTATAGTAAACCCACCAGGATGAAGCACAGTGTCACAAGTTTCCTGCACGACGAAGGATTATCTCCCATTGAAATTGTATTGTTTGCTGCAGTAACTCTCCTGC
Organism: Neoceratodus forsteri; assembly: GCA_016271365.2. NCBI lineage: Eukaryota > Metazoa > Chordata > Ceratodontiformes > Ceratodontidae > Neoceratodus > Neoceratodus forsteri. The sequence goes on from CM057453.1 coordinate 908,277,792, forward strand.
AGAGTTTGCAGTTGAACTTCATCCTGGTGGACTTCACCGTATATATATATATATATATATATATATACACACACACACACACATGAAAGGCAATGTAATTGTGTACTACTTGTAGCCAGAGATACAATTGATTATTGTCTGTGATTCCTTTTAACATGTGTAAAACATCTGGACTGCATTCTTTCTTCACTTGCCCCATTATTAGACTTAGGTCATTTGTTTTTCTTATATGCTTGCCTGCATATTGGGCTGTGTGTATTGTGCTCAGTGCTCCTCCTCAGTCCATTCTAGTCCCACTGGTACTACTGGTTCACCTCAGTCCATTCCAGTCCCACCGGTGCCTCGTACTCACTGCAACACCCCTCGCCCACTTTTATGCCCTGATACCACCTGCTTAGTATCCCAGAATCTTTCTGCCAGCGTCCCTGCCTCTATCGTGAGCTTTTCCATATCCAGGACTCCTTTACAGACTATGAACATGTTATTGATGGATAGGATTATAAAGGCATCTCTGTATATATTATTTACCTTTATTTCTACACTGTGTATATTTTGTTGTATGCGTCTTGCTGCTGTTGTTTTATGTATATTTTACTTGTACTCTATTCTGTACCCTTGTCCTTACAAACTGCAGGTCCACCTTGTAAATGAGCTTGCTCAATGGTGATCGCCTAGGTAAATAAAGATTTTGATTGATTGATAGATTGATTGATTGAGTGTGTCTGGGTGGGACCTGGGGTGTAAAGGTGCACCAAGCTAGGTACCTGACCTCCTCCTACACTTTGCAGTAAAGCATCTCCTTTTCTCTGTGCATATCATGCTAGTTTTTCTCGGTGTTGCTGAATGCTGAATTTAACAGTCATTTACAATCCGCATGGTTTTGACCACCATTGATCCAGATGTTGTCTTGATTCTTATTCTAAGACTCGAGTCTTATGGCCAAAATGCTTGCAGACAGTCAACCAGCAGAGCTAAGTCGCAGAATGTTGTCAGACTAACCAAGCAATGTGTTATATAGGAACAAAACAATACGTTCTGATGAGTCTTACGGACAACATGCTGGCAAACAGTCAACATAGTAGGGCACCTCAAGTACACAGCTCACTCCTAGCAGGAGAGTAAAGATTCTGGACCACCTGCAGAAAACACTGTGGTGCCAGAATGTGCCACCACCATCCCCAGCTGGGATACATTGCCAGTGGCAACACATTCCCCAACCTGCCCAATCCATCGGCAGCTTGCAGGTTCACTCCAAAACCTGGATTACCAGAAGACAAGCACAACAAGCTTTCCCTGCTCCATCGGGAAGCCTGACACATGTTTTTTTTTTTACTCACCTTCATTTTATACATGCTTCTTTTTCTAATCATACTTAGGTTTTCCTTTTTCACACAACATGAAGCAAACTCTGTGAACTGTTGAAAAGTCATGCCCTTAAAACCAAGGCTTCAGAGATTTGAAGCAATTCAGTGGACAGACATAGGTAGAAAATGCATTTCAGCCTGCACCTGTCCCTTTTAAACCACTCCACATGTGTACTTTAACTTTTTACTGGAAAATTAAGTTCTTTAAACAAAGATACTAATCTAAAGCAGGTAGCAGGAGTTGAACCTGCTACTCCATTAAAGTGATTAATCAAATTTATAAACTACTGTATATCCTCTTCACTCAAAACCTATATGAACAAAATCTCTTAAAACCTATATAAACAAAAACAGAAACTTTAAACAGGGACAAACAATGGAGTTGTCTGAGGTATGGTGTTCAAGCCACACGATTAACTTTATACTATTAAAAAACACCTATAACAATAGCAGCATAAAAGCTAAATGACTTCTACGGCAGATTGCTGTCAGAGACATATAACTGAGCAACGCTTTAAATGGGAACAAAGTATTGCAAATTTTGAAATACTTTGTTGAAACACTTGTTCCATTATGAGCGTTGCTTGATTCCTATGTCTGACAGAGATTCTGTTTATGTAAGTTTAGTGAAGAATATAGTTCATAAATTTGACTAACCGCTTCAACAGAGTAGCAGGTTCATCTCCTGCTACCTGCTTTAGGTTAATATCTTTGTTTAAAGAGACCTTCGTTTCCAGAAAAAGGGATGAAGTACAGCAACACCAAAAGAAACAAGGAGAGAACTGAGTGAGAGATAACCATGAGAAAGCCGTATAACAAATAAGTTGCGGTCTCTCTCTCTCTCTAGAGATGTGGCATGTACTGGGTGCAAGAAATGTGTCATTCTCTCTCTCTCTCTCTCTCTCTCTCTCTCTATGGATGGCAAAAATGCATTTCAGCCTGCATCTGTCCTTTTAAACCTGCCTCCACATATGTACTTTAACTCTTTTACTGGAAAATAAAGTCTTCTTTAAACAAAGATATTAATCTAAAACAGGTAGCAGGACATGAACCTGCTACTCCGTTAAAGTGGTTAAAAAATTAATGAACTACATTCTCTTCATTAAAAACCTGGCTGTTCAGGTATCCATCACCCTTTCTGTGAAAAGTACTTCCACATCCCTCCTAAATTTGCCATACTCCAGCTTCATATCATGTCCCTTGTTATAGAGTACCTTTTTCTCCTGCACATTCTATCACCCCCGAGTTTCCACTCTGTTACAGATCTTGGTGTCATCTGCAAAGAGGCAGACCTTCCCTTCAGTTCTTCTGCTATGTTGCTTACAAAGATATTGGAGAGGACCAGTCCCAACACTGATCCCTGAGCTACCCACTGGTCACCTCCTTCCTTGAAATGCACTCCATTTACCTCTATCCTCTCGTCCTCTCCACCAACCAGTTTCTTATCTAGGTTTCCACCTTATTATCTTCCCAAGTTACCCAACTTGCTTACTAATCTCCTGTGTGGAAAGGTGTTGAAAGCCTTGTTGAAATCCAGGTAAGTCAAGTCCTCTCCTCCTCCTTGATCTAGCTTCTTGGTCATCCAGTGAAACTTGTCTATCAGATTTGTTTGGCATGACCGTTCCTCTGTAAAACCATGCTGCCTTGGGTCCTGTAATCCACTGGATAAAAGATATTCCACAGTCCTTTCCTTTAATTGTGTTTCCATTAACCTAACCATCACCAATGTCAGGCTAACAGGCCTATAATTGCTCACCTTTTCCTTGCTACCACTTTTATGAAGTGGGACATCTACCTTCTCCAGTCCTCTATGACCACTCCAGTCTGCAGTGATCTGTTACAAAGGTCTGTCAGAGGTGCAGCTAGTACCTGCCTGGTTCTCTCAGCATCCTTGGATGTACTCTGTCTGGCCCCATAGTTTTATCTATCCTAAAATTATAAAGTGCTTTCCAGACCCTCCCCACCAAAAGGACTACTATCCATTTCTCACCCTCCCTCAAAGCTTCTGGTGCCTGTTTGTTGTCCTTTCCCTCCCTCCCTTCCCTTTTACTGTGAACACTGAGCAGAAGTATTTGTTCAAGATGTTTGCCTTTCTTGATCCTCCTTGGTACAGTTCCTCCTCCCTATTTAACTGTACAATACCTCCTTTTGTCTTCCCCTTTTCACTAACATACCTAAAAATGCCTTGTCCCCTTTGATGCTCCTTGAGCTATTCTTTCCTCAGTTTTGCTTTTGCTCTCCTTACTACTTTGCTTGCCTCTCTGTTTCCCATTACACCTCCCTATCCTCTTTCTCTGAGCCTTCTTGTACCTTCTGAAAGCTAGTCTTTTAGACGTTACCTTTTCTGCTACCTCTTTTGAGAACCATAGCGGTCTCCTCTTTCTTTTACTTTTGCTTACTTGCTTAACACAGAGGTTTGTTGCTTTCACTGTGCCATCTTTTAGACTGACCCACTTTTCTTCCACCCCATGTCCTCACTCTCTGTCAGTTCATTCATGAGGCATTCACCCATCTTAGTAAAATCAGCCCATCTGAAGTCTAGGACCCTTGCTTTGTGTGGCTAGATTCTTTTTAATTTTATTATTGTTTTGGTAACGGGTAAAGCCCACTAGACACAAGTGTCTGCTTTCAGGGGTGACCTGGGAGCACAGAGTGGTTAAATGACTTGCTCAGAGTCACACAGTATGCAAGCGGAGGTTGTGGGAATCAAACCCAAGTCTACTGGCTGTACCAAGCTCATTCACAGCTCGTTACCCTAACCTCTAGGCTATACAGCTGTTCTTATGATGAACCACACTGTACGATAATCACTGGTCCCCAGATGGCTACCCACTCTGTTATCTGCAACACCGACCCTTTTAGTAAGCAGCAGGTACAGTATTACCCCATCAGTAGTGGATTCACTGACTAATTGTCTGAGGAATGTCCCTGCAGGGAGTCAGGATGTCATTGCTTCTAACTGATGCTGCAGCAGGAGGCTCCAGTTTACATCTGGCAGACTGAAGTCCCCCACCAGTAACACCTCCTTTTCTGTTATTTTGCCAGTTTCTTCTAACATTACCTTATCTAAGTCCTCCCCTTGTGATGGAGACCTGGGCTCACTCCTGTCTGAACAGTGGATTGTTTTCCCAACTCAAGGGTAACCCACAGCATCTCTGCCCTCCTTCAGCTCCTTGTATTTCCCTTGCTTTTATGCTTTCTTTCACATAAAGTAACTCCCCTCCTTTCTTTCTTATCCTGTCCTTCCGAATAATGTGTAGCCTGGTATGACCATGTCCCAGTCATGATTTTCAGTGACCCATGACTCGGTAATGGCCACTGTATCCAGGTCAGCCCCTGCCATGATGGTCTTGAGGTTTGGGATATTATTTCCCAGACTCCTTAGCACACATGGCCTTCCAGATTTTGTTAGCTCCTTGCTTATCGCATCCCCTTTTCCTTTTATTTCCCCCTTCTCCCTCTTTTCAACAGCCTGGTTCATTTCCCCTTCCTCCTTTGCTAACCTCATACTCGTTACATAGATACATAGATACATAGATACACAGATACATAGACAGTGTCGGCAGATAAGGGCCTATGGCCCATCCAGTCTGCCATTTGAGCTTGTAAGTTCATGTTATGTTTTCCTAGAAGTCTGTTGCCCCTCAACCCATGTTGGTTTCCTTTATGCTTTGTGGGATTATCTTCCATGGACTCTCCATACTCTCTATCTCAGCCTGTCGGGAAGCAGTTTCTGCTTCTCCTTTTCTTCTGCCTTCCCTGGCTAGTTCAAACATTTATCAAAAAGTTTACATATTCCACTGAGAACTGTGGATCCCCTTCTGGATGGATATAGGCCATAACCTCTGCATGGGCTGTTATCCTCCTAGGTGGGCTCTCAGTTCCCAGGGTAGTTATATCCCTCCTCTTTGCACAGGATTTCAACCATGAGTTGAAAACTCCTCTCCTTCCACCTGTTGTAGACAGGCAGTAGCTCTGCAAAAGCTACAGAGCATGTTACCTGTTTAAGACATTTTCCCAGCTCCCTAAACTCCCTATACACTGTTGTTGCCCCATCCCTAGTGGTATACTGATGGCACAGTGACAGGAATACCACGAAGGCCATCACAGTGCCATTTTCAACAGTTCGCTGTGATGGTCTCCATGTATTCCGACACTGTTGCCACGGGGTGTTTGCTCCTCCTGAACTAACTCTGACTGGAGTTAAATCCTTAGTGTGGGTGGTACGTGGGGGTGAACCTCCCCACAGAAAACATTTGTTCCCATGATGGCACAACACCAGTTGGTGGTGTTGTGCTGTCACCATGACGCATGGTCGATAAATTTCTTGTCACCGCAGCATAGTGGAACTGCTGCCAGCCAGGTCATTTATCCAATGTACTAACCTCCTTATCCTCTGAAGTTATTAGTATGGGTGACCTTAATATGTACTGGTTATCTACTTCTTCAACCCCTAAATGAATTATAGACAACTTTGCTTGTCACAGCTTACAATGGAAGCTATCACCCCAACAAAAACCCTAAGAACAGTACCCTGCTTGATGTCATATTGGTCAACAAACCCCTCTTTATGTAGTAACAAAAGCTGTGACACACACACCCCAATTCATATCTCGGACACCAGAGCTACTAAGTCATATATTTTATTAAATAAAACCGGCACCATGTCCAGCCTGGCGCATTTCGATACTTCCTTTATCAAAGGCTAAAAGGCAATACAACACATTTAAATGCTGGTCAGTTCATGACATCATCACTCATCCACTGGTTCACAGTTAATTACACAATTCAAAAACATTGCATAGTCCCTTCCAAATAGGTGGCATCCCATTCCAAAATAAATACAATTGTATAAACATAATCATTATAACACCTAAAACATAGCAAACAAAGTGCAAAAACCCATATGTGCAAACACATATTCTGTGCAAAACTCAGCAATGTTAAACATTACATAAGTTAAAGAAAGGCTTTCATGTTGCATTCATCTATCTTCCAGATATGGTTGCAGTTCAAAACCTGCATTGAGACCTGTTTTTGTAAGGTCTAAGTCGTATAATCCATTCATTTTCCTTTTTCAACACTTTGTTACGGAAGTTACTACCCTCTGATCAGGGAATACTGTTTCGATTCCCATAAATTTGAATTCATGACCTATTTCATTTCTTTTTTCAACAATGTGTGCAGCAGTAGTATATGTAACATCCTGTTTATCAATTACTCTAATGTGTTCATTAACTCTCAGTTTAAATTGCCTTTCTGTCTTGCCTATGTAGAACACATCACAATTACATTTAGCTAAATATAAGATGTCTTGGGTGTTGCATGTGATAAGCTGCCTGATATCATATTGTTTCTCATCCTGAGCTCCTAACTGAAAATTCTTGCCTGTGGTGATGTTTTAGCATGCCACACAGTTTTACATTGGTGACATCCTTACTGTTGCTAAGCCACGTACTATGCTTTTATTCTGCTGAAAGCGGCTTTTCACCAGACTATCTCTGAGAGGTTGGGACACGTTTGTAGGACAATAGGTGGGGTAATAATGTATTTTTGTAACCCTTTGTCACAAGATAAGACTTTCCAGTGCATTCTGATTATTTTCTCCACCTCATTCGAATGTACAGAAAAAATAATTACGTAATGGAATCTATCACTCTCTTGTTCTCGTCCTGTCTTATCCCAGAAGTTCTTCCGGTCTTTATTTGCAGCTACATTATATGCTGTGTCAATAGGTTTTGTGCATACCCCTATTGGTCAGTCTGCTATGTAAATCTTGTGTCCCTTTATTTAAAATCTGTGTTCTCACTACACTTTTTCTTTAGTCTCAAAAATTGTCTTTTCGGGATATTAACTACTGTGTGGCATGGATGGCAACTTCGAAGCATGTAGAAACGTATTGCCATCCATGTCCTTTCTGTACAAATCTGTGCTGATCTAACCAGCTTATTTTTTGTCACCTTCAGGTCTAAGTAGTTAATTTGTTCTCTATCCACTGTACACTAAATCTAAGGTGCCCATTTGTGCTGTGCAAGAATGTAATGAATGTCACAAACCCACTCAACAGGTCAGGCCCTCTGCTCCCACAGTGCCTACCTCTGAGTGAAGTATGTGAACAGGTAACAGACAGGATAAGACCCTGTCTGCTTGTGGAGTCCAAATCACCTTTGGTCTCAAGTTCTGTGGGGATTCAAACTGTGAACCTTATGCTAGCATACCCAAATGTACAGGCTCAGATAATCTGCTCTTTGGGGGATGCCAGATATCTTTCACCTAAGGGCACCTAACCAGGTATCCAAAATGAACCCTTGAAACTCTATAAAAGACCTTGGGTATCTTCTTACCTTTTCCCAGTTTGGGTAACACCATCAAGCTCTGAACAGTTGTCAAATTTAACCAGCTATACATCACATACAAAAAGGAACTTGAAGACACACCCAGGTAGTCTTTTTAAATGAAAGGTTTACTTAAAAATGGATAAAAATATGTAAAATGTGAACACAGAACACTATATTACAAAGCATACAATCACTTAAAAGAAACCAGGAAAAGTAATAACAAAACTCCTACCACAATAGAATTAGACTTTTTCTGTCTAATGTATTACCTCTATACAGTGCTAAGTTAGATCAGATATCTTGTTTTTAAGTGTCCAACAAGAAATGTGTCACTAAGTTCAGCCACAGTATTCAGTTTAAACTGTGTGTCTCCACCCTTTGTGTGTCATCTAGCTCCTCCTTGTTGAATATAAAAATATATGAATCAATGACCTTCCTGTCAGGAGATATTTTAAATACTGTGACTTCAGCAAAACAAATTTCCCAAATTATGACAGTCTTTAAATCAAGCCTTTCCTTTGATCTCAAGTAGTTCCTCTTCCCATGCCACATCAAAGGATTTTTATGACTTTTCCATATCTCACTTAAGTGCAATATAGCTTTTTAACACCAGTTGATATTAAATGATCTTTCTCTTAAGACGTCATTAAAGTTTATGATCTCCATCCTCTGGCAGACTCATAAAGTCCCATTTCATTTCCACTTCAAAGCAGCAACAGGCCATAAAATGCAATGTCTCAAGGAAGTTAATCACATTACAGAGATCTGCTGGATTAATATATATTCTGTCATTTTACTGAAACCTGGGGAGGGGCCATCCCACAGGCTGTCTCATGAAAGACACTCACATACCACATTCTATATACAAATATCATACAGCAATCATAACTAGGGATGTAAGTTTGTCAGGGATGAGGTTTTAATGACTCATTATTTGTTCATGAAATCATTAGTAAACAGCAGTAAATGTTGTGGCACTGTCATCATTGCTACATTCTGATGACACTAGTGAAAGTCATGGAAGTCCTGAATAAAGATCAGACATCATGGAATCAATGGTGTATAGGACTGCTATGACAAACTTACATCCCTAATCTTAACCAGCTGGCCAGTGTCACAATCCTCCGCACCTAGACTGAATTTGGGGCTCTATCCCTTCATGGGATGAGCTTTCCAAATCAGTTCATCCTCATAAACACAAGACAGGCCATCGGCATTTGGATTAGTCACTCCAGTCCTATGTAAGATTGTCATGTCTTCCCTTAGCAAGGCAAGACTCCATCTTAATAGTCTACCATTAGTTTTTCCCCATTTGGGTCAGCCAAATCAGGGGTTGTGGTCCAATTGTACCTCAAAATGCTGCCCATATAAGTATGGCTCTAACTTCTTTATGGCCCACACTATGGCAAGACACTCTTTTCCACAGTAGAGTATGCCTGCTCCTGGGAGTAACGTTTTACTCAGGTACACTACCAGGTGATCTTTCCTTGGCTGGATGTCTGACTCAGTACTGCTCCAATACCCACATCTGAGGCATCAGTCTGAACTATAAAGGTCTGCTATAGAAACATAGACTTTGATGGCAGATAAGGACCGCTTGGTCCATATAGTCTGCCATTTCCCTACCTACAGGATGAGCCCAGATCTAGTTAACCAACAGCCTATTTCTTCCTATCCCCCACAAGAATTGCCTTATGTCTGTCCATGCATTCTTGAATTCTCCCACAGTTTTAGACCCCACAACCTCCTCAGGAAAACTGTTCCATGCATCCACTACCCTCTCTGTAAATAATACTTCCTCACATTGTCGCTGAACTGCCCCTTCTATCTTTAAATTGTGTCCCCTTGTTCTTGCCGTCTCTTTTTCTGAAAGATGCTACCCTCTTGGACTTTGTTGATTCCACTGAGGTACTTAAAAGTTTCTATCATGTCCCCCTCTCCTTCTTTCCTCAAGGGTATACATATTAAGCTCCTTTAGTCTCTCCTCATATGGCTTCTCTTGCAGACCCTGCACCATTTTAGTTGCCCTCCTCTGGACTGCCTCTATCCTGTCTATGTCCTTGTGGAGGACTTGTCAATACAAAAGCACTGCACAGTGCCTACTTCCAGTCTGGTAAAGGCTTTTCACAGGCTGGTTCCTGGGTAATTTCTTCCATGCTTTTTTACCAGGTCAGATAGGGGGCAGCCAGGGCACTGTAATTGGGAAAAATTTCCTATAGTACCCTGCTGTCCCTAGAAACTCCTGACCTGCTTCTGCATTTCTGGTCTGGTCCATGCCTTTATCACCTCTATTTTGACTTGGTTAGGACAGAGCTGTGTCCGGCCTACAACATGCCAGAGGTATGCCACTTCAGCCATGGCCATTTGGCACTTCTCAGCTTTGACAGTGAGCCTGGCCCTCTGTGTCCTGTCTGGCAGTTCCCTAAGGTGGGACAGGTGTTCCTCCCAGCTGGCACTAAAGATGGCAATGTCATCCAGGTATGCCACAGGCGTACTCCTCAACACCATTTAACACCTGGTTCACCAACCTTTGGAAAGTGGCGGGGCATTCTTCTTTCCGAAGGCTTTTACTTTAAATTCAGATAAGCCTATTGGAGTGTTGAAGGCTGACCTCTCCCTAACTCCATCAGTTAACTTGACCTGCCAATGCCCTTTATCAGGTCAATAGTCGTGAAGTAGGTCACCTCCCAACTTGTCCAGGAGTTCATCCATCGGGGCATCGGGTGGGCGTCTGATTTCATGACTGTATTCAGTCCATGATAGTCCACACAGAAATGAGTAGAGCCATCTGGCTTATACACAAGAACTACGGGTGAGGCCCAGCGGCTATGGGATCGCTGGATTACCCTAAATCCAGCATTTCCCCATCCTCCTAATGTCCTTTTGGACAGCCTGTGACACCGATATGCTGTCCGCTGTATGGGTGTCTGTGTCCTGTCTCCACATCGTGCGTTGCTAAGGGGTTAGTCCAGGCTTGGTGCTAAACAGGGGCAAAGTCTGCTAAAACCTCCCTTACTTCCTGGATCTTGTCTGGGGCCAGCTGTGGAGACAATTTAACTGCCTCCACAGAGGCCTCCCACTGCTTTCTTTCAGCGAGTCTAGAAAGGTGTCTCCCTTTGTCCATCCCTCCCCAGGACTACATACTGCAAACACCATGTCAGCCCTATTAGCAAATGGCTTCATCATGTTGACATGGTACATTTTTTCTGTCTGTCTTCTGTCAGTAACTCTATGATATAGTTCACATCATTTACCTTCCTAACTACTTTATCTGGTCCTGCCCACTCAGCCTGCAGCTTGTCTTTCCAGACGGAACAAAGACCATGACTTCCTGACCCACCGTGTCTGAGTGAGTTCTGGCTGTGTGGTCATACCACACTTTTGTTTCTGCTGGGCAGCTGCCAGGTTGCTCTGGGCTGTCCCCATAAGCTCCTTCAGCCTTTCCCTAAACCTAAGGATGTAACCCACTATGGGAGTTCCCTGGGTGGCATGCTTGCCTTCCCAGTCTTTTCAGATCAAGTCTGGGGCCCATGTTCCCAGCGTCTATACAAGAGCTGGAAGGAAAAAATCCTGTCAACTCTTGGGGCACCTCCCTTTATGCAAACAACAGGTGGGAAGGTATTTCTCCTGTCCCTCCATGCTGTTCAGCAAACACTTGGGGCATTGACTGAGGTACCATTAAATCTTTCCACAAGCCCATTGGCTTGCGGGTGATAAGGTGTCATGCATCTCTGCACCACCCTTACTTCTCCCACAAACATTTCATCAGGTCTGACATGAAGGAACACCCTTGATTGGTGATAACCTCCTGCGAAACCCAACACGTAGAAAATCCCAAGTAAGGCATCTGCCACTTTGTCTGTCCTCAGTGAGGATAGGGCAACTGCCTCTGGGTACCGGGTGGCATAATCCACCACAGTCAGGATGAACCTCTTCCCGGAGGAGCTGGGGTATTAAAGGCCCCATAATATCCATTCCACCCTCTGGAATGGCTCCTCCACTATGGACAATGGAATTAGGGTCGCTTGGGTTTCCTACCTGCCTTCCTATTTCTTGGCACCAGTGACAAAATCTGCAATACTCCTTCACCTGCTGGTGAAGTTGGGCCAATAGTAATTCTGGGTCAATCACTTATTGTAGTGCGTGTGATTCCCAGATGACCAGACAAGGGAATATTGTGTGCAATATTGAGCAACTGCTCACGATACCCCTGAGGAATGACAAGCTGCCTGCCTATCACCCTTCCTCTGTCTGCACAGCCTGAGTATACATCAGTCCATTTTCCCAATAAACTTTATGTTTACCATCACCTCCTATGCTCCATCACAGTCTGCTCAAGCCCTCAGCTTCTCTAGACTAGGATCACTTTTCTGAGCAGCTGCAAAGCTCCTTACACATTTCCAAGGCATGGGACAGGTTCTCTTCAGTCTCTAAACTAGGGTCCTAGCACTACCATCAGGGCACTCAGGATCACTGTCATCCTAACCCTCTGATAATTGGTCACCTCCTTCTCGGAATGACCCTCTGTAGCTGTGGTTAACTGCTACTGGGAAATATCTACCCTTTTAATTAGTCTCCCTATCAGAGACACAGGCTGAAGAACCAGCCTTCCAGTGGTTTCTACACTGGCTGTGGGGTCCAGGGAACTACAATTTCCCTTCCCACTTGGCGATGGGTAACTGCACACACCATCCCTGTTTGAGATTGTTGCCAAGGATGACATCAACTGCTAATGTTTTGCTCTACCCACCTGTTGCACAATTTCCCCTGTTTCACCCCAGTCCAGGAGAACACTAGCGAGTGGCAATGTGGTCTCCTTACCAGTGAACCCTTGCAGTTACAAATTCATTGAGCATAAGCTAACCAGGCTCAATCAGATCCTTTTTACCAATGTTAGGGATGCCCCTGTGTCCTTAACCCTTGTGTCTGTACACCATTCACCATGACTGGGTGCATGTGTTCCCTCATGTTCCTGAGCATGCTTCAAGGACGCATAAACAACCCACTTCCTTCCTAGCACCATTCTGCTTATTACTCATCCTTTTGGTACACTGTCTGGCAATATGCCCAGTTTCTTTACAGACCCAACATTTGTTCTTTTCTCAGAAAAATCTTTTCTTGGATACCTGGGGCTAACTGGTTTCAGTGGAGGCAGTGAGGTTTTGCTGCCCTGAAGGCACACTTTCCCCTTTCTGCATGGCCACACCCTCCCCATTCACTCTCAGAGCAGGTCTGCTCTTGGAATAGCAATCTGAGACTTCAGCAGCCTCTTGCACTGTTTTGGGATCTCGGTCCTCCAGCCAGGGTTTTCAGCTCTGCTGGGCATGCCCAAAACTGTTCTAACAAAACAGCATTTTCAATTTTATCTACAGAGTTTGCTTCAATTCCTTCACACAACATTTAAAACTGGCGTTGTTTCATGGCTAGCTCCTCGTAGCTCATATCAGGGCTCCTCCAGAGCTTACGGAGATTAGCTCTGTATCTTCAGCAGTTAAATCAAACTTTTTTAAAGTGTAGCTTTAAGTTTGCTGTATTCATTACTGTTGTCATTGTCCATTTGACCCAATGCATCCTGAGTTTTCCTGGTAGTAGCAGGATAGCTGGAAGCTCCAGGACCCTCTAGGAATTTTAGCCTGAATGCAAACTTTTAAAAGAATTTAAAAGGCATCCATAACCTCCCCTCTTTAAATTCAGCTATCAATTTAGAATTCAATTGTAACCAGTCCTGTGGTTCCAGTTAAACCCAAGCCACTTACATTACCTGCACTGATGCTGGTGGTTGAGTCGTAGCTTCTCACTTCAGGTCACCTCTGACGCTCATGCTCCTTACGGTCCACATCTCACTGTTTATGCTCCCTCTTCTCCTCTGCAGCTTGCTGGTGCTCACGCTCTTCACGGTTTGCCTCTCGCTGTTCTTGCTCCCTCCTCTCCTCTGCAACTCACTGTTCTCACTCCCTCTTCTCCTCTGTGGCTCACTGTTCTTACTTCTCCTCTCTCTGGTACTCCAGCTCCATTCTGCAAAACTCAATCTGCAGCCTGATTGCTTCTGGCTCCAGAATACTGGTGACCTTCTCCTGGTGCTGTGGCCCTTCGCTGGCACTGGCCCTGCTGTCATTCTCACTGGATCTGGACACTGCCCTGGCGCTAACCCTCCATGCTCAAGGTTTGGTCTTTTACAGTCACAGTCTGTGACTTGATGCTCTGGGCATCTGCTGCCATCAGGGAATCCATGAGGTTCTGCTTGGTGGCTCTCCTCTCATACAGGACTCCCTCTCCTGGCACAACTGCCTTAAGTAGTCTACAGTATGCCCACTGTGGTTGAAGCCATCTTCTTCTAACTATGGCTACTCTAACTTGCACTTTAGAAAAAAAAAATAAAGCAGGTAGGGACTCGACTGTAAGCAAAATTATATAGTTCTGTTTCCTTTTTGAAAAGAAATCACTGCCTTGTTTGGCAAGTGGGTTATACAGTATTAACCTGACACACTGAACAGTTAAAGCTTGTGTTACCAAATTTATCTGCACGCCGCGTAACCAATCTGTCTGCAAGCCACTCAGCAGATCAGGCCCTCTGCTTCCACAGTGCCAATCTCCGAGCACAGTATTGTGAACAGGTAACAGACAAGGTAACCCTTCTGTCTGCTTGTGGGTCTGAATCACCTTTGGTCTCAAGTTCTGGGGGATTCAAACTGTGAATCTTATGCTAGTGTACCCAAATGTACAGGCTCAGATAATCTGCTCTTCAGGGGATGCCAGATATCTTTTGCCTAAGGGCACCCTAACAGGTATCCAAAATGAACCCTTAAAACTCTATTAAAGACCTTAGATATCTTCTTACCTTTTCCCAGTTTGAGTAACACCATCAAGCTCTGATCAATTTTCAGATTTAAACATCTATACATCACATGCAAAAAAAACTTGAAGACACACCCAGGCAGACTTTTTAAATGAAAGGTTTACTTAAAATGGATAAAAATATGTACAATGTAAACACAGAACACTATATCACAAAGCATACAATCACTTAAAAGAAAACAAGGAAAAGTACAAACAAAACTACCACAATAGAATTAGACTTTTCTGTGTAATGTATTACCTCTATACAGTGCTTAAGTTAGATCAGATATCTTGTTTCTTAAGAGTCCAACAAGAAATGTGTCACTAAGTTCAGCCACAGTATTCAGTTTAAACTGTGTGTCTCCACCCTTTTGTGTGTCATCTAGCTCCTCCTTGTTGAATATAAAAATATACAATCAATGATCTTCCTGTCAGGAGATATTTTAAATACTGTGACTTCAGCAAAACAAATTTCCCAAATTATGACAGTCTTTGAATGAAGCCTTTCCTTTGATCTCAGTAGTTCCTCTTCCCAGGCCACATCAAAGGTTTTATGACTTTTCCATATCTCACTTAGGTGCAATATAGCTTTTTAACACCAGTTAATATTAAATGTTCTTCCTCTTAAGACATCATAAAGTTTATGATCTCCATCCTCTGGCAGACTCATAAAGTTCCATTTCATTTCCACTTCAAAGCAGCAACAGGCCATAAAATGCAATGTCTCAAGGAAGTTAATCACATTACAGAGATCTGCTGGTTTAATATATATCCTGTCATTTACCTGAAACCTGGGGGGCATCCCACAGGCTGTCTCATGAAACACGCACATTCTATATGCAAATATCATACAGCAATCATAACCAGCTGGCCAAGTGTTACAATGAATTCATCCAAGGATTCATGAGTGCCTTTCCAGATGAGTATGACATCATCTATATAATGGTACCAAAGCAACAGCTGGTGCAGAAAAGGGTTACTTTGGGGTTGATAGATGACATCATATTCCATTTGCCTACATATAGATTGGCAACTGATGATGACAGGTTGCACCCATAGCAGTGCCTTTTATCTGCTGATATAAGTTGCCATCAAGCGTAAATACATTCTTTTTAATACATGTTCCAGTAATTTTAGAATGAATTCTACAGGTGGCTCCATGTTTTCATTATCCCTGTTTAGAAAAATGCTACAGCATCTGAAGCCCCCTCATAAAGATGCGTTTGTGTACAGTGATTCGATGTCTAAGTAGCTAACAAACAGTCTTCACCTAGAGTTTACTCTTTTAACACATTCAATATGTCTTTAGGAGCTTTAACATAAGATTGCAAATGCTGTACATGCTTGCGCAATGATGAGTCCATACTGTGGAATGGGTTCTGTTAGGCTACCTAAACCGCTGACTATCTGGTGACTGGGTGTTTTCCTGGTGCTTATGCACTTTCGGCAAGATATAAAGTAACTTTTTGGGGTGGTCTGTTGGTAGAAATTTCTTAGTCAATTCAGTAATGTGGCCCTGTTCAAGGCTATATTCACAGTGTCATCCATACAGGATTTAAATTCCCAAGTGGGTCAAATTCAATTTAGCATAGAGAGTCATATGAAGCAATTGTCTCTCTACTTCTTGGTTAGAATCCATAACATCCATCAACACAATGCAACCTCTTTGTCTGCCAATTTTACAGTATAATGATATCACAGTCACTTTGTAATGATTGGATTGCATCACGCTCTTCGGACTTTAAGTTGTTATATTGAAAGCGTGGTAAATTATTAAACAGTTGTTCTAAAGCCTTCTCTAGAGTTCTCTAAATATACTCACTGCGTAGCAGAGGGTAGGGTTGAATGTGGAATTTGGTTTGAAAGGAGAGGGCTGTATTGGTCAAGTCTGTTGTCTCTCTTTCCCTTGTGTTTTATAAAAATTATTTTAAGTTCAGCTTCCTGCAAGTCAAATGCATGTCCACAATTGTTTGCATTGGATTCAAGGGGTAGAGGAGAAGCCAAGGCCTTTTTCAGGAGGTTACTCTCAGCCTGAGAAAGATTGTGTTTGGAGGTTAATAATCTCAATGTCATCACTCACCTCCTCCAGTTCCTGTAGTTGCATCTCCACCATTCCCCTCCTGAATCTGTTGTAGCCTCATTGTCTGTTGTGCTCTGCATCTCCTCCCCCGTATTCTCTTCCACCTTGGAACCTCTTGTGGTAATTTGCCAGCCTGGGACTTCGTTGTGGTCCTTGTTACACTTGTTGCAAAGCTAATGGTGGTTCTGCTTCTGTGTGGCCGTGGTATAAAAGAGAACCATGGTTCCTTTTCTCTCCTTATGGCCACTCTCCTCTGTGCTGTAATTAAAGGACACATGCCTTGGTCTTTTCAGTATACCTCTTGAGTTTCTTTCTTCCAGGTATAGACACGGTTATTTCCATAGTCCCTTTATCACGAACAAATTTAATTTGTTTAGGACTTTTAGATCTCTGTCCAATTTTGCTATGGATTCTTGTAATTTTTATTGAAGAAATCAAAATCCTCATGGTTCTTAAATATTAATACTGCTGTTGGATTTTCAGGATTCAGGAGGGGAATGGTGGCAAATGCAACTACAGGAACTGAAGGGGTGAGTGATGACATTCAGATTATTAACCTCTCCAAACACAGTCTTTCCAGGCCGAGAGTAACCTCCTGAAAAAGACCTTGGCTTCTCCCTCTCTACCCCTCAGATCCAGTAAAACAATTGTGGACCTGTATTTGACTTCAGGAAACTGAACTTAAAATATGTTTTATAAAATGCAAGGGAAGAAAGACAAAGTACTTTACCAATACAGCTCTCTCCTTTCAAACCAAATTCCACATTCAACCCTCCCTCTGCCAAGCAGTGAGTGTGTTTAGAGAACTCTGTGAGAAGGATTTAGAGCATCTGTTTAATAATTTACCACACTTTTAATACAAGAACTTAAGTCCTGAAGAGCATGATGCAATCCAATTGTTACAAAGTGACTGTGATATCATTATAAAACAGGTGGACAAAGGGGTTGCATTGCCTTGATGCATGTTATGGATTATAAACAAGAGTAGAGAGACAATTGCTTGATATGACTTTCTATGGTAAACTGAATCTTGATCCCACTGGAATGTAAAACCTGTATTGATGACACTGTGAATATGGTCTTTGAACAGGGCCACATTACTGAATCGACTAAGAAATTTCTACAAACAGACCACCCCAAAAAACTACTTTCTACATCTTGCCAAAAGTGCACAAGAACCAGGAAAAAACCACCTGGTCGCCCAATAATCAGAGGCTTGGGTAGCCTGACAGAACCCATTTCACAGTATGTGGACTTGTTTTTGTGCAAGCACATACAGCATTTACAATCTTATGTTAAAGATACTAAAGACATATTGAATGTGTTAAAAGAGCAAACTCTAGGTGAAGACTGTTAGCTACTTTAGACAGCTAATCACTGTACCCAAATGTACCTGACGAGGGGCTTTAGATGCTGTAGCAGTTTTTTCTAAACAGCGATAACAAATGCATGGAGCCACCTGTAGAATTCATTCTAAAATTGCTAGAACATGTATTAAAAAAGAATTTACATTTGATGGCAACTTATATCAGCAGATAAAAGGCACTGCTATGGGTACAACCTGTGCCATATACCGATGGTAGATTGAAACAGTTAGCACAAAGACCATCTCAGCAACAGGAATTGAGCAAATACCTTGGGTCTCTGTGATGGTCTCTGCTGGCAACAGAACTGCCAGCGCCATTGTGTCACCTTCTCCCGAGACAACTCCGACTTGGAGTTGTATCCCTAGAGACCAGGGGTATAGTGCAGGGGCACAGCCCCCATAAAACATCAGACATCCTTGACAGTGCAATGCCGACACTCGGCATTGCATCTGTCACTGTTGGGGATGTCGGTGAGGCAGCTGTCATGCAGCTAAAGGTAAGCCAATCTGTGCACCATTAGTAGCCAATCTATATGTAGGAAAATGGGAATATGACGCCATCTACTACCACCAAAGCAACCCTTTTCTGCCCCAGCTGTTGCTTTGAAGCATTATATAGATGACATCATAATCATCTGGAAAGGAACTCTTGAATCCCTGAATGAATTCATTACATTCTTGCAAAGCATGAACAAGCACCTTAGATTTAGCTGTACAGTGGATAGAGAACAAATTAACTACTTAGACCTGAAGGTGACAAAAAATGAAGCTGGTGAGATGAGCACAGATTTGTACAGAAAGGATGTGGATGGCAATACATTTCTACATGCTTCAAGTTGCCATCCATGCCACACAGTAGTTAATATTCTGAAAGGACAATGTTTGAGAATAAAGAAAATTGTAGTGAGAACACAGATTTTGAGAAAGGGGCACAAGATTTACATAGAAGACTGAGCAATAGGGGTATGCACAAAACCTATGACACAGCATATAATGTAGCTGCAAATAAAGACCAGGAAGAACTTCTGGGGATAAGACAGGAAAGAGAACAAGAGATTGATAGATTCCTTTACGTAACAACATTTTCTGTACATTCGAATGAGGTGGAGAAAATAATCAGAAAAGCACTGGAAAGTCTTATCTTGTGACAAAGAGTTACAAAAATACATTATTATCACACCTATTATGTCCTACAAATGTGCCCTGACTCTCAGAGATAGTCTGGTGAAAAGCCTCTTTCAGCAGAATACAAAGCATTCTACGTGTTGGCCTGTCGGCACAGTGGTTGGATTTCGCTGTGGACGCGGTGACCTTGATTGAGGAGCGGATGTGGGTCATCAGAGTGCTGGCCAGGGGAGAAGGATGGAGTGTCCCTGGACTGCTCTCCTTCTCTGGGGAGGGCAGGGAGAATGTCCAGTGTTTGTAGGACCACTGGTAGAGGCCAGGGATGCCACAAGCAGCTGGCGTCTGGATGCTTCAAGGGTGGGAGAACATGGGAGGTCATTACATCCCTGCCCCAAGAACACAGGAGAAAAAAATCACCATGGCCAGCATCCTCATGAAGCCCCTCCTGCCACTCCTTCATTAGCTCCCAGGCCGACTGTCCGACCTGATCAATGTCAAGTCACCTTGGCGGTGCCACTGACCCACCCAGGGTGGCAAGCCAAGGGGCAATGGAAGGTGTGGCTCATATGGGAGTGGAGGATGGTGAGGACTGTGACGACTGGGGCTGGTAATACTGGCGCTGGTCATGGCCAAAGGCACAGTAGATAGATAAAAAAAACATACTCACTGGCTTAGCAACAGTAAGGATGTTACCAATGCAAACACTGTGTGGCGTGCTAACACATCACCACGGGCAAGAATTTTCAGTTAGAGCTCAGGATGAGAAACAATATGATATCAGGCAGCTTATCACATGTAACACCAAGACATCTTATATTTAGCTAAATGTAATTGTGATGTGTTCTACATAGGCGAGACAGAAAGGCAATTTAAACTGAGAGTTAATGAACACATTAGAGTCATTGATAAACAGGATGTTACATATACTACTGCTGCACACATTGTTGAAAAAGAAATGAAATAGGTCATGAATTCAAATTTATGGGAATGAAACAGTATTCCCTGATCAGAGAGTGGTAACTTACATAACAAAGTGTAGAAAAAGGAAAATTAATGGATTATATGACTTAGAGCTTACAAAATTAGGTCTCAATGCAGGTTTTGAACTGAAACCATACCTGGAAGATAGATGAATGCAACATGAAAGTCTTTTGTAACTTATGTAATTTTTAACTTTGCTGATTTTTGCACATATAGGTTTACACATATGAGTTTTGCACTTTGTTTGCTATGTTTTAGGTGTTAGAATGATTCTGTTTACACAGTTGTATTTATTTTGGAATGGGATGTCACAAATTTAGAAGGGACTATGCAATGTTTTTGATTGTGTGTAATTAACTATGAATGAATGAAATTGGTAGATGAGTGATGATGTCATGAACTGATCAGTATTTAAATGTGTTGTGTTGTATTGCCTTTAGCCTTTGACAAAGGAAGTATCTGAAATGCATCAGGCTAGGCCTGGTGCCGTTTTTTTAATAAAATAGATGACTTAGTAGCTTTGGTTTCTGTATATGAATTGGGATGTGTGTGCCACAGCTTTTGCTGCTACATGTTGATGGAACACTGGTGAGCACCACAGCACCTTGTGTACATTCTATGGAAGATAACCCCACCTTTACTCTCATTCTGGTGTATTTTCAATGACATTAGTGATCATTGTGCTATAGCCTGTGCTACACCTTTAAGAGATCAAGATGGAATTTTGACCATAATGCCTTCCTTTTGACTTACAACATGCTAATTGGCAGGACTTCTACTTGGTCTCCTCAGTAGTCAAGCCTACGAAGTCTGCCAAAGTATTGTCTCGACTCCATCAATAAACATGTGCCTCTTGCCAAAATTTGCACTAAGAAGAAAACATGCCCACGGTTCACCGCCAGCTTGAAAGCAGAGCTGCTTCATAGGGACTCGCTCTGGAAGAAGGCAAGGAAGTCCAAACAGCCTGCTGACTGGACAGCCTTCAGAGCTGCTAGAAACCAGTGAATCAGACTGACTAGAGACGTGAAATCAGCTACCACTCTGAACTTGAATCCTCAGCTAATAGCACAACTAAATTCTGCAAAACTTTAAAGGTTATTCAAGGTCATAGCTCTTCTGGTCTATTCCCACCTAAAATCTCGACTGGCAATTCCACCACCACTGACAAGCAAGAAATCCTTGAACTTTTCAGCAACCACTTTGCTACAGTGGGTTTAATCTTGACGCTTCCCGGCCAACAGCCTCCATGCAAATTTATATACCCCAAACACTGCTTGCCTGGTCCCTGCCTCATCCACCCAAGGCAAAGCTTTCTCTTTCGCTCCTGTCACCATGAAGGAAGTAGAGGACCTCCTGCTGCAACTGGATAGCAGGAAGAGCACTGGTGCAGATCTGTTTGAGCCATACTATCTTAAACTTGGCTATGTCCTGTCACCCCAATAACCCATCTTAACATGTTCCTTGCTTAGGGCACACTCCTGTCATATGAAAAACTGCTCATGTCATACCACTTTATAAATTAGACAGCACTATTGACCTAAACAATTTCTGCCCAATTTCCTACTCTCTACCCTCTCTAAGCTACTCAAAAGGTGGTTAATTCCTAGCTTAGGCAGCACATTGAGGATGCCAACCTACAAACCCAGCCCACTCTGGCTCGGTCTGTAACTGCACCATCACAGCAGCGCTTGCTAAGGTCATGACCAATTGGCTGAATGCCCTGGATGCCAGAAACTATGTATGTGCACTGTTCTAACCGTAGCAAATCCTTTGATACGGTGGACCACCTCTGCTTTTGGCCACCTTAAGGAATATTGGCACTAACAATCTAGCCCTTGAATGGTTTTCAACTACCTCACTGACCGATACCAACTGGTCAGGTGGGGCGACCTCTCCCTTTAAAAACTCTACCAAGAGGGTACACCAAGGGTACATTCTTGGCCCACTCTTGTTTGTCATCTTGTAAATGAACTGAATGCCAGAGTTGGATCAGCAAATATCCATCTATTCGCTGATGACACTGTGTTTTTGTAACTAGACCTACCATGGAACAAGTTTGTAACGACCTCCAAACAAATTTAATCACTTACAGACTAATCTCCTGTACTCTAAGCTCCTATTAAATGCTAAGAAAATGAAGGCCATGATCTTCACCCCATCATTGAACTCTTCCAATCCCTTCACCTTGGGACAGTCCCACAAATCCTCACCTTGCTCAGCGAACCACTGGACTGCGTGGAAATCCTTTAAATACCTGGGGGGGGTGGATAGACTTTAAACTTTCATTCAAAGTCCATATTGAAGAAATCTCAAAAAGCTTAAGCAGTGGCTTGGGATCTTCTTTAGAATCAGGCATTTGCTAACTCAAGATGAGAAAAAAGGTTGGTACAAACAACGTTCCTGCCACTCCTTGACTACATGAATTTCTTGTATGGGCATCGCTTGAGTGTGGCCCTCTCAAACTCGACACCCTGTACCACTGGGCGCTTAGGTTCATTACTGGCACCTCCTATTCAACACATCACTGTATCCTCTACAACAGCATGGGATGGTATTCACTTAGTTTCAGGAGACATAAGAATGTTGTGATTTGGATTTATAGAGCCATTACTACTAAGCTGCCTCAATACATCAAGGACTATCTGACTGCCTGCAACTCTGGTGCCTATCTGCTAAGAAGTCACTCTTACATTTCCCTTTCCATCCTCAAAGATAGGACACACTTTGGCAGGGCGGCAGTAAGCTATGCCCTCCCTGTCCTCTGGAATAATGCACAAAAACACACAGCTTGCTTCCCCAATGCCATTGTCCTCTTTTAAAACCTCTTTTTGTGGTTTTACCAGGAGACTTGCAACTGCTTCCGTCAATGACCTCTTAAACTCTGGCTCTATTCTACCCCTGTCTGTCTCTCATCCTTACCCATAAGCAACTGAATCATCTCCCCAAACTTGCAATAGACTGAACCCTGCCTGTCTTGTGTTAACCTGTGTCACTGAATGTAATTGTTCTTACCTCTCCCTGCTCTCCCTCTGAGTACCACATCTACTTTAATAACTTTTGTTTTACTCTTTTCTATATATTGTGCATACTCTGTGTATATACTATGCATGCCTAATGAGTGCTCTGTATTACATTAGACTCGCATCTCAGCCTGTCAGTATAGTGTCCATATCATTGCTGTATGTGTAACTGCCATGTATATAATTGCATATAGCTGTATTCTGTCAGCCAAAGTACTTGAGTCTGTATCATATGCCTGCCATTATAGTGTTCACATTATTGCTTTATGTGAAACTGGCATATCATATTAATTGTAAATACTTTGTATACTGTCTGCCAATGTACTTGTGACTGTATCAAATTGTTGATGTGTATCTCTTCCAAGTCCATCCTGTAAATGAGTTTTATACTCAATGGTGTTCCGCCTGGTAAATAAAGATTTTTTCTCTTCTTTTTCCCCTTACATCCCCAACTCCAACTTCTCAGGAACCCATGGAGTCATCCCTCTACTATCCGCCTTACCTTGATCTGCCCTCTTCACCCACAGAGCCACGGTTTCCCTGGGTGGGGATAAGTGGGGCCCAAGGCACCCTGATACTTCTGGTTTTGTCGATCGGAAGGTGGTCAGGCAGGTGGCAGCACATTGAATGCACGCTCCAGGGCTCCATCTCCTTTGGAGCTAGAGGCATTTTCCATGCTTTTGTGTGGACATCATGAGTGCCCACTGCATCAAGGCATAGCGCCAACTTCCTTGACATCATCCCCTTAGCTGCCTCAGAGAACTGTCGAACCCCGACCTTCTTCTGGAGCCAATCAAATCCTGAGCAGCCCGACATGATGCTGAGCCTCCAGCCTCCGCTGAGTCGGCATACACGGAATGATTTCTCATCCCTTCCAGAGAAGGTGAGCCATCGTGGGATGCTCAAGCATATCCCCCGGCTGGCCCTCCAGCGACCTGGAGTCCTCCGGTATCACAGATGGAAATCCAACCACTGTACCAGCAGGCTGGCCCCAAAATACAGATTTGATTGATCAATTGACAGTGGTGCAATCGTTGGCCTGAGTCCACAGAAGTCATACACCCTGGTGCCAGTATTCCTCCTCACCAATTGCCAGCCTGGTAGAAATATAAAACTTCCCTGGTGGTAGTGGTCCCTCTCCTGTGTTCACTGATGCTGGACCAATATAAAAAATGAATGTCCCTTGTGGTAGTGGTCCCCCACTGCTGATCACTGGCCTGAGTTGAAAAATGAATATTCCCTGTTGCCAGTGATTCCCCACCCCAGGATTGCTGATCACCTGTCTGAAATGAACAATACAGTGTCCCTGGTGTCCAGTGGTCCCTCCCCACCTACACCCATGTCACAGTGCATTAACCAATATTCCCTGGTGTCCAGTGATCCCTCCCCACCCACACCCATGTCTGTGCATTAACCAATATTCCTGGTGTCCAGTGGTCCCACCTTGCCTGATCCCAATCCCCAGTAAAAGAAATGTAACCCATTCCCTGGTGTCTAGTGGACCATCCTCCTTGTACCCAATCCCTTGTAAAATATGCAAAATGTCTTTCCTTCCCTGGCATGAGGACACCCACCCCCAAAATGGCAGGTAGTTCCCCACCATCCCTCCCCCATCCTGAACTCAGGCGGTGATCGGCACAGCCCTCCTCTCTCCATCACGATGAGTTGCCAACTGAGCTGTCAATGAATGCATACTGTACACACTCACTAAGTGGCAGCTCACTCAATGGGTGTGTACTGTACACAACACGTGCTCATTAACAGCCTGGCCGGTAGCCAACTAAGGTGGAGAGAGGAGGGCTGTGCCGACACTGGCTTGGGTTTAGGATGGGGGAGCAGGCTGGTAGATCACTACCTGCCCAAGTGTGTGGTATGGTGGGCACTAGACATGAAGGAAGGAAGATGTTTACATATTTTACAAGGATCAGGGACAGGGAGGGAGGCCCACTAGATGCCAGGAATGGGTTGGCGCTTTTACACAGGATCACGGATCAGGCAGGTGGGACCACTAGACTCCGGGGAATAGTGTTATAGACATGGGGCCAAGGATCAGATCAGAAAAGGGACCACTGGACACCAGGAAATATTGGTTAACATATCGGACATGGATGCAGGTGGGGAGGGACCACTGGACACAGGGAACTGATATTTGTATATTGAGTGGGGAGAGGGACCACTAGACACCAGGGACACTGTATTGTTCATTTCAGGCCAGTGATCGGTGATCACGAGAGAGGACCACTGGCAAGGAATATTTATTTTCAACTCAGGCTGGTGATCAGGGGGGAGGGTAGCCACTACCACCAGGGACATTCATTTCTTTATATTGGTCCAGAGATTGGCAATCATTGGGGGGCACTACATAGTAACATAGTAACTGACAGCAGATAAGGACAGATAGGCCCATCCAGTCTGCCTGTACACCCCTACCTTTCTTAGGGCCACCAGACCCTACTTGGTCATCGGCTTTAACCTATCCTTCCACCTTTAGGGTTCCTTGTGCCTATCCATGCATGTTTAAACTCCCCTCCATGCTTGTTCCCTACCACCTCCTGGGGCAGGCTATTCCATGCATCCACCACCCTTTCGTGAAGAAAAACTTCCTCAAATTTCCCTTACCCTGCCCCTTCCAGTCTCATATCATGCCACTCATTCTGGCACTTCTCCTATACTGAAAGATGTTACCCACTTGCACCTTGTTTACGCCCTAAAGATACTTGAAGGTTTCAATCATATCTCCCTTTCTCTCCTCTCTTCCAGTGTGTACATATTGAGGGCTTTCAGTCTCTCCTCATATGTTTTCTGGTGCAAGCCCTGTACCATTTTGTCACCCTTTCTGAACTTCCTGCATCCTGCCTATGTTCTTATGAAGATGCGGTCTCCAAAACTGTATACAGTATTCCAGATGAGGCTTAACCAGTGTTTTGTATAGTGGTATCACCACCTCACTCTTCTGCTAGTGATGCTCCTTCCTATGTACCCCCAACATGCCACTGGCCCTCCTACAGCCTTTGAACTCTGTTTGGCCACCTTTAGGTCCTCTGAGATGATAAGCTCCAGATCCCTTTCTTCCTGGTGACCGTCAGCAACTCCCCCCATCCTGTAGCTTTTCTGTGTCCCAGGTGCATGATTTTCACTTCTTCACTTGAACCTCAGTTGCCGCACTTGGACCATTTTCCAGCTTTCACAGGTCTCTCTTCATTTCTCCACCTCATCTGAGTGCCCACCCTGTTGCTGATCTTTGTATCATCTGCAAACAGGCAAACCTTCCCTCCAGCCCTTCTGCAATGTCACTAGTGAAGACAATAAAGAGGACTGACCCCAGGACTGATCCCTGAGGGTACCCCACTGATCACCCCTCTCCTCAGATTGGATCCCATTTACCACCACCCTCTTCTTCCTGTTCCCTAACCAGTTTCTAATCTAGTTTACCACCTTGTGTCCCACGCTGTGAGATGGTGTCAAAGGTTTGCTGAAATCAAGGTAGACTACATCTACTGCTCCCCCTTATCCACCTCATTCATCACCCAGTGAAAAAATCTATCAGATTTGTTTGATGTGACCTGCTGTGGAGGGGTAGCGGGATAACAGATGGACCAGACACGGAACTTCAGTTTCAACACACAATCTCTGTATGATGTTTATTCAAAATACAGGAGGTAACCCTCAGCAATGGCATAGTCCTTCTTCAATACATCAGTTTGCAGCAACAGACTATGTATGCCCTTCCTCTGCACTTGTCAGCATCTACTGATCTAACATTTTCAGTGAAAACCCTTCATCCCTGTGGTGCCTTGTTTGCTTGGGTGTTGGGGCTCAAAAGAAAAAAACCAAACAAGCTACAGACAGTGAACCTCAGTGCAGAAGCACTGAAACAAAGTTAACCCACAAGACATTGACAATAAGCCACATTTCAAAGAAACATCACACATACTTCCATAATAAAAGCATCATGGGATATGCAATCGCCATGACATTTCAGACTAGCTCAGTTTACAGCAGGAATGCATAGTACCAATTTGCATGCATTTAACAACACAATCAACTAATTTCTATAATACAGTCACCTAGTACTTTTACGTTTATTAAAAACACCTGGTGCCATGGTATTTTCACCTGACATTTTCATAAACATAAGGTATATACATCAAGGTATTTTATGACATAGTTCTATTATATACTAAATCCAACAATGATAAACACAGCCTGTTGTTTTACATAAGCTTGGAGGTCACCACAATAACCTTCCTGTACAAGGATCTGAGAGGAAAAGGAAAATGAAAGAGGACACTATAGCATTGTCAAGAAAGGAGATGGGGTGCCCAGAGGATGCCAACCTTATGGACTAGAAATTGTAAAGGATAGATTAGGCTAAGAAATAGAAGAACTGTTGCAACAGATTTAAGAAAAGGTCAGTCCTCAAGACTGGCAGAATCTCTGTCATATATCCCCCACCTTAAGAGGGATGCAGTTATTTCAGACTGCTTACCACCTTCCTGTCCCAGGAAGGGATGGAACTTCCACCCATTCATCTTCAGAAGTTCTGTCTCAGGGTCCCTATTAATGATAAACATTCCATCATAAACATAATGGATATCATAATTCTTTACCCTGAGGTGTGTTACATTTCTCAACAAGACTAATGATACAGTTTGGCAACATTAGCATCTTTAGCCTGCAGTATACCCCAGTCAATACTGTCAATAGATTTAGCCATATTAATACAAGAAAAAGTCCCTTCAGCCTCACAGGCTTCTTCTTGCTTGCTTGGAGTCTTCAACACCAACACAATATTGCTAGGCATAATTGTACCCGGGGTCTCACATTTAAGTTCCATACTTGCATCTCTGACCTCCAACGGGTAACATCCTGGGAACACAGGCAACAGAGGAATATTCTGCTCAGTCAGGGGTCCTCCTCCAGCTGAGCCCATCAAAATCCTCCTCCAATTCTTTATCCAAACTCTCTGGCAGGGACCTCTCGAGCATCTGGCACGGTGTTCCTCCTCTCTGCATAGTCGGTCGGCCTTGACCCCACAGTAGTTTCTCATCCTTTTGCAACTCTTCATCATCTTCAGGCTTGGCCTGCTTCTGAACTCCCAGGTCCAGTCCAGGCAGCAGCTTCTCCATCTGTCAGCCATGGTTCTGGTCGGAACTCCACAGACTTTCTTCTCCAGGTTCTCCTCTGGCAACTCCTGGTGCATCAGTCCACCTGGGATATCTGAGTGGTATCCACTGGAAAATGTCCCTCTTAGGCCAGTTCAGACATTTCCAACAAGTTATCCACTTCTGACACTAGGTCTGTGGATGGGTTGTGGGATAACAGATGGACCAGACACCGA
Organism: Neoceratodus forsteri; assembly: GCA_016271365.2. Lineage (NCBI taxonomy): Eukaryota > Metazoa > Chordata > Ceratodontiformes > Ceratodontidae > Neoceratodus > Neoceratodus forsteri. Next base: position 908,306,244 of record CM057453.1, read on the forward strand.
ACTTCAGTTTCAACACACAATCTCTGTGATGTTTATTCAAAATACAGTGGATAACCTTCAGCAATGTCATATTTCTTCTTTAATACATCAGTTTGCAGCAACACACTATGCATGTCCTTCCGCTGCACTTGTCAGCACCTACTGACTCACTGATCTACTGATCTAAACTTAAACAAGCTACAGACAAAGAACCTCAGTGCAGAAACCCTGAAACAAGGGTTATTCAAAGAGCATTGACAATAAGCCAAGTTTCAAAAACGTAACATCACATGCATCCATAATGCAAAGATTCAGGGATATATGCAAATCACCATGACATTTCAGATTGACTCAGTTTACAGCAGGAATGCATGGTACCAATGTACATGCATTTAACAACACAATCAACTTAATTTCTATAATACAGTCACCTAGTACTTTTTACCTTTATCAAAAACACCTAGTGCCATGGTATTTTCAACATTTACAGGTTTCATAAACATAGGTATATACATCAAGGTATTTTATGACATAGTGCTATTACATACTATATCCAACAACAATAAACACAACCTGTTGTTTTACATAAGCTTGGAGGTCACCACAATAACCTCCTGTACAAGGATCTGAGAGGAAAAGGAAAATGAAAGAAGACACGTAGCATAGTTAAGAAAGGGGATGGGGTGCCCAGAAGTGGCCAACCTTATGGACTAGAAATTGTAAAGAATAGATTAGGCTAAGAAACAGAAGAACTGTTGCAACAGATTTAAGAAAAGGTCAGTCCTCAAGAGTGGCAGGATCTCTCGTCACATCTTCCTACTGTGAATCCATGCTGTCACGGATCCTGGGCCCCATTGGATTCCAAGTGTTCCACAATCCTTTCCTTAAACAGTGCCTCCATAATCTTACCCACTACTGAGGTAAGGCTGACCATACCATAGTTTCCTACCTGCTCCCTGCTACCATTTTGTGAAGAGGGACTACATGTGCCCTCCTCCAGTCTTCTAGACACACTCCTGTGTTGAGCGACTCACTGAACATGGCTGCCAGTGGTGCAGCTGGCTCCCTCTGTAGTTCCTTCAAAATCCTGGGTTGTATGCTATCTGGCCCCATTGCCTTGTCTACCTTTAGCTTTGTGAACTCCTCCAAGATTCTCTCTTCTGAAAATGGACTGTTGTTAGCCTCCCTCCCCCTTTGTATCTAGTGCCCAGCTGTGGTCCCTGTTCCTCTCCTTCTTCAATGAGTACTGAGCAGAAGTATTTATTCAGTATTTCTGCTTTTCTAGGTCTCCCTCCACACCCTCCCCTTCATCTCTTCTGAGTCCTACAATCCCCCACCCCGGACTTCCTTCTTTCATTGATGTACCTATAGAATGTCTTGTCCCTTTCTTCACTGTCTGTGCTAGTCTTTCCTCTGTTTGCACCCCTTGCGCCCTATCAGCTTTCCTCCTTCCTTTAGATACTTTAAGTACACCACCCTATCCTCTTCCTTCTGTGTCTCCTTATACTTTCGGAAACTCAGCCTTTTAGTCCTTACTTTCTCTGCAACCTCTTTAGAGAACCATAGTGGTTTCCTCTTTCTCTTGCCTTTGTGCCTCAGCCCAATGCACTGGTTTGTCACTTCCACTGTGGCTCCTTTTAGGTTTGCCCACTGCTCCTCAACCCTCCCCACCTCCCTCCTTGCCAGAGCTTCTCTAATACCTATCCCCATCCTCCAAAGTCTGCCCTTCTGAAATACCAGGCCCTCGCCTTTGTGTGGCTTGACTGCGACCCTGTACCTATGTTAAACCACACTGTTTGGTGGTTGTTGAACCCCAGGTTACCTTCCACCGGACTTCAGTGATTCTGTCTCCACTGGTCAGCACTAGGTCCAGAATCCCCTGTCCCTGGTGGGTTTCTAGCACTAGCTGCCTGAGGCCCAGGAAGTTTATATTTTCCACTGGGCTGGCACCCATGGGCAGCAGAACCACTAGCAGTAGGGACATGTCTTTTGCCACTTGAGATGGCGATTGGTGGGGAAGCGCACTGCAGTACTTCTGCCATCCACTAGGGTTATGTGGGACTAAAGCAAGGTCTTAATTGGGAGTATTTGCTCCATGCAAGGGAACCCTGCAAAGGCCTTGCATGAAGCAAATACTTTTCTGAATGGGACTGTGCCGACATGCAGGTCTCTCCTCCTCATTTGCGTTGCATCCCCTTCACACTTTGCCCCAGTGCAAACTCAGTTTCAGCCTGCAAACCTAGCTTTGTGAATACCAACTTGGCACAAAGCTCTGTTTGCTAATGGAAAAACCGGGTTTGCAGACGGGTGAGTTTATGAATCTGGCCTCTGACCTCCTCTCACCTCCCTTTTCCTATTCCAACTCTATCCCTGGCAATAGAGTCCCCCACCAGAAGTTGCTCTCCTCTCTGGGGTCCCTTTCACCCTTCTTGGAACATTCACTTAAGAGGGCTTCCAGTACCTCCTGATCACTACCATGGGTTCCTCCTCTTGGTTGTCCACTCTGCCAGAGTGGTGTAGGAATCTGCAGTGGTACTGGTTATGGTTGCAGAATGTGCCTGTGACTCCATTCCCCAATCTTCTGAATCCCACCACCCCTCTGTCTTTGGGCCCACTGTAGTCCAACTGCTCCACCTATCTGGTATCCTTTGAGGTAACAGTGTCGGTTATTAGCCCCCGGCAGGAAAAAGGTCTCCCAACTCTTAGTCAATGCAGCCTCAAGTCTAGTAAGCTTCTCCTTGCTCACAAGCAATCCACCAGCCCAGAAAGGCGCATGCAAATGGGGCAGCATTGCAGTTTCAGTGGTCTCCTGAAGACTGTCTCTCCACAACCACTGCACCATGCCCCACATTTCTTATTTCTGCTCATCTTATGCTTCCTGTCCTCCTTTTCCCAAACCCAATAAGGACAAGCTGTCCATAGTATGAGTAACTAAACTACACAACTTATAATTTCAAAGGGTGTACTGTAACAAGTTATATGTTGTTTTACCCTTTTTTGTCACATCAGTTCATCCTGATACCTTAAACACTCAAACATTTAAACATTCAAACACTTTCCGGCCCGGTGGCACTGAGGGTTGAGGCACTGAAGCCACACCTCACACCACGCCAGTGACCCGGGTTCGGGAGTGAGCCTGGGTTGCTGTGGGTTGGGGGAGGTGGATCAAGCATCCAGAGGACAGCTCTCCTCTCCTGGGAGGATGGGGTCCCTGTTCGACACTCGGCTGTCCTCTGGTGGAGGCCAGAGATACAGCAGGCACTGAAGTGTAAGAAGGAGTTGGGAGTGGCAGACATCAGTACTAATGCCTTGACATCAGGGCACTAGCCACTCCCTAGAAACAGGGGAAATACCCTTCGCTCGCCGGAGCGAACACTGAAGCTGTTGCCTTGATTTGCGGCCGCTCCTGGCACCCTCTCAACCAATGCTACTGAAGATATCAGAATGTTAGGCCATCTTGTCCCGCCTGGGGAGTAAACCAAGGCTACATGGATGACAGAGGACTATCCAGGTAGGAGGCGGACCGTGGGGATGACTCCTAGTGCTCCCGAGGAGACGAGAACTGAGGGAGGAGGAGGAATAAAACAAAAAGTAACAAAAAAAACGTTCAAACACTTAGACCTTTTACAATATTATGGCCTACTGTTGGCCTACTGTTAACCTTACACCTATCCCTCAGTGACTGCAAGGCACGGGTCAAAACGCTGCAGACAAAAATAGCATGGCAGTCAATGCCGCAAACAAAATCATGAAACACAAAATAAGGTTGGGGAAAACAGTGACCGATGCAAAATGTCACCCACACAATAGTAATCAATGGGGTGGCCGCAATCCCTGATGTGGGGCCTTTGCCCCACCACCCATTATTAAAATAATCAACTCTGAGGCTGTGTGGATTTTGGGGATAGGAGAAACTCAGGAGGAAATGTTCTTCTTTTAACTAAAATAAAATGTTGTAAGACCAGGAGACCTGAGGGAACTGAACCACAGTCACAGGTCTCCAACACTGCCGTGTGCTGGTGCTTTAGCCATTCCAACATGGGAGCAGCTTGACCAGGCACCACACCAGCAACAACTTGATCCTTCTCTCTTTCCAGCAGACAGTGATTGGGGTAGTGGTAATTCCTAATGCCATTCCATCCTGGTCACTGTCAATGAAGTCACTGTTCCACAGTGCAGTTAATACCAGCGCTGTCATTGCAGCGACATACTGACCTGGTACCAACTGCACTCCTCAGCTACACTCTCCACCCTCTTCTAGGCTCCATTCACTCCCCACAGCCAGAAACAGGATTTGATTGGCTGCTGGTCTCATGTCCAGCCAGCTGCAGCCACTGTCAGCAGAAACACCCCCAAACATGGCAGAAAACCACAAACAGGGGCACAAATGTCACCTCCCTCAGCCCAACTGGCTCATTTAGTCCCTTTTGTTTGACACTGCAACTCCGATGTTATAAACAGTCCTGCTGGCATACCTCTCAACCTTTTTTCCCCAAAAGTGGAACATTGCCTCTCAAAATGTGGAACAAATGGGCAAAATGTGGAACACTTAATCAGATCTTTACCTAAGAAGCTCAGAAAACTGTTAAAATGTTTGCCTTTATGTTCAGAAAGTCTGTTATTAATTCAATAATATATTTTTGGCATCATTTACAATAGATTTTGCTTTAAAATGTTAAGACTGAATGTGGGACAAGTCCTCATAATGTGGTACAGGGAGGTTTTTGAAGTAAATGAGGAACTGTTCCTCATAATGTGGGACAGTTGAGAGGTATGCCTGCTGGCGCAATATGTGGGCTTTGAAACATACAGGCTGTAAAGGAGCAAACTCAGTTCCAGTGTCCCAGACCTGTAAATTGCTATGCTTTAACCCAAGACCATAACAGCTCATTTACATGCCATGAAGTCCTCCTACACTGTGAGGGTAATTCTTTGCTCCTTTGATTGCACGATCACTGTCGACACAACAGTGCAACCTGTACCCATCTGTGGTGTCCTGTATGTTTTAAAACAACACTTGGTGTCCACACCACCTGATCCCAGTACTAATGACATGGGGCACTGGTGCCAGGTATATGTTATTGAATACTCCAGGCAGTGGAATAAGATTAGCAGCTGATGGCGGGAAAAGTACTCCCACTGACCAGACCTTTGCAGACTTCTGCAAATGATACCAACATTTTGTTTTGATCATTTCTACTGGACGTTAAAAAGTAAAGAAAGGAGGAAATGTCAGTGAAAATCCAATGTATTCTCCCAAGTATTCTGAAATCATGCCAATAGAACAATAATAAAAAGAGTTCATCCTCTGAAATGCATACCAGATATAAGGAACAAAATCTATCTTCTCAAAGAGAATCTCGGAAGAAATGTTCTCTCATACTTTCTGGTGATTAGGAGGGTGGGTAAACAGCTGCCTTTGCAGCTGACTCCCATGGCTTTCCTTGGTTGGCTGGCAGGGGCTGTGTGCGTACCTGGTAGCCTGGTGCTTCCTTCCTTGCTCCCTCCACTCCCTCATTCATGCCCCTCCTCTATTCCAACCTTCCTCTCTCTTCCTCCCTCCTTGCTCCCACCCGCCTCGCTCACTCCTCTTTCTCCTCCCTCTCTTCCTTCCCTCTACATTCCTGTTTTTGTCTTAAAAAGTAGTTTTTATCCATAAGCCTCACCCATGCTGGTAATAAATGCTCCTTTTATATATCATTTATTAAAACTTCCCATTGTAGATAACCTTTTTTTTATTTTTGTTTACAGTTTTACTGCCTGGTCTGCCCTGACCACCCCATCTGACTGATTCCTCGGGCCTGCCACCTGTTTTCTCTGGGGTTTGCCTTCTCTCCTTCATCCTTTACCACAGGACCTTGGGTGCCCGTCACTGGTACTGTGCCTGTGGGGAATCAGTCTGCATCCTGTGGACAGTTTGTTTTCTGCCTGTTTTTTCTGGGAAGTTCAGGATGGATGTGAGGAGATATGTTTTCACTGAAGAGTGGTAAACACATGGAACTGACTGCCAGCTGAAGTGGTGGCGGCTACAGTGGTGGAGGACTTCAGTCATGCATGGGATAAACATTGGGGCATATTAGATCAGAGGCAAGGAGGGAAGGGTTGCTGGAGACCAGAGAGGATCTGTGGAGGTAGAACAGGCAGGGAACACTTGGGCAGACTGAGTGGGCCGAGCAGTCCTTTCTGCTAACAAATTGTATGTTTCTGTGTTTCTGCACTGGGTCCACCTAACATGCAGTTGACACTGTGTGCATACTCTGCTTCCACGGTCATGCCCATGGCACACTGTGTGTTGGGGGGTTCCTCCATTGTGTGTTGTGTTGTGCCACTGCTCTGCCTCCCAGACTTCAGGTGGCAGATGAGTAGCAGGGCACATTCGTCCCCTCCCCAAGCAAGGACAGCTGTCCTAGGGCTGCTCAGTCCTCCCTCCCCTGCCAGCACCCAAGTGGCTCTGCTCTGTTCCTGAACCAGGATCTCTGGTGCAGCAGGAGGTGAGGAATCCAGTACCTTATCCCTCCACTCCACTGGACAAATCTCATCATTATGTGCAGAAATTGCCTGATTACAAGCCTTGCAGTAAAAGATAAAAACAAGATAATCAAATAACAAACAAAGAAAAACAAATACTTTTTTTGCTTGTCACTGTCTAATAAATGTCAGGGAGAAACAATAGCAGGCAGACAAAGACTGATTTGTCAAGTTCGCATGCACATTGAGAGTAGGTGATCCATTCTGGGCACATTCAAACAAAGGCAAGGTCACCATCACCGCTAGTGCTGAGAACTCTGAATTCACCCTGTGAATAGGACACATGCCAGCTCAAAAACTGTGGAGTCTCACTTTCTGGGACCCATATGATGTCAGCACTGCACACCCTGGTGACCCTCTATGCAGTCCATGAAGAGAAACACAAGAAATGCAAAAGTTCCAGAACTCCCCTACAAAGTGTCAGCATTCTGCCTCTGACCTTCACAATGTCTCATAAGTCATTGGTGTGCAGTGAGTAGTAGAATTAAAACTGACAGTCAAGTATGGCTGGTTCCTTGTATCCATCCTCACACACACCCGCCTAAAAAGTAATATTGTATCACATAAATATCAAATATGACAAGCCAGTAAATACTTAAGGCATTCTGTTCTGTGATCTGGATGAGAATATAACTTGAATGTTTTATACCACAGCACATTTTTATGTGCACTGAATGTTTGTGTTGCAGGGTGGGGCTAGTTATATTATCCCGTGTAACAGCTACATGGGTTTTTGTCTGCTAGCACTGGATGTCATGCTAGTTGTGATTAATGAGTACTTCTCATTTTGACAGCTGTAGAGGACCTCTAACCACGTATGTGGTAAAACAGCTATGATGTTACTGAGGGTAAATATATTTGTAAATGGAAAAATAAAGACTCGGGAAGTTTAGTTTTGACATAGGGTCAGCTTTCTGTTTGCAGTGGTAGTAGCTGGGTGCAAACGTAGACAAGGTGCAGCTCCCATAATATTGGGACATCAGCACATTGTCTCCTAATCTCTCATGCTCCCAGAAACCCACACTTGAGCTTCTCCCCTCCCAGACAGTTTAAGAAAAATACCATACAAATACTGAAAGGCATAACATTTGAACTGTGAATGGTTTTGCAAAGTAACTGATCTCTGGTGCATGTCAGTCTTTTTTGTGGCTGAGTAGCGCTGGCCTTCTTCTGTGGTCTGGAGCTCTATCTGGGTTGATCTGGATGACCTGGACACAAACTTGGGGGTCACCTGTCGAAACCTGAACAGGGTCCAGTTAAATCCTACTTTTGTATGATTTATTCCTATCACCCATCCCCAAAAAGGAAAAAATTGGCTTGAAGTTGTAACCTCCCAAATCTGGAAAATATTGATATGCTTCCTGAGGTCTCTGATGAAATTTTCAGCTGTGCAGTATACACCCCTGAGAATTAATACAGTATCAGGCTTCCTTAACCAGAGGCAATCCCCAACTCACTCCAGCAGTCTCTGGTTCTAGTGATTAAAAATAAATCCATGATTAGCAGGCTGGTTTTGATGTTTAGGGACCCAAACGAGGAATCAGAAAATACCCTGAGACAGTTGAAATCTTAACAGGCATCTGCCGCTAGTAACAAAAGGCAGACATGATTAGCTGGCATCACCAGGAGAGGGGGTGAAGTAGCCGATGGACATGCTCTCTCTCAGTGCACTACTGTGTCTATGTGAACAGATCGATAAGAAGCATGCAAAGTTTCTTAAGAGCTCCACCTTCTCCCATGAGTGTTGAAAAGGCACACTCCTTCTGCACTTTACAACCATCTGCATAGTTGATGATTTTGAAGGAGGTAACAAAAAAAAAAAAACAAGTACATTTCTTGGGGGAGCTCATGCCTGCTAATTTTGGTTTTAAGTTTAATGCTCGGCTCTAAAGAAACACTGACTCCTTTGAATGCTCTTGTACTGTGAAAGTAAAACAAGCTTTGAACCCTTGACAGTATAATATATTCCCTATAGGGTGAAATGATGATATTGACTTTGCAGATATCTGTACTACCAGATGCCCCTCTCTGATGTGGGTGGGAGGGAGGGAGGGAGCGGTCCTCTTTATTTTCAGCCTCAGCCAAGGAACAGGAATCCAAGAGAAAGGAGGGCCCAGAAGAGGTGCCACAGCTCAGGGCCTGAGCTGCACAGCAGAGTGAAGAATAAACAGACTCCTCCCATGCGGCAGATGCTTGTTTGATTCAGCGGTACACTTACACAAACCTCATATGGCTCACTCTGGAGGAAGTTGAAGTCTAGTAACTGAGTGTTAATTATGTCAGAGTGGATTGTGGAAAAAAAACCATATATCAGCAGAGAAATGGTTCGCTGTGAGGAAACTAATGATGCTTTTATCAGGAACAATATAAAGATTGCTTTTTACTAGTGTGTGTCCCACAGGGTTTGGCTGGGAGATATTTCTGTATCTGGCTTTAGGTTCCACTGAGCTTTTACATAATCAAATCAATATTGCTATGATTCACCCTCTGGCAGCAACTGCGCCTTGCAAGTTACTGTTGCTTTTGGCAGTGAAAAAAAAAAACAACAAAAAAAAAAAAAAAAAAGTTATTACTAATCTGTAAATATTGATTTTTTCCTTTTGTTTTTTTAATTTTCGTAAAAATGCTGTTCCTCTATTGAAAACTAGGTTGTCCTCTTTCAGCTAGGAAATGTTCTTGTTCTTGTGGTAGTGGTATTTATATCTTTCTGGAAAGATCGGACCCGCATCTCTTAATATATGCCCCTCTGTAATATTATTAGCCACCAGTAGCTAGTTCTGGAACACTATTAGCAGTGACTAAAACTTGACTATCAAGTTCCTTCCAATAAAATCCCCTAGTTATAGGATTTGCTGTATAAGAATGATGGTAGCCACAGGACAGTTAGGCTAACACACTGGCCAAGTAATTCAGCTTGTCGAGCACATGAGCTGCATTCTAATGTTCTGGGTTCAATTCTCAGTTATGTCCGCTTTCTGCAGTTCATATTTCTATTGCCTAACATAGGTTAATACTGTGCCCACAACTTCCTTCCATTTCATCATTTAATCTGTCATCAGTCCAGTACAATATAACGTAAATGAACTTTACCTGTATAAAAGGGATGGGATTTACCACATACCTCTTTTATGTTTTCCTCCTAATGCTTTTATTTGCATATCACAGCAGATGCAAAATGCATGTGCACCATTTTAATTCAATTAAGCTCACATTTCTTGCATGCTGTTGCAAACTTTCTCCTTTTCCTCACATTTTGGAACCCCTCCTTGTTTCCACTGTCACTTCTCTTCTCACATGCATTTTAAGCGTGAGATTGTATAAGTCCATGTTTGCCTCTGATATTTGCACCTGCAGCTAATGCATACAGTAGATACATACATACATAATTTCGGCAGATAAGAACCTACATGGCCCATCAAGTTTGTCCAGTGTTACCCCTGCTACTGAGCTTCACCCTCCTCCCTAGATTTTACCTGTGCTTCCTTCCCCAGAGGATTCCCATGTGCTGATCCCATGCATGCTTGAAACCCAATACCATTTCTTTTCAACCACTTCCACTGGCAGGTCATTCCAAGCATCCACCATCCTCTCCATGAAAACTACTTCCTCGTGCTACCCTAAAGAGTTTACCATCCAGTTTCATACTGTGGCCCCAGGTTGCTGAACATCCTTTTATCTGAAACAGACTCCCAATTGCTTCCTGTTAATACCTTTCAGATACCTGAACATCTCAATCATATCCCCATCTTTCCTATCCTCCAGGGAGTACATGTCCAGCTCCCCAACCTTTCCATGCATGCCATCCCCTGCATCCCTGAACCATCTGGTGGCCCTTCTCTGGACTGCCTCCACCCTCTCAATATCCCTCTTCAGGTATGGTTTCTAGAACTGAACACAGAACTCTAGATGAGGTCTGACCAGGATCATATACAGGGGCATGATGACCTGCCTCCTTCTACTGGCACTGCCTTGACTTATACATCCCAGCATTCTGTTTGCCCTCCCCACCACCACCTGGCACTGATTTGCCACCTTCAGGTTAAATAAGATGATGATACCCAAGTCCTTCTCTTGTTCCACCACTATTTCCTCCCTGTTAATCATATACTTGGCTCTTGGATTTCCATGCCCCATATGCATAATTTTGTATTTCCTGCATTGAAGCCTAGCTTCTAGACCTTGGACCACCTCTCCAACAAAAGTTCCTCCTCCATTCTTTCAACCCCTGGGGTGTCCACTCTACTACTTATCTTGGTGTCATTGGCGAACAAGCATATCCTCCCTTCTAAACCTACACGCAATGTCCCCAGTGAAGATGTTGAAAGGGCTGGGCCCAGTACAGACCCCTGAGGCACCCTACTCATAACCTCCCTACTCAAAGAGCACCCCATTTACCATCACCCTTTAGCTTCTACCTGAGAGCCAGTTTCCCACCCACTTCATTATGGCCAGACCCACTCCCAGATGCTCCATCTTATTTAATAATCTTTTCTGGGGTACAGTGTCGAAACGTTTCTGAAATCCAGATAGGCCATGTCCACTGCCCCGGTCCACCACTCCCATCACCCAGTTGAAAAACCCCATCATGTTCGGCTTGACAGGATTTCCCTAACAAACCCATGCTGTCTGTGATCAACCAGCCCCTTCCCTTCTAGGTAGTCCACCAGTCTTTGCTTTAGGAGTGAATCCATGATTTTCCTTACTACTGATGTCAGGCTGACATGCCTGTAATTTCCCAACTCCTCCTGTCCCTCCTTATGAGCGGCACCATGGTTGCCCTCTTCCAGTCCTCTAGGACCTCTCCCATTTCCAGCGACAGGGTGAACAGTTCAACCAGGGGTTCCACTGATTCCATCCTTAGCTCTTTTAAGATCCTGGCATGCATCCCATCCGGACCCATGGCCTTATTAACTCGAAGACCACTTAGTTACTGAGGACCCTTTCGCTCATGAAAAGTGAGGTATCTATCCTCCTCACCCCTTCTGTCCATTTTAGGCCTCCTGTCCTCACCCTCTCTGGCAAACACTGAACAAAATATCTGTTCAGTATATTCACCTAAGGTCATTATCCTCTACCCTAGCTTCCCTTCCTTTCTTAATCTCATTATAACTGCCTTTGTTTTCCTCTCTCCCCGATGTATCTAAGAATGCCTTGGCCCCTTCCCTGATGTTATTTGCAATATTTAACTCCATCTGTGCTTTTGCCCTTCTAACAGTCTTTCCCACTTCCTCTGCAATTCCTGATATCGTTTTGTTCCTCCTTTTATTTATTTATTTATTGAAATATTTCACCAGGAGGCACACTGAGCAACAAGTTGCTTGTCTCACGGTACCACCTGGGGTATAGGGTTATGAAGTATGATCAGTTACAATAGTATGTGTGTAGTACAAACAATACAACATTGTAAGATTGTGCAACAGTTGGAACACAAGGTATTGTACAATAAACAGTAGTGGAACATTGGGTAAATTACAGCATATGTCCAAAATCATACAAAAGAACATATAAGCGTACAAAACAGTAATAATGCGATAGAACCATTTATAGTGCATGAGTGTACCAGAAGCAGGCTCAAAGTAGTACACTCCTGCTCTGTGTTTTCTTGTGGACCAAGAATGCCTTCATTTTGGCCCTCCGTCTGCTACCTCCGTAGTGAACCATATAGGTCTCCTCCTTTTCCTACTTTTACTAACTTCTTGATTCCTATTTTGGTTGCCCTTTTAATAGTTTCCCTGACCCCATTGTATTTCTCTTTCACCCTTGCAGCCTCCTAGTCTTGCTAGGGCTTCCCTCAGATATGTCCTCATCCTTGCTAAGTCAGCCCCTCTAAAATCCAGGACCCTAGTTTTGTGTGGCCCTGCTCCAATCTGGTTTTGACATCAAAGACCACCGCCTTGTAGTCACTGGTCCCCAGGGGTTCAGACACTTTCACCCCTTCAACACTGTCTCCGTTTGTAAAAACAAGGTCCAGTATTGCATCCCCAGTTGGCTGATCCACTAGTTGCCCCAGAGATGCTCTCTGTATTGCGTGCAAAGTCCCTGCCTCTCGGGGTTGCTGCTGGGAGTTCCAGTGTACATCTGGAAGACTGAAGTCTCCCAGCAGTGGCAACTCTCCCTTGCTTGCCATCCTGAGGACATCCTGAAGCAAGACCTTATATAACTCCTTGCTTTGCATAGGGTCTGTATACTACCCCACCCACAGTATCAACCCTTCCATCTTTCCAGTTACCCATAGTACCTAATTTCCCCCTTCCCCTGCAACTCTGTGACACTAATGTTTTCTTTTACATAGCGGGCCTCCCCTTTCCCTGCACCCTTTCTTGCCTGAGTGGTAAGTCCTGGAATTGCCAGGTCCCAGTCTTAGTGCTCTGTGTATCAGGTTTCTGTGATTGCCACAAGATCAAAATTTTCTGATGCTATAGCTGCCACCAAGTCAGGGTTTTATTCCCCAGGTTCAGTGCATTCGTGTACATGCCCTCCATTTACTCATCCCCCAAGCACCTGCCTCTTTGCTCTTTTCTTGTTTCTATCTGTTGGAGAGTGCCCACTAGGATCTTTGTTTTCCTAACCTCCCACTTCTATCCAAGCTACAAACTCCCCTCTAGTGGTTTAAATGCAGCACCCTTACATATACCTCCACCAACTTATCCCTGAGTATCATCATACCCTCCACACTCAGGTGTAGTCTATCTTTGGAATACATACCCTCATCCTGCCATCTGTTTCCCCACCCCATATGTAACCAAAACCCTCTACCTTACACCATCCCTCCAGCCAATTATTAAACTCAGAAATTCTGTTTCATCTCCATGTGCTGGCACAGGGACTGGGATAACCTCTGAGAAGGTTATTGAACTCCCCACCATGGACAGCCTCCCTGGCCATGGACAGACCCATAGGAAGTGGATAAAAGGAACAGGAGACCTGCTCCTGTATGGCAGCACAGATACTTTTTTTTTTTTTGTGGGACTTTTAAAAGCACCACTGCTGCACTGCTGCTTGGCCATTAACCTCCAACACCAGACATTAATTTTGAAATTTAATGGCATGATCCAACACAGGAGCCCAATTAGCAGTTGGAGGAACAAAGGCAACCAATCCAAGGGCAGAGGAGAAAAGGTGCTAGCTCTGAAATTGGCTGACCTTGAACAAAGGATCCCAGTCAGCCATAGTATTTCTGTATCAGGGACGGCACTGGAAACAGTGGTAGGAGAGCAGTACTTGTTGAATTTTGTTGCTCTCCCTGAAACAATCTTAGGCTTTTGAGCTGTTTTTGCTCACTGGAACTCAGGAGTCAGGGTTGGAAAGCAACTAAGCCTCCCCTGCCACGGACAGACCAAAGGAAGTGAATAAAAGGAATAGGAGACCTGCTTCTGTACAGTAGCACCAGATAATCTTTTTGTCCACCCTTCCATCCCTACCCACCATCTTTAAATGCCTGAGCTCTGTGATTAGTATTGCACAACACAGAGAGATGCTGTTCATAAGTCAGGCAAGGGGAGAAGCTTGTTGTGTGGATGCTTGTATACCGTAGCTTTTATCTAGATGTTGATGTATAGGTCACGGATGCAGAGTGACTGATAGCAGCTTTCTGCTGTGCTCCCACCCTCCACCTTAAAAATCACTTATATTTGCTGGAATATCAGCGCTCCCTTCAGTCACATCATGACCTAAAGGTATTATTGAGCGTTCCAGACACCTCTGAGCTGACTTGTGTGGCGATTTGAGTGGTTTCTGGCAGCCTGCAGTGATGGACTCGGAGATGAAGGCAGCTGGGGTGAAGCATACCCCTCCAGCATCGCCAGAGATAGCACCCAAGAAGGCCAGAAATTCAAAGCTGGGGCAGTTAATAAAACAAGCGTCTACTGGTACATCAAGCAATTTGTTAACAGAAGATCGTTTCCTCCAGGAATTGATACCTTTCAAGGAAACGCTCCAGGAAATCTCGAGCTAGATCAAATCAATTAGAGGCGATTTCACTGAGCTATCGAGGAAGGTGGGTGATATGGAGGCAAAGACAACCTCTCTTGAACACTGGAGAAATAAAACGGATCCAGAAATTATTAAACTAAGGCAACAAATCCAGAAACTGCAGGCTAAGACAGAAGATCTGGAGGGCAGGAGCAGGAGGAACAACGTTCTAATTTTGAGCTTACCCAAATCAGAAGAAGGCGGAGACACCATAAGATTAGTTCAACAATTTCTCAACAAAGTAGTTGGCCCTTCTCCCATAAATCAACAATACCATATCGAGAGGCACATAGATCTCTAAGGCCCAAACCTCCGTCCGGGAGCTCCCCCAGACCAATCATCATCAGGTTCCTTAGTTATATTGAAAGGCAACACGTTTTGGCTAAAGTTAAGAGCTAGAATCTGTCCAGTGGAATCACACCAAACTTAGAATCACCCAGGATCTCCCATATGAGATCAGACAAAAGAGCAGCATTCCATCTGATCGTCAAGAAGCTAATTGCAGCAGATAAAATATTTAAAATGAACTATCCAGCAAAACTTCTGGTCTACCTAGATGGCACCTAGCATGCTTATGATGATCCTGAGCAAGCTTTATCCGACCTTACCAAAGGCTTCCAGATCTCTTCAAAGGGACTGATGCTACTCAGAGACTATCTATTAATTTCTGATCTAAGCTGTAATATGTTTAAAGTTTGACTATATTTGGTTTGCATCTTCTTAGTATAGAATATTGCTTGGACGGCTCTGAGTGATGGCTTACCTGGTTCTGAGGGATATAGGGTAGTTCCTGGTGGGAGATACGAGGAGGATGGGTAGGCCACATGAGGCCTATGAGGCCTAGTGCTTGAATGGCACCATATATCGTCTGCCTCTTATGACCCGGTACTAGAGTGGTATAGGTTTCGGTAGGTCCTTTTAGTGGTCGGACCATTTTGGTCCTGTCAGTACTACTTCCGACCTGCACTTGCTCTGGGCTAGGTTTTCCGGTTGAGGATGCCTGGATCCTTCTCACTGCTCTTAATTCTGGGCTGTTTTACATTCGGTATGGAGTTATCCAGGTACCTAATCCTTCTCCCTTTATACCAGGATTTTGTAAGTTTAAAAGTGCAGTATGCGGAATTAGTTAGGTAGATGTTGCTAAGTTTTTCTTTATATATAGAGTTTTGTGCTGACCTATGCTGTATTGCTCACGAGTCTACAGATTAATTAACTGGGGGTTGGAGGGTGGGGGTCGGGTAGGAGTGTCGCTCGGGAACCTGTTTCATGGCCGTGGTTGGGGTAATGGGGCACCTTGGTCACTCCATGATAAGAGGAGCAGGCCTTTTCTAATAGGCCCAGTAATGAATACAATGGGGTCTATAGATCTGGACATGATCTTACTTCCAAGAGGATATGGGACAGACCATGGTACCGGGGAGGGTCCGAGTGTATGGGATAACTGGTCGATCCTTTGGCTAAGTTTGTTGGGGGGTTACTTGTAAATAGTTTTCGGGGCAGGAGGGAGGGAGTATGGGAGGTGAGGGAGGGATGTGGGGTTTCACTTTCTTCATACTGGACGTATTTCGGGTTGGGGCTCTTTCCATGAGCTGTCTAGCCTTAATAAAGAAGGCTATTTACTTTAGTAATTTCTGGTTTGTTCAAAGGGTGGCTATAATGGGGTGGGGAGGTTTTTGGGGGCGGAAGGTGTCACCACTAAGGAGATTGGAAGGTAATGCCATGGGGTATATTGAACAAGGTCATTCCACTTACTGTTATAAATGACTCTAGGACACATTAAAATTGCCACTTGGAACATCAGGGGCATGAGGGAGGTAATTAAAAGGTCAAATACTTTTAAACTGTTCCTTGGTTGGTGTAGATATTCTCTTTTGCAAGAAACATGTTACTGTTGTGGAAACTAAGTAGCTATGGACTAAAGGTTTTCACAGGTCTTGTGTCGGGTGGGTCTATAGGTAGTAAAGGGTGGCTATCATGATTAAGCAAAATGTGCCTTTTATACTAGAGAAATGCATTCAAGACCCAGAAGGCAGATTTATTTTTGTGAAGGGGCTGTTTTGTAATACAGATGTGGTTCTGGGAGCTATATATGGTCCTGTTGGAGGTAATTCTGACTTCCTTATGCAGTTAGCAGACAGACTGAGTGTATTCTTGCCAGCGGCATTTATTTTAGGAGGAGACTGGAACATTGCACCCTCAGACCCTAGATAGAACCTACAGACCTGAAACCCCCTCATCTGCTCAATTGGCACTAAAAGATTTATGTAGTTTGTTGGTTTAGAGGACCCTTGGAGACTACTGAACCCTTCTACTCGAAGCTACACCTACTACTCCCCAATCCATAATTCCTGGTCAAGGCTGGATTACATATTAGTGAGTACCACCCTTCTAGCCAATATTTCCCTTACTGGTATTGAGCCCA
Organism: Neoceratodus forsteri; assembly: GCA_016271365.2. NCBI lineage: Eukaryota > Metazoa > Chordata > Ceratodontiformes > Ceratodontidae > Neoceratodus > Neoceratodus forsteri. The sequence goes on from CM057453.1 coordinate 908,323,144, forward strand.
TTGTTATCTCGGATCACGCGATGGCATGGATCAAACTTTCACCCTAACCCTCTGGGGCAAGAGATACCTCTTGGAAGCTCAATACCCAGATTTTGAAGGATGAACAGATAACTTCTCACTTCAAGTTACTGATCTCGACCTTTATAGAAATCAACCAAGGTCAATACCCAGATATGATTTAGTTTGGTGCTCACTGAAATGTTTCCTCAGGGAGAATTCATAAAAGTGGCTTCCAGAAGAAAGAGGTTGAGGAGGAGAAAATTAGTTCTTTGGCTAACCAAATTAAAATGGCTGAGAAGGCTCTCTCCTCTACCAACTCCCAAACTGCCCTAGAGAATTTGTATAAACTCAAGGATGAATATGAGGACTTGATCAAGGAAAAACAGAATTTGCCATCTTGAAATCTAAAACAAAATATCTTGACCAGGAGAGAAACCTGGGAGACTACTGGCTCTCAGATTAAGGAAGTAGAGAGTTCTAGATTAATCCCTGCCTTAAAAGCGAGGGATGGATCTATCAAAACTGCCCCAAGGGATATAGCTGAGGTTTTGAAGTTTTTATCAGGATCTGTATGGGAACAAGGCTCTCTCAACTTCAATTCCAGAGGTAACAGCTTTTCTGGAGAATACCCCCCTCCCTAGACTACAGCCCAGTCAATGTGACTCACTGTCAGTTCCCATAACCTTAGGGAAGTGGAGGAAGTCATTAAAAGTCTACCCTGGATAAAGCCCCTGGACCTGATGGCCTACCCCTAATTTTTATAAGACTTTCTGCAAAGAAATCGCCTGCCCTCCTCAACTTGTTCAACTACATTCTTACTTCTGAACCACTGGATCCTTCCTTGTTAGAAGCTACTATAATTTTAATCCTAAGCCAGATAAACCTACTCTAGATCCAGCCAGTTATAGACCAATCTCGCTGCTCAACTACGATATTAAAATTCTGACCAAGATCCTCTCCTGCGAATTAAGCAGGTCTGGCAATCACTTTTAGTTGGAACAGGTAGGTTTTGTCCAGGGAGGTCAGCAAACAGATCATATGCGGCCCTTCACACATTTTTTTTTTGTGCAGCCCAGGAATCCCAGGTCCCCATGGCTTTAGTTGCCTTAGATGCAGAAAAGGCCTTTGATCGGTCAGTTGGGAATTCCTGTGGGCTACTTTAAACAAAATGGGTTTCAGAGAAATTTATTCATTGGATTAATGTATATGGATCACCTTCGCTAGAGTCTATTGTAACGGGTGTTTTCATCCCAATTTCCCTTGTACTCTGGAACTCGCCAGGGTTGTCCATTGTCACCGTACTTATTTAATCTCTACCTAGAACCTCTGCTGATGCGCATCAAATCCTCACCCAATATCTCAGGATGTGTTATTACCCAACAAACACTGACCCTATCGGTCTTTGCAGATGACATCCTTCGCATCTTCACCCGGTCAGATCTTTACAAGAGGTACTGAAAATAGTGAGCCAGTTTGGTGAAGTTTCCAATTATAGATTGAATTTATCTAAATCTGAGATATTCCTGCTCAATTCACTCCTGTTCCACTCTAGTGTAGCTCAGTTTGCAATGAAATGGGCCCGAACCACCTTAAGTACCTGGGCATCCATCTGGCCGGGATGAGGACACGATAAGGAAACTTAATCTGGAAGATTTGGTGGACAAAATTCAAAAGACCTTAACAGATGGGACAACTTTCCCATAGCTATAGGAGGGAGGATCAGCATAATCAAAATGAATGTGTCCCACGCATTTTTACCCCTTGAGCCTCTTGAACATATGGCTCTCTAAATCCTTTTTCCAAAAGGTCCACTCAATACTATCCAAGTTCATTTGAGAGGCAAACAGCCCAGGAGATCCTTCTTTAAGCTTTGTCTGCCTAAAGAAAGGGAGGCCTCCGCTTGCCCAATTTGAATTTTATTACTGGGCCAGCCATCTAACTAAAATGGGCAAATGGCTTTGTCCTCCAAATGACTATTATATGCCCAAATGGTTGAAGCTAGAGCTCAACCTTCTGAAGCTTACAGTATTGATCCTCAGCACATTTTTATTACAGTTTTTCTGCTACCGGAATATACGTGATTCAGTGTTGGGGTTGTCCATTAGAATCTCAAACCAGTACTGTACTTCTGTTAAGATTCAGTACTCAAAGACCTGGTCAGCCATTAATTCTTAATCCTAATATTAGGATTGGGTCTCAATAGCTAACACCGATATAGCTACTACAGATTCGAGACTGCTCGGTTGAAGATCTTTATATACAGGGTTCCGTTGGCTCCTCTAGGGACCTGATGACAAAACTGAATATTCCCCAGAGCATCTTTAAGTTATACCAATTGAGACATCTCATAGGTAAAGAATTTGGATTGGTGAGGCCGACCTCTAACATTAGACCTTTCCTGGAACAACTCAGGAATTGTGTCACAAAGCCCGATAGTATTGCCAACCTATATATGCAGCTTATGCTTACCAAAGTTCCGGAGGCCTTAGCCAGATCCAATGTTTGGGCACCTCTAATTCCTGTGCCTTCCATGTCTTGGAACCAGGTATGGAGAGATATGTATGTGAACCTTACCTTAGATAGAAATAGGCTCATACAGTTCTATATATTAAATAATATGTACTACACACCGTCGAAATTGGCCAAATTTGATAAGTCTAAATCTGCTAACTACATAAGATGTGGCATGGGACTGGGAAACATACTACATGTTTTGGTCATGTGTTAAGGTTGCCCCATTATGGAAAGCTATCCATGACAGCCTGGACCCAATTTTGGGGCTGGAGGAACTATTTACAGCTGAAATCTGTATACTTGGCATCTACTCAAGTATCAAGGTCAGAGAGAGGAAATACCATATGGCCTTAATTTCAATAGCAGTTAAAAGATTAGTTCTCCGGCATTGGTTAGATCAAACAGAGATTTCTTACCAGGATTGGGTGGAGAATGTCCCAGTGTTTTAAAGTGGAAAAACTAATAGCTAGTTCCAGGCATGCTATGTTTACTTTCCAAAAAAATGGGGCAAGCTATATGCCTTGTACCTTCATTGAGCCTTCTATTTGAAACCCTCTGACGTTCTTCTCTTTTTCTCTTAGTTCGCTTTCCTTTTAATTTACTTTTCCTTTTTGGACTGGGTACAAGAGATAATGGTACCTGTTAAATAATGCCCCATGGTATAGGTTGAAGGTATCTCAAGTTCATTCCGCTTTGGTGGTGACGCCTTCCTGGGGGTGGGGGAGGGTGGGATTACAACTGACTTATGTTTTGGCAACATGTTCGCTCATTGTGGGATTCCTTTTCCTGTTGTGTACTGGTATCTGTATATCATGTTTGTTATTATGTAAAACGAATAAACAGAGAATTTCAAAAAAAAATAGATGTTGATGTGTTCAAACAAAAAATAATCTGTTGAAAACTGTTTTAGTCATCATTTAGCTTAGTAAGGGCTGTTTTAACAGATTGAGGGTCTTTATTCTGTTATCACTTTTGCTGATATTGGTTCAAGTGAAATTCAATTAGTAACTGTTTTAGGCATGGTTTTAGATAAGTAGGGACTGTTTAGCAAATTGGGGGCTCTACTCTGTGTGTGCCCTAATTAGGCTAGTACTGCAAGTGATCATTGGGAGGTTAGAACTGATTGGAATTAATATGGTTGATGCCTGCTAAAAGAATAGTTCTATTATATATGCTGCTTTTGCTCATTTGGGGCTAATGATTAACTTCTGGGGGCATTTTCTGCTATCACCTAATTGAGCTGAGTAACATGGAAGAGGGTATTTCTCCCAATCTTAGCGATGTGGACAGTGGGGCACTTGGGAAACTGCGGGACATTAAGAGAGAGATGGCAGGGAGGAAACAGGGTTGGTGGGAGGGAATGGCAAGAAGAGATAGAGTGGTGGGCTGTACTGGATGTAGGGCAGCTGTGTTTTTAAATGCAGTGTGGAAAGCAGGCGGGCGTCAGATATGCAGACAAGCTGGGCCAGGTAGGGAGGAAATAAACTGGCTGAGGTGGATAATAAAAGACAAAGAGGGGCCAGAACAGGGATGGGGTGGGGAGCAGTGGGGGCATAAATGAGGCTGGAGGATCTGGAGGCAATAGAGGAAGGGACAAAACAGTGGGGACTTAAGAAAGGAAGATATGGAGATGCCCAATAGAAGGGAGACAAGACACCCAGAGGCAGGAAACAGGGATGGAGGGAGGTAAAGGAAACCAGGAGGAGACTGCAGTCAAAAAGTGGGGAGGGAGCTTGAGAGGAGCACAGGAGTAGTAAAGAATAGAGGGATCAAATGGGTTTGCACCGTTGGAGGGCTGGAAGAAGGAACAGTAGAGGCACAGAGTGAGGAGGGACTGGGAGCTGTGGGAGTCCAGGCAGGAGACAGGGCTTGGTAGGACTAGAGCAAGATGGGGACCATGGCAGGTGAGGAGAGAAATCAGGGAACCCAGGCAGGAGACAGTGGCCATGTAAGAGCAGAGAAGACTGAGGGACCCAGGCAGGTGATGGGAGATCAGATGGAGGGGTGCAGGATGGGGATAGACAGGAGGGTAGCCGGAAGGAGGTCAGAAATCTACATCAGCTATGGTTATAGCAGGCATGCAAAGGAGGTCCAGAGGACAGGTGTGGGGGCGATAAGCAAGACATAAGATTAATGGGGGCAGGCCTGGGGGTAAGTCGGGGGGACAGCAAGATGCAGAGAGGTGGGGGGATGGGCAGAAGAGAGGTAGCCTATCAACCAGAAAATCTGTGGAGGAGGGGAAACAGGATGTTAAGGTAAAGAGGTGTACAGTAACAAAGGAGAAAAAATTATAAGTCTTTGGGGACTCTGTTATAAAGGGCATACACTGGAAAAAGTTGGGACCCTTGTAAGAGGAGAGTGGTGTGCATTCGGGAATGGAGACAGGAAGGGTGGGGTCAAGTCTTATGAAGGAAGTGGGTAGGACAGGGTGGAAGCCACTATAGTTCACCTAGGGACAAATGACCTAGCTGGACATGAGGTAGCAGAGGTCCAGCAACGCTTTTAGAGACCTGGAAAATAGCTGTAGATTGGTGGTCAGCTCAATAACCTTCTCAGAGATTAGCCTGGTCCCCTGCGTTAGCACGTGGAGACAAAACAGCATTTTTGAGTTTAATAATTGGCTGGAGGGATGGTGTAAGATAGAGGATTTTGGTTACATAGGAGAGTGGGGAAACAGATGGCAGGATGAGGGTATGTATTTTGTCCTAGATACAGAATGATTTTCTACAGGACTGTGGGTAGATATTTAATGCAGTGTTATCCAGTCTCATGCTGATGCTGTACTCATTTATTCTTTACTACTGTGTTACTTTGCTCATGTGTTACTGTGTTTGAAGTTATTTACTGATGTGTTACTCTGTAGTTTATTTATACACTGCTATATGCAGTGCTGTGCTATTTACCAATCATATGTGCTCTGCTTGTATCCTCCCGGATTGTGCTTGAAATAAACATTTTGACAGGAGCACTTACTGGTATAGAAAACTAACTTACGAACTAACTAAACAGATAAATTAATATGCCAGTTACTCATCTCGCTCCACTTGTGCATCTGCTCACACACAACAATGCACCCTCTAGATAACAGTTCCTCTCTGCCTAATTTGAATAGTAGGTCCCTGTTTGCCAGCACAGGGTGTAGACCCAGAAATACCTGTCTGTTTCAAATGCTCTGACTCCTTTCCTTATGGGAAATGGTTAATTCAAGCCAGAACAAAAGAAAATCAATGCTTTGTTTTTTGGGTCAGAATCCTGGACAATGTTGTGTGACCCTTCAAGAAATTAGTCATTTTGTATCAGTGCTGCATTAAATAATTATTTTGTGCTAGTACCATTCTAAATAATTTTCTGCCAGTGGTATTATCCACATTTTTGAACAGGTACAGTTTGTGTAGTACTTTTGCATACACTGTTTAGCATCATTTGTTTTTATTGTTCTTTTACAAATCTTTTTGCAGTAAGTAAGCAATAAGGCACAACAGGGTATGTGTTGAACACTTTAACACACGGCTAGGAGGTGTAGTGAGGCATGAGGCCACTGGACAGTGCATCCAGCCTCCTAGCCATGTGTTAAAGTGTCTAAGACACCCTGAGTGCTGTATTGCACTTATGAAATGGCTGGCAATGTTTTCAGCAAAAAAAAAAAAAAACTTATGACTGTTACTTTTTGTAATTTCTATTTACTAATGAGAAAATTACTACACAGGAAAAAGTAGTTCCTTCAATGGGTCACTTAAAACTGTGTAAGACCACATTTTTATGCAAAACAGTAAAAAAACAGTCATTTTAAATGGCAAACATTACTTTTACTACATTAAAGTGTTAAACACTTTATTTTAGGCAGTTAAATGTAATGTAACACTGAACTGATTTTTTAATCAGGTCATGAAACAGTGGCATGACAACGAATGCATTTTAACAGAGTTTTATAACAAGTTAAAACTTGCAAAAGTGATTTCATTTTGTATACTTCATTGCTTCTTTGTAGGTTTGTTTATTTACCAAAGTAAACAGGTCCATTGAGTGTCAGGCTGCAGTGTTGCACCTCCCTCCCTCAAGTTCAGGTTTGGATTTGTGTGTGCTGCCTCGTTGTGTGTCAGTGCTTCAGATGTGGCATTTCTTGCTCAGGAGATCCTTGTTTGGTGCAGGTTCTGTATGTTTACCGAGGTTTGCATGCAGCTTTCTACGTTTCAGTGTGAACTTGCAGGGCAGTGCATGGCAGTCCGAGGTTGTTTAGTCCCAGGCTGTTTGTCTTTAAATTCTGTGCTGGTGTACTGACAAGCTTGCATGCAGAGGTGCTGGGATACAGGTTGTGACTTAATGTTGCATTTCCTCTTTCAGGGTCATTTTTCATTTTTGGGAGCTATGATGCACACTTTTTGATCAGAGGAGTATGTGGTATGTAACATTTCTCTTTATTTGGGGCTAGTATATCGGACCACTTTTTCTGCCATCCTTGGTTGGTTGCCAATAGCTCTGGAGGCTAGATTCATTTCTATGACCTGTTATGGTCATAATTTCTTAGCTTTCTAATCCTGCATTAAAGCAGCTGTACTACCGTCGCCCTTAGGCAATGATTTGTGTATCTTTGAGTTAGCTGACATTCCTCACTTTGCGTGACATCATAGTCACAATGTAATTGAGACCCATCGGTTCACTAGAATACCATATAGGCAGTTCATCGAGTTTGTTTTGTGGCAATCAGCGTGGGTGCAAGTATAGCACTTTAGGATTTTCAGGAAGTTTGCTGATGTATTTGTTAAAACTTTGAACCAGGCACAGAGGATTTCCAGGTTGGAATACATGTATCCCTTATGTCCTTGCTTGTCGATTTCTGGGGATTGCAGTGATTTTTGTATGCTTGTTAAAGTTCAGCATGATATACTTGAGCCCGTTCTCATCTATTTTGAATGAGAAGTGTTCATGCTTTAGTTGACGGAGGCCTTCCTGCTGTGCCTGGCCATGTGGATTTGGATATCAGTCCAAACTTTTCTTACTAAGCTAGGTGCAGTCAGGGGTGAAAGTCTTCAGAATGCATCAGTTTGTGTAAGTTGCTGTCAGTAAGAGCCTCGTGGTGTTCGAAGTGTCTTTTGTTGCCTTCTGTACTGCTTAATTTTGGCAGTGAACATGCGTTGCTGCTCTTGAATTCACTGTCTGTAATAATATTCATTGAGCGACCTACTGCTGCCAAGCCAAGGTGCCTGCTTAAAGCCACCGTGAACCGCAGAAGCTGAAGACTGCGTGCTCCTGCCCGTGGTTGTGCGAGCTTCAGCATAGAATTTCTAAAAATCTTGTTCAGCCCTTCTTTTGAAGCCTTTTGCCAATCAATGATTGTGTTGGTGGCGGCTGCCCTTTCCCGATTACTTTTAGTGCCCTGGTGGTTGCTCTAATTATATTTTTTCATTGTTTTCAGCCTCGGGACTGTCAAGCTGAACTTCTGTTAGTATCTGAAACCATTTACTTACAGTTTCTTTACTGGCACATGCTTCTGGTTCTGGGGCATTCAGCTGAACTACTGCTGTTTGTTTCTCCCCAGACTCATTCTCCGGATCCATGAAGAGCTGGAGATCATCTTCAGAAAGGCTTATTTCAAAGCTGTTATCTGCCATTTTGTCAGGTAAATAGATTTGCTTATGTCAGTGATTTCCGTTTATTGTGGGTATGGGAAAACAGGATGGCTGCTTTTATTTTATTAAAATTCTTTTTGGAACACTGGGGCAGTGGACAAGATCAGTGCCCACCTGGCATAGCTTGGCATAGCCTGATCTTTTCCATGGTGTTAGACATATTAACATATTCTTAGGAGCCAATCACAATGCTTGATTGGTGCCAGCCATTCATAAAAAGCTGTTTGCATACTTTCTGCTGTGGTGTCATATTGTGTACTTTCTGTTTGGTTGTAGGCACTTAAATTACACAAAATGTTGCTAGTGCTAAGGATTATGCAAAACTGTGCTGATTCAGTGTAAAACATCACACAAAAGGATGATGACAAAACAGAACAAAATGCAATGGCATCAGCACACAACAATTACAAGCACACAAAAAAAACAGGCACAAAAATATTTAGAAATGAGAAATTATTCATTTAAAAGCATTTAGAATGGTACCTGTGCTTACATAAAAGTACATGTAGAGTGGGCAAGCCAGGAATTTGTCACCTAGAGCCAAGCCAGAGCTGAGGACTGGCATGACTCTATAAAGCAAAAACAAGCGAGCCCTGCCTACTGCAGGCTGTTCGCTACACAGGAGTTGAATGTTTCAGACACTACATTAACTGCTCAGGCTGACACAAAGGCTCACTTTGAGCATAACAGGCTAGCTTGACCTTTGGCTCTTAATTACTTATAAAGGTTGAGCTGAGCCGAGCCAGGCACTAAACTTGAGCCAGGTTCGAGCCTGCTCTGGGCCAGCTTACCCACCTTCTACTTCCACAGTTTTACAAACTGGCACTATCCCTCTCCCCAAAAAAAATGTAAAATAAAAAATAACTACTTTAAATGGAAGTGTTACAAAATCTTATTTAAAAGACACCTAAATAACTTTTTTGAAAATAAAATATTTCAAAATCTATTTTCAGCAAGGGAAAGGAAAGGCTGTTGTTTACATTGATGCCTAAACTGCATTTATATAATTAACATTAATGTAGTTTCATAGCATTTGACAAATGAAAACATCAGCCTTTCAAGTTCAAAAACCCCACCCTGTCTGCATCCTAGAATGGCCACCAGATCGCCAAGTAATGACCTCATTGTGTCAGTGGCAGAACTACATGGCTCTCTGTAGTGCTAACTAGTACTTTTAGTGACCTTTGTTTTTCGCTATTTCACTGAAATGATCAAAATCATGACTTAATGTGTATTATTTCATTCAGTACACATTAGGCTATAGTTTGATTATTTCTTTAACTAAAATTGCAGAAATCATGTGACAGCTAACTGGGTTACCAAACTGATGCAATACAATATTTTAAATACCTGGGGCCGATATTCAAAACTTTGTCCAGGGGCAAAAATAGCACTGCCCTAAAGCATGCAAATTTAGCCCATGTGTCATGTACTTAACATTTAAAGGACTAGCCTAGGGGTACATAATGCTGATATAGTGGGCAAACAGGGCTGTGAGTGCAGTGCAAAATAGCCCAGCAAAGAAGACAGCTCTGAATATAGTAACTGGCAGTGCAAATGCAACAGCGGTCTAGTACACAAGAGGTGGTCTCAGGCAACTTGATGAACTATGTAGGCCAATGTGAGGTGCTAGCAAAGAAGTGGTGCACAACAACTGCAAACAACATTGCAGGTCAAATACTGCAGAACTGTGCTATGGTTCTGACAGGTTTACCCTGGGCAAACACGTTTTCCCAGCGCTAACACATTTGCCTGGAGCAAAGTTTGTTATATTCAAAACTGATAGGCAGATGAGCCTACTTAGGCAGTCCAAGGGCAAACAGCCTCTTGTCATTGTGGCCTTATTTGCATGCATTACCAGACTATTGTGGCCCAGGGCACTAGCACCACAGGCACGGTGGTTGTGCTACATGTCACTGACATATTGTTGTGTCTGCTAATGTGTGTATCAGATGCTACAGTACCATAGTAGCTAGTATTGTGAGGGATACAGCAATGCCTATGGTATGTCAGGCATCAATGACTGCTGCTATCCACACAGCAACAGGCCCAGCTGGCAGTTGTGTTTTGACAGTGGACACCACTGTCATATGCCCTATGTCCCGTATATGCTGTGCCACTGGCATGAGTCTCATAGTAACATACACATGTCTGGCCATATGTGACAGGAGTATGTACTGGTGTGTGGTATGTGCCGGGGGCAGACACATACCATCATACAGGAACACCGATGTCAGGGGCATACCTATCACTGGAACATGAGCACTGTGTGGATGGCCCCAGCTGTGTGGCAGCACCTACTATGTGGTGCATCCTGGGTACCTGTATACTCTCCCTTAACCCCTCCATGGTCCCCTTGGTACTGCATGTGTGCTGGATTGTGTTGGTGTACCCTATAGGGGACTGGTGGTGTGTGCTGCATGGCTGCACTGACAAAGTGTCCATGGGGCACGGGGCACCCTCAAATGCCTGGCAGAGATGGGATCAGTGCCAGATGATGGTGATGTGTGTGGTGCCATCTATGTGCAGCATGATTCTTCCATGGCATATGGAGTGGCCCAGGGTGGCCATCTGCCCTCTCTGCCTCCTCAATGGCTGCAGTCATCAGGTGCACCATGTTGTTGTTACATACAGCCTTTTGCCTGTTGCTGCTGTGTCCATGCCCCTATGCTTGTTTTGCCCAGAGTTAAGACTACCTTTTCTAGCGGTAATTTGCCCTGTGCTAATTGTTGCGAAAGTCAAGTAAACACACTTTGCATGGCGTAACATGCTGAATATAGCATAGCACCTGTATTCATGTACATGCCTTCTCTCTTTGCCCAGTGCATACATTATAATTTTGTGCTGTGTTAATTCAGTTTGCCCACGCTATTTGTTCTTTTGAATATAATAATACATTTATTTATAAAGTGCCTTTCATTTTCAAGGCGCTGAACACATTAAACAATAACATCAAATACAAAATCCAACAGTACATATAAATAAAATCGTAGCACAATAAATAAGGATAAAACCATATCACAGTCAACAGGTTACAATATAATTAATATAGTGCATCCGTGCAAATGGGGTACAAACCGGCACAAACTGTTTGCACCCAGTGGAACGTTTTGAATATCTGGCCCTGGTGGTCTAGTGATTATGTTCCAATGTTATGGTGACCTGCCAGTCCAGTTCAGTGGCAAAGTTAATTTTTCCAGGTTTGTAATCCAGCTCTTTTGAAGCCTTTGCTCAAAATCCAGTCCAACCTGAAAAGTCCCCTCCCCTGCAGCCAGCCCACCTGCTTGCTGTCGGACACTCGCATATCTCATTGTTGCCCAGTGCCTCAGCTCATATCTGATTGCCCTGCCAGTCCAAGAACAAACACAGAGAAGCATGCTGCATTAACTAGTTCCTCTGAGACAGCGTAAACCTTTGCCAACCCACTCCTTCTTTACCAGTTGGCACGATTAAATAACACGCATTTTCCATTACAAATGTGTATAATGGAGAATTGCTTTGCTCTTGCACACAATAAAAAGCATGTGACATAACAGCTATAGGCAAAACGTTCTTTTGAAAAAAATAAATTCCAAATCTAGCACACTCTACCCTTGTTTAATTCACAAAATTCAAATTACTGAACATTTTTCATAACTGGTGCTACTGGTTTTGTGGCATATAACAAACAGATTTCAGTGACCCCCCATGGTAAATCTTTGAAAAGTTTACATTTCTTTCTGCCTAAATTGGTTATTTTCTTACTTATCTACATGGAAACAGTCTCTTTTAATCTTCTTATTAGAGCTTTCCGTTAATTATCTAAACCACCTGACATCAAGGTATAACCTCACGGCTTGGTTCTAACAATGAACTGCTCGCATGGTGTTTCTCGTATACAGAGTGCATGGTCTAAATTGGCTTCTTTAAAATAAAGTACTTCCACTGAGGTTATTTTATTTGCTAACTGGGTGGTACACTGATCCCAGGGAGCATTTCAGACATGACCCAGGCCATAAAGATGGCACAGTACAAAGAGTACATGAGAAATAAATACATCAAGTGATAGATGCAGGCTGTAACAAATTAGATGCAAGCATCAGAAGCTGAGCACCACGTTTAACACTTTAAATTACAATGATAACAAACTGAGCATGCATTTAACATTTTAAATTACGATATAATATATGAAAAATAAAAATTAAATTAAATTAAAAAGAATGAGCTAGGATTAGGCATTATACTGTAAATATTGACAATATAACAGTGTCATGATGAACAGTTACATCCAGATTTTGCTAGAAGAGCAGCTGATAAATTAAATTTGAAGGCCTGAGTAGATCCTATGTTATGAACAGCAGTGGGGAGGCTGTTCCAGAGCTTGGGATCCACTACAGAGAAAGCTCCCTGGCCTGTGTTGAGTGTTCGAGCAAGGGACACTGAGGAGTTGCTGAGATGTGGACCTCATCTCCCTTGTGCATTGTGATGCTGAGGAACCTGCCTAGGGGGAGGTAGCGCCCGCCACAAGGGTTTTATGGATGAGGCTCCCAGGTGAAGATTGAGCCAAACCTGGGGTGTTAGCCAACCTAGGGAAGACGGAGCAGTGGTGGGTAGCTAGTAGGGCAGAGAGAATTAAGTGACAGATGCAGTTGTAGGCCATGTTAAGTTGAGTGAGTTGCCTAGCTGAGTCTGGGATATAACCAGGAGCAGTACTCCAGCTGAGGGAGCACGTACCTCATCTGATGGCCAGTCAGGCTTCAGGGTAAGAAAGTATTTCAGGAGGAAGCAGGCCCTAATCTGCTGGTAAATTGTCTTGATTAGTGTTCCTATGTGTTCACTAAAATTGAGGATGGGTCAGTGTGACCACCAGGTATTTGTAACACCTCACATGCTTGAGAATTGTACCGTCAGGTGCTGAGAAAGAGAGAGAGAGAGAGAGAGAGAGAGAGTTCACATGTGATTAAAGGGAGCATGCTAAAGAAATGCTGCACACTTCCCAAATGCTTATCAAATTCCTAATCTAGCAGGTCTACCTTGTTTAATTCACAAAAGCTTTAGAGTTGTGTATACAACAGAGTAGAATCACATATTCTTGGAATGTGTTTGTCACTCTAATAATTACTGGTTAGGGTCAGTTACAACCTGAAATCAGCACTTGAAATTCTCGATTTTACACACTACACACACACACACACGCCATGTCCACACTATGCCCTCTGTAATGTTACGGTCTGTAACATTACCATAATATTTGCATTCACACTGATAATGTTATTGAAGGCATTTTCAAAACTGTTACAGAAAACTTTTGTGAGGCGGTTTCAACAACGGTTTTGTAACGCCTTCCATTTCTACAATGTTACCAGTGACAATGTAAAGGCACTTCCTTAAAGCCTCCAGCCTCCCAGTATACCTTCATGCATTGCTGCATCATCATGATGCATGCTGGGAGGTAAACAGGGGCAAACCAGGAAGAAAGAAGCAGAGTGGGTCGCGAGTAATGTGGAGGCAAACTACCAGCATCTGCCCAGTGAATTTAAGTGCCCCATGATGTTTAGTGCACTAGACTGTTAACATTGCCAGCACATTTTAAGCTATTGTGCTGAATTGAGGACCTGGCAGCATTTTTTGTTGTGCCTGTATTTTAAAAAAGGAACACTGAACTGAGCAGCACACAGAACTGAGCAGCACACAGAACTGAGGTAAGTGCCTGAAGTGCTGTTGCCAAGGATTGCTTTCCTAACTGCAATGTTCTGTAGCTGCACCCAGAGTTCTGTATTGTGGTGGCCAGTGGTTGTTGTTCTCGCCACCAAGACCTGCAGTAGCCATGTATTGGCTAGAGGTTGCCAAATAGGACCCACAACTGAGTAGCCTTTGCTGAACCCCAGTCCTTTCAGCTACTTTTTGAGCAGCAACAGCACTGTGGATAAAGTTCATCCTGCCTGTGAAAAGTAGCAATTATGACTGACCGTGGTGCCACCGGAGAGATGAGGCAACAAAACTACTGCTGGATTTCTGGTCACAGGAGTGGGCTCAGTCAGAGCCCACAAGCAGCAGGAGGAAACTAAAGTGTACCAGAAGGTGGCCACCATCTCTTTCAACACAGATCTGAAAGGAGTGCAAAGCAGTGCCATGACAAGATTAAGCAAATGAAGGTATGCTACCATCAAACTTGCAACTCCAATAGTCAGACAGGTAGTGGGCGAGTGGACTGCTCCTTTTATGATGAGTTGGACAAAATCCTAGGCACAAGGCCAACCACAGAGTCTTAGTTCGTCCTGGAGAGTTTGCAAGTGGAATCCGAGGATGAAGGTGATGAGACAGGAAGTCATGCCAGCCTGGTGGTGCAGATGGTGACACAGACATTGATGCTGACTCAGGTATGTGCATTGTGCATTGTCACTAGTGGTGGGTTGGTTGGGGTTGGTGGCAGTGGGAATGTGAGAGGTAAGCTAGTGCCTTTACTACTGCCATCATAAAGTGAAGCACCATGCATGTCATCGGTGGCACCCGTGAACTTGAGGGTTCTGGTACATTGCTGTGGTGGTATAGGACCATGCATTCCAGCTTGTTAAGGCTTCAATGCATCTGTGCCATACAACCTGTGATACCTAGTAGCTGGGTGCTGTTTGTGGGGTGGGGGATCGTGAGGTGGTTTCTTTCTATTCCTAACTTGTGGCAAGACTTACGGCACCTGCTGGTAAGGGTGGTATTGTGATGTTGCTAGAGCAAACTGCACGTGTCACCCTCATGAGTGTGAGTTGGTGACCTGATTGGGGTGGTGGATCCACTCATGTGTCCTTGCACTGAAGTTAATGCATTGGTATGCACCTGCTGGTAAGGCGATATTGTGACCACCACAGCAAGGAATCCCCAATCCTTCTCAACGTCCTGAATGACATCATGCACATTCTGCACCTTACTACCTTTGGAAGCAGCACATGTACTATGGCCTGGCAGACCTCGATTTCTATTGTCCCTATGGTTGAATGACCAACCCCAGACAAATGTTCCAGCATTCTATATTCCACGTTGGTTGCAAGTTGCCACAGTGCTAGTTCAGCTCTTTTGTCCACTGGAATTGCGGATGTAGGTGGGTGTCCTGATGGGAGACATAAGGGGCGAGCTCACTGCACAGAACGTTGAATGTCTGCCTGCACATCCCAAAGTTTTCCAGCCATTGCTCATCCGACCAGGAATGCTGCACAATGTCATCCCACCAAGCACTGCTTTCCAGTGTGTCCATACAGATCTGGGAACACTGTAACTTTCCAGGGCACACACAAGAATATCATGTAGTGCAGCTACTATATCAAGCACAGCTTGGGATATAATAGCAATCCTGTGTGACGCATTATGTAGCGCAGCCCTCCTCTGTCTTTTGTGCCTGGCATTCTGTTGCATAACTGCATAGTATTGATGGAGCACACTGTTTTGGAGAATGCTGCCATGTTCAAATACTCTATTGTGTACTGTGAGCATTGCAATCCCTTGGGATTTGGGATAGGTGCTGTCACCATCAACAGCATTATGGGATGTGCCCTGCTCTGAACAGGATGGAGACAGTTATAGAATCATTCACAGTGTGGACAGGCTGTAACATTTTCAAAATGTTTTCAAAACTGTTCAGTGGTAGTGTGGACACATTGTAACGCTTTCAATCTGTAACGTTTTCAAATGTTACAGAATTTGCTGATGTAGTGTGGACAAGTGTGCGAATGGAGAACTGCTTCACTTTTGTACACAGCATCAAGCAGGAGAAAACAGCTGCAGGCAAAATGTTCTTTTGGTTTTCAGTCTGCTGTTCTTCTACCTGCCAACTGCAGTTCTATTTACCAGTAATTATACTGTTATACAGTATAAAATAATACAATGGAAACAGTGAAAACTCATTTTACACCCTCAGTGTATGATACCTAAATAAACCAGTCGACTGTCGGTCTTGTGGGTATGTGGTATTACACTTTGGGCAAGATTCACAAGGGGATGCGCCCAGTGCATCAAGATGCACTGGGGCATCCTGACTTGCGCCAAAGGTGATTCTGGCAGGAGAGCGATGCACCAGTGCAACCCTGATGTGCCGGTGCATTGCAGATCGCTGCATATGGCCAGTAATGCTATCGCGAGGAGAATCTGGAGGGGCTGTGAAGGGGTGTGCCCATGCATACCAGGACATCCCCATTCACAGCCTATTCTGTGGTGCATCCTGGGCAAGTCTGGGGATGCGCCAAAGAAAGATAAGTCTAGTAAATCCAGACTTAGGTGGGTGGCCACCCACAGGCATACTGCATACTGCAGGCAGCAGCATGGCAGCCTACCCACCTTGGCAGTCAGTGTCCCCCCAGCCCCAGTACATGCCGCTCCTTGCGGCGGCATCCTCAGGTATCTGATGACCCTCAAGCTCCCGTAGAATGCCCTTCTGGCAGTGGTAAATGACATGCAGAACCCCCTCCCAAGCACCCGGTACAGCCACCTCCATGGTGGTAAAGGCAATGATGTACCACCCTCCAGCCCCAAGTCCCCACTGCAGCCGCCCTCCATGGTAGTAGTAGGCAAAATGCAGATCCCCGCCCCAAGCCCTGTTGAAGCCGCTCTCTACAGTTGCCGTCCGTTATGGAACAAACCCCCAGGCACCCTCAACCCCCTCTCCCCCCCACCACAGCGGGTCCCACTGTTGGTGGGCAGCTCAACTCACCCACATACCATCATGGCTGCCCACCGACAGAGCTGTCTGACAGTTACAGCTACTGTACAACCCAAGCCGGATGGGTGTTGGATGTACGGTAGCTATCAGTGTCAGACAGCTCTGTCGGTGGGCCGCCATGGCGCTAGTGCAGGTGGGCTGAGCTGCCTACCGACAGTGGAACCTGATGGGCTGGGGGAGAGGGGTGGATTGGGGGTGCCTGGGGGTTTGTTCTGTAACGGACGGTTGCTGCCATGGAGGGCAGCTTCAATTGGGCCTTGGGAAGGAGGTGGCACATCATTTCCCATACTACCGCAGAGGGCGGCTGCACCAGGACCTCGGGGGTTCTGTACAAGTCATTTACCGCCACCAGGAGCGGCATTCTATGGAGGCATGGGGCTGGGAGGGGGTCCTTTACATTACTGGCTGTGGATTCCTGTGGCTTCAATGGGGCTTGGAGAGGGGTTCTGCATGTCTTTACTGCCTCCAGATACAGCATTTACCGGGTCTTGGGGTGGGAAGGTGTGTGCTTGTGCAATGTCTGCTATTCAGCGCATTCCACGGGCATCCCTGCAGGTGCAATGCAAATGGGTCATAATGACATGCTAATGGCCCCATTGAGCCATGCATGCCTAATGGCCTCATTTGCATGCCCTGGCTTTGAACTGCATTTTGGGCAGGGAGTCCTGAGATGCCCTGCTCTGATAGGTTCACAGCCTGAAATGGGGATGCGCTGCACAGCTTGGGGTGCCCCAGCGCATCCTGGGTGGGGCACACCTGTGCTATTCACAGAGGGTATGCTCCATGAGCATCTCCCTGTGCCTCCTCTGTGACTTCGCCCATTTTGCACTCAGTGCATCTCCCCAGCGCTAGGCAGCCGAGATGCACTGAGTGCATCTTCTTGTGAACGATTCCTGCCCCTTGTGTGTGTAAAACACTCATTATAGGCTATTTCCTATATATCACCCTCTTGGCTTTGAAAACTTGTTTGAAACCATAACAAAAGAAAGTTCAGAAATAAAGATGTGTAAGAGCATTACTTAATGTTGTGTGCCCCTACAACAATCTGGTGTTAAATGTGAGGATGTACTGTATTCGAATGTTGCTATAAATCTGCACTGATAATGTTTACTGAATTTTCCTGCTGCAAGGACTGGAGGCCTTTAAAGTCCAAAGAGCACTGGTAGAGTGGTCCATGAGTCCGTTATATGGGTGCACTTACATGTACCCGTGCAGCCTCCCAAGTGTGTTCTCTGGTAGGCCCTTTGCAGTATAAAGGGGTGAGGCAATGCGCCAGAGAGTTGTGTTCAAGTTCAGCAGAGAGCAGCTCAGTGTAAACAGGATGTCTGCATTGCAGGCCTTTGGTTTCAGGACATACCTTTTTCCAGTCAGAGGCTGAATTAAGACATAGTGGTTTCTGAAGTGGTGGAAGCTGTACACAGTAGCCCTCTGGGCTCAGAGGTGGGTCACATCTGGGTGGATCTGCTGTTTCTACAGTAGCCACACACTAACTTCCTCTCATTCAGATGGTGGTTGGCCTAGGTGGTGAGTGGTGGGGCTATGCTGGTTGCCATCTCTGGGGGCACTAGCTATTGGGGTACATAGGGGGTGGGGAGGTGGTGGAGGAACATGCGTGGGTGGGATGGGGCCTTCAGTGTGATCTGGGTGCAGAAGACCACTAGCCACCAGGGAAATGTATCAAATGATCCCAGGTGGGCAGTTGGGTGGGATGGAGGATGATAAATAGACACAAGAGATAGAGATGTTGTGAAATAAAATTTCACCAGTGAAATTGCCATGAAATCTCACAAAACTCTACCATTCCGTGAAATATTTTCAGGGTGCAAACTTGCAAATTTTCCTGGTAAAATGTAAATTTCACCAGAAAATGGTGAAATTTCACCATTTTCAGGTGAAATTTCACATTTTGCACCCACTAAACATTTCCAGAAATGTTCAAATTTCACTGAAATATTTCACGATAGTAAATTTCTCAATTTTGCACAACACTAACTAAGGAATACTATTTACCAATACTAGAAGGCCAGTCATGAAGGAGCTGGGGATCACTAGACGCTAGTGAATGTGTATAGAAACTCAGATTGGGGGAGGGAGGAGCATGGCTATAAGACCTGGTTTGGGATAGTGTTAAATAGAACAGCACTAACAGCTATTTACTGCCTATCCAACCCTTCCAATATGCCAGTGCACTTGTATGTAAGTGCAGTCAGCTGCACTGCATAGGCACACTGGCATATTTTAGTGCCACTCACAAATGGCTTAGTGCTTCTCTAATGGTGCCTTCCTAGATGGCACATTTAGTAATGCTCCTGATTTTGGGTGCTAAACATAGTTTGCAAGTACTAACCTAGATACATAGATACATAGACAGTGTCTGCAGATAAGGGCCTATGGCCCACCCAGTCTGCCATTTGAGCTTGGAAGTTCAGTTTATGTTCTCCTAGAAGTCTGTTGCCCTACCCCTGACCTCCAGAATTCCCTTATGTCTATCCCATGCATTCTTAAATCCCGTGATTGTTTCAGCCCCCACCACTTCCTCTGGCAGGGTGTTCCACTTGTCCACCACCCGTTCTGTGAAGAAATTCTTCCTCATGTTTCCTCTGAATCGTCCTCCCTCCAACTTCATCCCATTCCTCTAGTTCTGGAACATCTTTTCGCTTAAAAATAGTGTATTCCTGCACCCTGTTCCTCCCTGTGAGATACTTGTATGTCTCTATCATATCCCCTCCTCCAGGGAGTACATGTTCAGTTCCTTCAACCTGTCTTCATAGGACTTGTGATGCAATCCATGCACCATCTTTGTTGCCCTCCTCTGAACCTTCTCTACCCTGTCTATGTCCTTACATAGGTATGGTCTCCAGAACTGTACACTGTACTCAGGTGGGGCCTCACTAGTGTCTTGTATAGCGGAATTATGACCTCCCTTTTCCTGCTGGTGATGCCCCTGCCTATACATCCCAGCATCCTATTTGCTTTACCTGCTGCCTTGTCACACTGTTTCCCTACCTTGAGGTCATCAGAGATAATAACCCCAAGATCCCTTTCCTGCTTGGTGCATGCTATATCCTCACCCCCAACTGATATATTGTGCCAGGGTTTTTGTGCCCCATATGCATTATCTTGCACTTCTTTGCATTGAATTGCAACTGCCAAACCCTGACCATTCTTCAAGTTTCTGCAGGTCCCTCTCTTTCTTTCTACACCCTCTGGTGTGTCTACTCTGTTACAGAGCTTTGTGTCATCAGCGAACAGTGAAATTCTGCCTTCTAGGTCCTGTGCAATTTCGCTGATGAAGATGTTGAATAGGACCGTCCCAGCACTGATCCCTGTGGTACCCCACTGGTCACTCTTCCTCTGTGGAGTGACAGCCATTTACCACCACCCTCTGTGTCCTGCCACCCAGCCAGTTACCTACCCACCACACTACTGTCCTGCCCACACCCATACCCAAACCTGTTCTCAATATCCTGGCTATAGTATACTGGTCAGACCTGTATCTTGATTAACACAGGGCCCGCAGCTATACGTGAAGCTCCAAATCTATGGAGCACAGTCCTGAAGTTGGTAGCCTAATTTATTTATTTATTAGCTTTTGGTAACCAGGTAAGAGCGTTAGGCAAAAAAACTGCCTATTTTCAAGCATGACCTGGGAGTGTACAACAGTAGGGGAAACAATACAACTAGGATAAGAAGGGTATATACTCAAACACTGGACCACCATGCAGGGCAGTCAGGCAGGGTACAGAGAAAGCAACCAAAGTAGGAGGAGTAATACTAATCCGTCAGGTAAAATTACACAGGAACTCAAAATGACTACTTAGCAAGAGTTTAAGATGGAGACAGCAGAAACCAGACAGGGAAATCTAGGGACACTTACAGATACCAGGAGAGATCAAGTAAGAAAAGAGTGATTTTTTTAAAAGAGTTGTGAAATACAGAATGCATTATGCCAGTGGAAGGGATTTCAGAATTTGGGAGCAAGATGGGAGAAAGCACGCACCCATTTTAGTAGAACAAGGAGGAACGGTGAGCAAGGGTGAAGTTTAAGACCTTAAATAATGAGCCTGGGTAATTGGTTTGAGCATAGCTGCAAGCGCATCAGGACAAGGTGGGTGGGTTAATGAATCAATAAGGTTACCCAGAGTGTAGGAGCGTATACCCTTGGAAGACAGCCAGTTGGTGTAGAGTGGAGAAGTCAGTGATGGGTGAGATGGGGAGCTGACAGGGCAAATCTACAGATGTTGTTGTATGTGGTGTCCCATTTATGCATATCCGCTGCTTTAGCATGAGAGAAGACTGAAGAGCATATTTCAGCCACGGAGCAAGACCCCTGGCTACGGAGATCCGGGCTGAAGCAGTAAGTGAGTGTCGCACCTGCATGCAGCTCCGATCTTCGAGTTGACAAACCTCATTGATATGCATAGTAAAGTTGAGTTGGGGTCAAGAGTCACCCCTAAATATTTGAAGGATTTTGTGTTGGTCAGTACAGATCCGTCAGGGCATTGGACCCGCAGGTGATGGATTCGACATTGACTTTCCATAGGGACCCAAGGAGCATGGACTGAATCTTTGATTGATTGAGAATTAATTGGTTTGATGAGAGCCAGAGCTAGATCTGACTAAGAGGATGATAGGTGCGCATTGATGTTATTGATAGATGAGGAGGTAGTATATAGAAGTAGGTCATCGGCTGCATGATAGATTTACAGTGGTGGTGGAGACCGTATAGAATTAACAAAGATAGAGAACAGCAACTGTCCCAGTATAGATCCCTGAGGTACTCTGCAGGAGATGGCAGAGGAGATGATAGGACTCTGCAGAAGGAGGTTGCTTGGGAATGACCATCTAGATAGCTTTTGAACCAGGACAAGGTGGGACGAGTAGCACCAAGGTCCTGAAGTTGGAGAAGTAGGAGGGATGGTTAACCATGTCAAAAGTTTTAGTAAGGTCGATGAATACGGCTCCGTGAGTAGTCCATTATCCATGTTTGTCTTAACATCACTGGTGAACAGGGTAAGTGCCATGGTGGTGATGTGTCCAGGCCCAAACCATGCTGGATAGGGACAGAAGATTGTGCTCAGTCAGCTGGAGACAACCTGGCTGTGTACTAATTTTCAAGCATTTTGCTAAGGGTAGGCAGTATAGCAATGGGCCTATAATTAGATAGTCTATTGGGGGTCGCTTTTTGAACACTGGAATAATCCTAGCTGATTTCCAAATGAGGGAACAGCTGAGGTGGAGATGGAGAGGTTGAATATTCTAGTTACTGGTGTTGCTCATATGGATCTAAGAAGCTTTAGTACCTCAAGCCTAGTGACAGGAGCAAGCTTCAGCTGTGCTAGTGGTTCTGAGTTGTCCTGATAGGAAGTAGGAGAGCCAGGAGGAGGGGCATGTGGGAAGGTGGGGAGCATTGTGAAGATTGAGTTAAAATTTCTGCAATAGTTAGGGGTGGTTGCAGCTGACCTCATTTACCAACATATCCTTGGTATGTCTAAAGGAACAGGCCCTCGCTATACGTGCCAGACCTGTAACTTGATTAAGGCAGGAAGAAAGGGAATGAAATCAGCCACTCAAAGGTTTCAAATTTCTTTAGTACTTTATTTTCTTATTTTTTTTTTCATTAGATCCTCATGTACCAACATTTCACCATTATATGCTTCTTCAGGGCGGAGGATCTAATATAAGGATAATTGTACATTGTTTCTATAATGATTTATGTAATACAGGGAAAAAACATTTTTAACACATTTTTACTATTATTTTTGCAGTACTTCATTCATACCATAGGGTGGTGCTTGCTGTCCATTTCATGTTTCTACTATTCCATCTAAGGGTTATTCATACTAAATATATTATAACCCAGAGTGCCCTCTTTACTATGCTATGTAAGCATACTTTGCATTCTGTCAGTGGGGCAGACAAGTAAACACTTCACCACTTACTAGCCTTGTACTGTTACACATACAATAAATAAGCATTTTTCATGATGAAATAAATCTAAAAATCTAAAAAAATTTTTATGACACTACTGTTAATCATAGCAAAAGAAAAAAAGCACCACATAATTGAAGCTGTGGCGCTATAACGAAATAGGTAAAAGCAACAGCAAAACAATGAAAAGCACTCACAGTAGAAAAGTGCACTAAGACCTACAAATGTATAGAGTCTTAAATATTTAATTTATTATGAAAATAGCAAACACGAGGTAGCCAACTGTACTAATAAATACTAACGTTTCCCTTGACTGGCTGTCATGCTCCTTCAGAGTCTGAAGAAGCCTGACAGCTAGTCAGGGAATGTTACTGTATTTATTAGTGGCCAGTTGGCTACCTCGTGTTTGTTATTTTCACAATAAATTAAATATTTAAGACTATACATTTTGGGTCTTAGTACGCTTTACTATTGTGGGTGCTTTTCATTGTTTCGCTGTTGGTTTTATCACTTCTGTTAAGCTTTATCACAGTATGAGATCTCTATAATTCTTTAAATCAGCTTACATATATATTCAAATATGTCAACGATATCCAACTTTTAGTTCAGTCTTATATTTATCAGTTAAGTATGTGGAATAGTCCGTAATATTAACGCTTCTCCAGAGTTATATTTAATTCACATACCTCCATATTATCAATCCCCAGGCTAGTATCAGCTTCACAGGGTGTCTTTGTGATGATTTACTTCTGGGATGGCTCTGCATATGTTAAATAAATACTTAGTAGGTACGCTTTATGGTTCAACAGAAAGTTTCTACAGAAAAAATCCTGTACTAAAGGTTCGTGCCTGAATGGTTCAGTTTTAATTCATAAACTGTAGTTAAGGTACTCTAGAGACATCTTGCCTATGAGGCTACAATAAAAACATGCTTCAAATTATTATTTAAAAGGCCAAAGTCAGCTTCTCCAATTTGTTTACCTTCCTTTTACTCACTTTTTTGTTTGGTATCTTTACTTAAATCTTCATGTGTATCCCTGTTTTTTGTAAAACAGTTGATTCCACAGTCAGAGGGCAGACTATTCTGAAAATAAATTAAATCATAGTTTCACAGGTTAAATGTTTTAAGTGTATTAATATTATGGCAAGACAAAAAGCTTTCACTTAGGTTACATTTTATTCTGCTGCGTCACACTGTTTCATGGGCCTAATGAGTATGCTTGCTAGTAGGAGAGTCTGTCTGCAATGGGGAAAGGTTTATTTAACAACGTTTAACAAACACTAATGTTCTATGTGCCAACACATACTCAGCAGGGTGTTCTTACCTCTAAGTGGTTTCATGGATAGTGTGTTCTTGCTCATGCTCTGTCGAGCATATGCTGCACTGTGTGTCATGCTCCTGGATCTTTTATTGTCCTAGGGCCATGGGCAGATTCAAAGCACCGTGGGCCATGTGATACATTGTCCAATCCAAGTGCAGATGCTGTTGCTAACAACAGAAAACACCAAGCCCTTCCCTGTAGGCAAGGGGTGGGTGCTTTCCGCCCATGGTTACCCTGATTTGTTTTGAAGTTCCTGTCAGGGCTTGAGTAACCCAAAGCCACTTACCTTTTGTATAGACCACACTTTTAAAGACTTATCTGGTCTATATATATTTTATGTAGATATTCCAACATTATTGTAAGTTCTAATCATTATAGAAGTATAGTGTGGATAGTAGTTTAGCGATGCTATAAATAGAACTTAAAAAGCTTGTAGGTTATAGATCTTGTGTGAAATAAAGTACTACTGATACTTCTTGATCTGATTTTGTTATTGGTAGATAGTGGTGTCATCATTCGTGAATTCTAAGCCCTGCCCAGGTTGTTCTGTAGTAGGGTAGTTAGAATACAGATCTCTGATTCAAAAATATGTCAAGTTTAGATCTGTTTTATACTGGTGCTATTTATAAAATCTTTCTGAATATTTCGGGAGGTCAAGGGTGCTGTGGAGGTCACTGCCAAGTATTGGCCTCTCATCCAGTCAGTTTTGGGGCAGATAAAAATAAAATTATGTCAAGATCCTGCTTAACAGGCAGTCAGGAGAAGGAAGTAAAAGGGTATGAAAGCGAGGGGGTTGTACTAAACTTATTTATACTATAATTATCAACTAGCTCTCCAGTTTTCTTCCTCATTAAGTCCCAACCATGTGCTAGTTGTATTCAAAGTGTAAATCCAGAACATTTCTATGTTCCAGTGTTGTGCTCCAGTTACCACCTCTAATAGGTGGTTCCACATGTTCAATTCCCCATAATTTCAGGGAAGACGGGTTGTGGCCTGCCTCTACAAAGTGTGTAGCTACTGGAAGGCTTCATTTTTCAGTCTAATATTATTCTTATGTTCGGTTATTCATAACTGCATTGGTCTGGTAGTCATTCCAACATAGTACTTAGAATAGGGACAGGTCAGTAGATAAACTACATGATCTGTGTCACAAGTGATGTGGCTTTTGATCGCATATTTTTGATTTCCACTAGGATGTTGGAATTCTGTTTTTTTTTGAGGTGTTGTTGCAATGGCAACACCTCCCACATGGCTTCATCCCTGGTGTTAAAGGTCCTAGTAACAGTTGTCCATTGACATGTTTTGTTTCTGATACTCAGAGTGTACCAATCTGTCTTTCGTGTTTTAACTCTTTTAGAGGCTATGATAGGGTTACTCATGAATTCTGCGACTCCCGTAGGTCTAAGGGTGTCCCAATGTGTGTTTATGATACGTTTAATTGTTTCAGTAAATCCAGAGTAAATTAAAGGTAACACCATTCTGTTTTCAGTCTCTGTGTCATTCCCTGTGTCAGTCACTTGGTTCTGTGTGTTAATAGTTTTGTTCACAGCTGTGTTCACTGCTCTTCTGCCATACCCTCTGTTTAAGAACCTGTTAGACATGTCTTGGTAGTTTTCTTTCTGAAGAGTCTCTTCACTACAGTTGCATTGTGTGCCAACATTTGTGAGTATGGAATGCTACATATTATTCATGGTGGGTGGTAACTGCTAGCATGGAGTAGAGTGTTTCTGTCAGTATCTTTATGGTACAAACAATGTTCTATTTGGTTTATATCCTTGTAAATCAAGAGGTCAAGATATGGGACCCTGTGTCACTCATTATCATTGTGAATTGTAGATTACCTCCAGTCTGGTTGAGGTGTCTATAAAAGGCCTCCAAATCATCTCTCCCTCCCCCAGACAAAAACAAGTCATCTATATATTGTTTGTAGACTACTGTGTGTTTGTGAAAAGGGTTGTACATAGGATTGTTGATAAAAGATGTTTCAAAGTGTTCATGTACAGATTGGCGTAAGTGGACACCATGGTGCTACCCATGGCGATAGCATTAGTTTGTCTATAGCATGTACCATTAAAGCAAAAATAATTCTTACATAATACCAGCCTCGCTTAGCTCTAGTAGTGTGCTAGTCGGTGTGTGTTCTCATTTCGTATTGTATTTATGCCCACTTCTAGGGTGTGTAGGCCTTTCTCGTGTGGTATACATGTGTACAGGTCCTTAACGTCCATGACAAAGGGTCAGTTGGTGAAGTTACTCAGCAGTAAGTGCTGTGTTTAGATCTTTATAACCTTTATGACATAGCTTGTATCATGTAAGTAACTTTCCATTAAAGGTACTGCTGGCCTGGTATAGTGATATACAAAATTGATGGACCTTCCAGTATTGATTCATTACCTGATACTATCAGGCAGGCTGGGGAGTTGGTTAGGTCTTTATGGATTTTTGGGAGTCCATAAAATACTGTTTTTTATGGATACTGGTTCTTGAGTAGCTTGACCTACCATTCTTTAAGGTGTCCTATTTCTAGTTATGTTTTAAAATAGCATAGGAGCTGTCAGACATTCTCTTTGTTGGGTCTCCTGTAATTTTTCATAGTTACTGGTGACATTTAGGAGTGTTTCACACATCAATTCGTATTTGTCCCTATCCATTATAACTACCCCACCCCTTTGTCTGCTTGCTTTATAACTATAGTCAAGCCCCCTAGAATTGTGTGGCCACAGAACTTGCAACCTACTGCAGAACTTCTGCAGTGCTGCAGAATTCACTGTTCTTGGTGATTCTTTATTAATATTTCCATTTATCCATAGAACTTGGTTCCTTCCCTCTTTTTATATCCAAACCCCTCTATACTCAGAATGTGATGTTATCAGTGCTATAACATCATGCAATAGCAAATGAAATGGCTGCATTCTGTCACAGAAATGAATAGTCTCTTATCTACTACAGCTCCCACTGCCAGAGGCAGTGGTAACAGCACATCAGGCATGGTGATATTTGCTCAACCTGCACTACAGCCTAATACAATTTTCAGTCTTATGTTATTATACTAGGGTCAACTTAAACAAGACCTTGACAATAGCATAGATCTGTTAAGTCCATACCTTACTTTGTACAAACTTATTGTTGCCTTTAAGGTATAGAGATGCCATCTGAAATGAATAACTGGTAAAATGAATTTACTTGTCATTTAAGAAAAATAAGGTAATTATGCCCAGAAGAGTGGAATATAATAATGTGTAGACCTGTTGAAAGAATAGACCTGTTAAATAAATAATTGTGCTGTACACATTTTGCCAGGGTTACTGATTACATATTGTCACTAGTTGATAGAATCACCTAAAAGTTATGGAGAAATGTTATGTGCAGGGCCAGCTTTTGGGCCAGAGGGTAGCATGCTGTGTTCCCGTGCCGGCAACGCAGGTTCAGAGATGAGCTCTGGGAGCTGGCTGGGCAGCACAAGGATTGGGAGAACACACCACTGCTCTGAGCCTGGGAAGGTATGTCGCAGTGTTCTGTCACACGGGGACACATTGTGATGGGCTGAGAGCTTTTATCTCACAGTGGGTTCACATGCATGTCATGGCCTGATGGTGTTACGTAGTGTGTCAGGGAAGCGGGTTGGCATGAAAAATTAGTTTTGCAATATCTCCTCTATACTGTTTATTCCATTTCCAAAGGGACCTGTATGAATGAGGATACGATTTCATGGGAAATATACATAAACATACATACATACAGTATCTCTCTCACTATCTATCTATCTATCTATCTATCTATCTATCTATCTATCTATCTATATCTTCATACATATATATATACACACACACACACACACACACACACATTTGTATGTATGTTACAGATTGCATATAAATATATAAATGATACACAGTGGGGACCTCATGAGTGGTGTAGACAACACATATAAATGTATAAGTGCCACACAGTAAGGACCTCATGAGTGGTGTAGACAGCAAGAGTATAGAAATACCTTATAGTGTATGGTAGAGCAGCTGTTGAGCATGGAAATCCATGCTCCCAACAGCGTTGTTGTGATTGCCTCAGTGCATCACTATCTTGTTGTGCTGCAGTGCGTCACTGGTGCAGCACAACAAGATCGAGATGCATTCGGCATAAAGCGCAATTGAGCAGCCCACGGCAATGCAGAAGTCGGCTGCGCTACACATCCCTAAGTAAGCCTTATTTGACTTGTTTGGGGATCAGGGAGCGCTAATTATGCTTGCCCATACACTATAAGGTATTTCTATACTCTTGCAGTCTACAAACAAGAGAGTACGCCTCGAGGTCTCTGGTTACCACAGAAACCTCTCGATCACAACTGCCTTGTTATGCATGCTTACTCATACACAATCCTCTATATTTATCACATAAGGTTCCTCTGCATATTTCCTTTATGCAATAGGCTAGGATCTTAAGGGATAGATACTTTTTGCTTTTTAGGCATAAAATTATTTCTGTAAGTCTGTTATTCTTTGAACTAGTGTAACTGTGCTTTCCCCATCCTGACTGCTATAATCATTGCTATGGACATGAAGTCAGGATGACAAGCTGATACTGTGATGTGGTAGTTCATTAGTGCTGCAGAACTTCTGCAGAAATTACAAACCACTGTTACAGATGTTCTGTGGCAAATGGTAACCTTGCCTCAGAACTTGGTCCCAATGTGCCGCAGAAAAGTAGAGGTCTTGACTATAGTGTTGTCTAGTTCAAGAGTTTTCAGTGCTAGTGTTTCAGGTTTACTTAAATTATATTTGGGTCTAGGATTAGGGTGTCTCTAAGGAGACTGTCTACATCCAGTAAAACCTGGTTAATGTAGGCTTCAACATTGACATTCCTCCCTTTCTGGGGCTATAAGCTGATTTATAGTTCATGTCAGCTCTGAGACTTCTAACCTCCCTGTCCTGTGGTGGTTGTAGGTGAAATTGCTCCTTAAGGTGGATTTGTCTGAAGAACTTATGTAAGTTGCTCATTATTTGAACCTGTCTGGTGAGCACCCAATTTCGTGTCTATAAGTGCTCTATGGCTTAGGTTAAAAATGGCTATGTCATCTTCCTCTGTGTCCTCACCCTCACGCTCTCCCTCTGCCTTTGCTGCCTCTCCCTCCTCGTGTAGCTGTTTTAGTCTGGTTTCTGTGTCTGGTATATGGCCTTTAGATCTCATGTGGTATCATTGTTATGATTCTTCCTGGTATGTTTCTTGTCTGTTGTCCTGTCCCTGTCTGGGATCTAATAACATTTCTCTTTGCTGCTACTGTGAATGAGTGGTTCTGTCTGTTCTGGTAGTGTAGCTATCAGAACTATCTGAGTCTGTTTCTGTCCTAAAATTGCTATAATTAGGAATTTTTATCTTCCAGTTATAGACCCTATCTAAACGATAATTGTTAGTGTCACTTCTGAAGTTTTTTAAGTTCTTCCTCAAATTCATATAACGTTTTTAATGTCTCAAAATCTTTCTTGAATTTCTCTTCCTTTGATGCAAATTTTAATTGGTCCTCCAATTTGCGTATGTCATCAGCTAATGTGCTCCTGCCTTCCAGAATAGCCTCAATGATGGTATACATATAATCATTACTGCAACAATATCATATACCTTCCCATCTTTCTGTTAGTTTCTTAGATTCTATACCTATGTTAGGTTCGATGAGGACTCTGAGCCCTCTCGGTATTCTTTTGTAATTTAAGTATTTGCCCAGCGTTATGCCATGCCATTCGAGTTTAGTGTCCTTTTTTTGCAACTGTTCTAATCTGTTTTGAGTTTTGTTTATTAGTTGTTACCTCCAAATTCTTTTGGGCCCTTATCACATTAAAAAGTCTTAACTGTTCTGCCTCGCTGACCCCAAAGGTGGGTTGCCTTACCTCAGTGCTGCCCCTGCCTCAGCAAAGTTGTCCATTATAAATTATATGCCATATGATTTGTAAGAAAACAAGGTTTACTCACTGTGATGTTCAATCATACATAAAATGCAGATAATCAAAAATCTTGGAACTGACTACATGGATGCTAAATTTCAGATTATTTCATCTGGGGAATGCTGCACTTTTAAGGTGCAAAATCATGGTTTAACAAGGAAGGGCCTTCTCAACCCAAAATATAGTGGTGAGGTACATGCAGTGGTAGTCATCCCCATGTCCCAGTTTATCACAGAACACTTTACCACGTTAAGACACTGCAAAACAACATTTCCTCCTTATTGTAGTATCCTTCAAAGTATCAAACTGTCTGAAGTGTTACCTTTTCGTATAACAAAGCAGAAGATTAGAATGCCTGCCACTGTATACGATACTTATAAAATGAATTGTCTGTTTAAAAGTTATATGTTTTCAAATGATGTTGTGTAAACCGGTATAGTAGTATTAGTAATAACAGTAGTAACTTTAATTGATCAGCTGACTAGTAATAGTAAATTACCTGCTTAAAAGTTATATATCTCCAAATGATGTTGTTGGAACCAGTAGTACATCTGCAGCAAAGACATGGGTGGATATTTCCAGGTATTTTGCAACACTTCTAAAGAGATTCTCTCTGTGGCCCTACTACAGTACTGCAAGCAAGAAAGGAATATCTCTAGAGATATCACAGAAATTTCAGGAAATATCTCGCCATGCCTTTTATTTATTTATTTAGTTATTTAGTTCATGAATCAGATTTACAACCTTTGAGTCACAGACTCATTTACAAAGGCACCTCGTCACAGGGAGGGTAACAAACAAATAGTGTGGCAAGACAGGGTGGAACAATACAGGTGAGATACATACATTATACATACCATAAAACATAGGTAGTCTTCCATAGTACAGAACAAAATGTATTGGTAGGTCCTTGCAGGTCATGCAGGCAGTGGCCTATACATAGCATAAAACATAGGTAGTTTTCCATAGCACAGAACAAAATTCATTGGTAGGTCCTAGCAGGTCATGCATGCAATGGCCAGTGGAAATGGAGTGGGGTAGGCTAACGCCTGGGGGGCAATGGCAGGCCCTACATTGAAGCACGTGCACTTCTGAGTGCTAAGTGGGGTGGTTGCATAGGGCAGCTTTGAACTGACCAATTTTAGGGTGCTTGAGATGTGCATTGGGAAGGAGTTATACCAGGACGGTGTTCTGTAATAGAAGGACCCTTGGGCAAGGGAGGTCCTGGTTCTAGGCACCTGGAAGGTGGCTTTGCAGGCGTGTAGGTGGCAGCCGAGTGGGAAGCAAGCTGGAGCTGTGCAGTGATACCAGGGGACACAGTTCAAGAAGAGTCTTTTTTGCTAGTATACCAGTGTGATATTGCAGTCGTTCTTCCAGATTGAGTATGTTTGTGGTGGTATAGAGCTGACATTTGTGGGTTCTGCTTGGGGCACCGCCAGGAGCCTGCAGGCTTTGTTGATGGAGGTCTGGATTTTGGTGAGGACAGTGGGGCCAGCAGGCATAGATGGGAGGCCATAGTCAACTAGTGATAGGATGGAGGAAGTGATGGCCAACCGAGAGCGAAGCCAGGGAGGCAGTCTTTGTGTCGATAGAGGAGCCCAATCCGGTGTTCATGGCAGTGGATAGGGCACTGACATGGGCATGGAAGGAGAAAGCTGAATCAAAGGTGATGCCCAGGTATTTGTATGTTGATACCTGCTCAAGGGGATGGAGGGTGTTGGGAAGGATGGAGAGGGCATTTTTGGAGCTACTTTGGTGGTGTGCAAAGATCATTGACTTTGTTTTCTTGAGATTCAGGACCAGGCGGTGGTCGAGGAACCATTTTCAGCTTGGCTGAAGAAGGATTGCAGGCTGTTCTGGAGAGTGACCGGTCGGGGTGCGAGGAGAGTAGGACAGCATCATCTGCATATAATAACAGCTTTCCAGCACAAGAGCTGGGAAGGGTGTTCAGAAAAGAGTGAAAAAATGTGGGGCCCAGAATGGAGCCTTGTGGGACTCCGAAAGTACAGACAGTGCGAAGACAGGCCACCAGTTAGCTTGGCGCTGGGATCTACCACAAAGGTAGCTGGAGAACCAGGCTAAAGGGACATATGATAGTCCTACTTTACAGAGGGTGTCTAGCAATAGTGGGTGGTTCACAGTGTTGAAGACCTTGGACAGGTCAATGAACACTGCCCCAGCCAACTCTCTGGAATCTAATGCAGTGTATATGGTGGAGAATTCCAGTAGAGCTGTGGTGGTGCTGTGACTCTGGGCGGAAGCCATGCTGTTCAGGGCACAGAATGTTGTGGCTGGATAGATAAGTTGCAAGTTGTGTGGATACTATTTTTTCAAGAGCTTTGGGGAGGATGGAGATAGGTGTGTAGTTATTTGGTACAGTACGTCTCCATTTTTGTGTATAGGATGATTTCAGCCTGTTTCCATGCCCCTCAGGAATTGGCCGAGACACAGGGATCGATTGAGGAGGTTAGTGAGGGGACCAGCATGACATCCAATATTAGGCGGAGTATCCAGGAGTCGAGGGGTCATCACTTGGGTTGCGGAGGAGAGAGCATTTTGGAGGATTGGCTTTGCATCCTGTGGTGAGATAGTCCTAAAGAGAAGTGGAGCGAGCAACAGCGGGACTGTTGCAAACCGGTATGGGGTCAAAGAAGTGGGCTGGGAGAACGGAGCTTAGATCAGTGAAAGTTTCACTAAGACAGTTGGCAATATGGGAAGGGTCAGCGCCAATAGCGCCATTTATGATCATTTGAGAGGGAGGAGGGAGCAGGTCATCCCGTTTAACTCTTCACATTATTTCAGAAGGTGCGGGCATTGCCCCAGGTGGATGTCAAGGTGATTGGTAGTAGCTGGTTTTGGCTTTTCTTATGGCCCAGGTGCACTGGTTGTGAGCTGTGTTGTAGGCTTGCCTGTCTGCTAGTTTGCCAGTATTGACAGCAATGTGCCATAGGTTATCACGTTGCTTCAGTTGTTGGATCGGGAGGGATATCCAGGTAGCTGAGTGTCTCTTGGTACAGTGTGGGTGACAGGGCGAAACATCACAGGCCTTGCAGAAGGCATTGGTGAGGAAAGCAAGGCGGCGCCTATATCCATTGCATGGGAGACTGGGGACCAATCAAGTTGTGCAAGGTGACACTTAAGTTTATGAGACCTCCAGGGCAAAACGGTGACAGGGGTGTGGTGCACAGCTTTGAGCGTGGGGCTGGACCAGTGGCAAAGAATTGCCAGTGGTCACTGAGGGAGTTGGGTAATACATTAATATCCTTTATTTTGTGAGGGCTTGGAGAGCACAATGTCAAGAAGCGTGCTAGTCCCACTTGATTGGTTAAATCTGGTGGGTTGAGTCACTAGTTGGGATAGATCAAGAGCTGTGAAGTTATCTTTAACTTGTGCTGAGGTAGCACTGAGCCAGTTGATGTTGAGATCTCCCACTATGAGCTGTTCTGTCTTGTGGCAAGGTAGTGAGGTAATCAGTGAGGAGCGGATAGCTTGGTTTTGTTCTCGTGGGGGTACATATGCTGAGTGAGGTAAAGAGGGCCACGGCCTGGGTTAGGGAGATTTTTAAAGTGATAGCTTGGGCCCCGTGATCGAGCTTGAGGGCGACAGGGCATGACCCAGGAGGAATCGTTAGGTAGACTGTGCAACCCTCCGCTTACCTACACGATCTTCTGGAAAAGGGAGAAGCCAGGGAGGGAGACCGTCCGAGTCTGGGGTCAATGGTGAGAGCCAAGTTTTCACTATGGCAAGGAGTGGCGCCTTATGTTGGGAGACCCAGCATTGGAGTGCAGCAGTCTTTTGGTAGACTGCAGATATTCATGTAGACAATGTGGAGGCCATGCCCTAGGAGGCGATGTACTGGGTCCTGGGCCTGGGTTGGGGTGGACATTACCAGAGAGCAGGAGGAGTAGAATGGTGAGCCAGAGTAAGGGACTGTGGCTGTGGCAGTAGTGATGTCTGGGCAGTCGGGAGGATTTACGGGGGCAGTGCAGGGGATGGGCAGGGAGCTAAGGGTGGGCAGGGCTAGTACAGGGGTACCACCTGTTATTGTGGTCTGCAGAGGGTAGTGGGTGCCGGGGTGAGCTGGGGCTGTTAGGTGAACCAGCGTGTGTGGGGTGTTGGTGGAGAAAGGAGGGGTAGAAGGAGGGTTAGAGGGAGTGGTGGGTGGATGAGAGGCTAGCATAAAAACATATATCGCAGTGCCAGGGATTTAGAACTGTGTTTTTTGTAACAGGGTTGGGGTGAGGAGGAGCAGTATGAATAATCCAAGACCTAAAGGAGTCATTATGTTATATTGCTGTTAGAGAGATAGGAGGGCTTAGGCAAGCAGGGTCCCTCTAGTGTTCAGCCAGTATAATCTGCAGATGGCAAAGTGGGCTGATTGGTTCTGCAGCCTCACGTGATACTGGCTATAAAGTGGAGAGCCTACCAAGGGTGGTGGTGGGGGCGGTGAGGCAGCACACAGTGCCGTGGGGTTTTAAGCTGGCGTTTGTGCAGTCTTGTACTCCGCGGTCTGCTGTACCTGTGGTCGGGGGGTGGGCGACAGCGATCCTGTCCCTGCTTGGACTGCTGGTGCTGGGGAGGCGGTCTGCTCCTTGAGCCCTTGCGACCCACACTGCGATCTGGGGAGAGAGGGATAAAAATACTGGACTGAGGAGGCGGGTCAGGTAGGACATAGAACAGTTTAAATTATTCAACAGCTTTTCAGAAATCGTGATCCCTAACTTTATCACGGCATGGCTACACAGTATGTTCAGTCTGTATACAGTGCATGAGTTACTAGCAGTACTGTTTAAATTAGCAGTAGTCACGATTTTACACTACTTAAGAGATGTATGGCAACACAGAAAAACAGCTCTAAACACAGCACTATGTATGGAAAATAAGCAGGTTTTGGTGTTTAGCTGCAGGCGCTGAACAAAGTCAAGTTTAGGCGCCAAATTTAAACTGAGCGCTTGTGCAGTCCTGTACTCCTGGGTCTGCCGTACCTGTGGTCCGGGGGTGTGGGCGACAGCGATCCTGTCCCTGCTTGGGCTGCTGGTGCTGGGAGGGCAGTCTGCTTCTTGAGCTCTTGCGATCCACACTGCAATCTTTGGTCCAGGGGGTGGGTGACAGCGATCCTGTCCCTGCTTGGGCTGCTGGTGCTGGGGAGGGTGGTCTGCTCCTTGAGCCCTCGTGACCCACACTGCGATCTGTGGTCCGGGGGTGGGTGACAGCGATCCTGTTCCTGCTTGGGCTGCTGGTGCTGGGGAGGGCAGTCTGCTCCTTCAGCCCTCATGACCCACACTGCGATCTGTGGTCCGGGGGTGGGTGACAGCAATCTTGTCCCTCTTGAGCTGCTGCTGGTGCTGGGAGGCGGTCTGCTCCTTGAGCTGCAAATGTGATAACAGTAGTAAATTTCATTGACTGAATAGATTTTGCAAATTTTAGATGGATTAACATACATTTAAATGACATTCTTCATTTATATATTACAGCTGCAGCAATTAACATGGCCAGATATTTTCTAAAATGTCTGTAAGGCCACTAGAGAATTCCCTGCCTAGCTGCAGTATCACCATTGGGCCATCAGAGAATCTCTTTAGAAATATGGTAAAACATCTGGAAATATTCGACTATGTCAATGCTGCAATTGTAGATAACAAATTAAACACTTGAAACATTTACAAAAATTTCAGAGAACTACAGTCATGGCACTTAGCACTTAAATTTGGCAACATTTTACTTCTCTCATTTTCCAGAATGTATCCTGAGGTTTAAAGGAAAACTACACCCTCATATCATTTAAATTCTGTTTCCATGTCAACGGACAACTCCTTTCCTGTAGTTATTAGGGCTATGCTATATGTGTTAGCATTAGTTTGTATTCACTGCTCATGGTATCCCACTGTGACTGCCCTGGGGGTCTCCATTTCATGGATGCTGAAATCTCATTGTCCACGAGAACTGCATTAGCATATGAGAACATGATGTCAGAGCAACCATTTATATCATGTATTTCTATGCTCAGAGGTGCAACTTCTGTGAACCTTTGTGGGTGGTTTCTGCTGGTAGGTGGTATTTTGCCTATGGTAAGGTTCCCTAGTAATCCTTTTTGCAGGCTGCCCTAAAAACATTGAGGGTGTCTAAGTCAACTCTGTGGGTGCTTGTGCACCTCAGCACCCATGGAGTCGGCACCTATGTCAATACTGAAAGAACAAATACCTGTAAAACTCTCTGGAAACACATAAACTGAATGGAGTTTAAAGGGAAAAACTACATTACAACTCAGATAGTTTGCAAAGCTCACTAAAGGTAAATGCAGTATTTCATACCTTCTTCCAGCTTGTTTCTGTGAAGACTTATTAAGGAGACAGGCATACTGGGGAGTTTAAAGGCTGATTATACATCATGTTCTTATATGCAAATGCAGCTCTCAGGGACAGTGAGATTTCAACAACCACCAAATGGAGCCTGCCAGGACAGTTACAGTGGCTAGTATGAAGTGTGAAAACAGTCTAAAGCAGTTGTATACATCTCTAACAGCTACATGAAAAGATTTGTCTGTTGACATGGAAACAAATAAAATTTAGAAGTTATGAGAGTGTAGTTTTCCTTTAAGAATCAGTTCTTCTTTTTCCTAGCCCTTGATGTGCATTTTCTTAAGGAAAGATAAGATGTGTTTCTCATTTATACTCCAATGTAGAGGTTTTCTATTTTCATTTTCTAATTTGCTAAGTGGGTACTACCCAAAAGCATTAGATGGCCATTTTCAAGGGGGACCTGAAGATATGAAGAAGGGCAATGATACACAATAAATATGCAATACAGAATACATATGCAATAAATCTGTGTACACAGTAATCAGGTGACATGACAGTTATACATAGACAAGTCCAAACAGTATTTATTTAACTAAAACATGCATTAATTGCTTACACCTTGCCGGTATGCCTCTTTTATACCTATAGAAGGAGCGTTCACAATGTCCATTGGTACCCAGCATTAGGATCCCTCATGTCTAGTCATGTCAAGCAATATCTTGAGTGAAAAATCATTAAGTACAGTCAAGGCCATCAGTTTGCACATATTTATCTTATTGCAATTTGTCAGATGACTGCTAGAGCCCACAGGCTAAGGCCCTGTTCAGACTACAGCATGGTAATTTAAAGCGTTTATAAAAACAGATTAAGACTTACCATGCTGTAGCATCTGGACTACTGCAGCATGCTGTAAGCTGTTTTTAAAAATGGTTTGCAACATCTGCACTACTGTCTCCCTACTGTTGGTTAAACTAAACTGGTTCCATGTACTGACATTGTGCTGCATGGAGGAGAACGTGGCCGACCATCCGCACTACTGGTAAAAACTATACTAAGCTAATAACATTTTAAAACCATGTTTAAGCCTAGGTCTTATCAGAGTTTAAGCATGGTTTTTAAAATGGACTAAATACCGAGTTAGGTGCAGATGCGAACTGATCTATAGGGGCTTCAAATGGTTTTAAAATCCTTAAACCATTTTAAACCCCATAGTCTGAATAGGGTCTAAAGGGCTTGTGGAGGCATATGCTTGTGCAACACTAGTTTTGTACAATGCCACTAACTGAATCTGTAACAACCTTGCATACAGTAATGTATGAGCAATTTATATATTTATAGCACTTATAAGCAGCGACACCAAGCATTATAACCAGCTATGACTGAGGACAGCCTGACAGCGTATCTGCATAGCTACATTTATGATGGAACCTGATGTGGGACTCCACTGTGCATGCTCCTTCTTCAGTTTCCCATATTTCACAAGGACAACACCTGAGTTCCTTTTAATTGCTATGACTCTGCCTTGAGTAATTGCTGAATCAAGACTTTTAAAATGAAAGGCTGTAAATACCTGTATTGTAAAATATTTCTGATTCAAATATGAAATTGTGCTTTTTCCAAGCCAGTTACAGACTAATCTTTTCTGATTTATCCTTTCCTAAATCTCTCTGATATGAAATATTTCTCACTATTTGCTATATAAATTCTTTAGTTTTTACAACACTGGCTATTGACTCTGAGTTTCATTTTGCCCAGATATTATGCATTCCACTAAATGTCAGAGTTGTCCTGATGAAATTCAACCAGGCATGCATGCATGCTTAGTGCAAGTTTTATTTGGGGGAGGGCTAACAAAACATAATAGGCCAGGGGTCTGGGGCAACCAAGGCCCCAGCAAATTTTGCTTTTTGATACCTTTGAGGGCTTATTTGTGGCAATTTCTGAGGCTAAAAAGTCATAGACCCTCAGTTTCTGTGCTCAACCTTTTGTCATTACAGGGACACAGACAGCAACTGTCCACTGCCCTGCTTCCTTACCTATTCCTTTCCTTCCCTATCACAGGGATGCAGGATTGCATACTTATCAATTATCACAATTCCAATGTATCACTCAAAAGCCATCTTTCCTACATGGAGAAAGTGCTGTTCCACATTTTACTCTGAGTTTTACAGTAGAAATTCATATCTCATTAAAAAATACAATGTGCAAAACAGCCAAGTGAGAGAAAGTTCAGTTGTACATATATGTGATAACAATGATAAATGAGGAAATAACCAAGTTAATCTAGATGAAATGGACATTCATGAACATGTGTGATATGTCACTGTGAACTTAGAATGCATTTTTGATGCTTGGACTGCACATACAAGCCTTGTCCCTTCTGCCTCGAAAAAGAGCTCTGCAATCAAGGACAAAGTAGTACACAGTACACGAAAACAAGAAGAACCAGGTGGATAACAATATCTGCTGGGTCCCTTGAAAAAGGCAACTACCCATGTGGAAGATGTTCAGTGTGTTCACAGGCTTCCAGGAAAAATCCGTTCAGAAACACTTTCACAGAAGAAATCATATTACTTGTACTAGTGATCATGTGGTGTATGTTGTTACCTGTTCATGCAACAAAATGCACATTGGGAAAACAACGAGACAACTTAAAACACACATCCAAGAACACTAAAGTAATATCAGTAGGTGGGACACAAAATCTACAGCAGCTAAGCACTTTAACTGTGCTGGACACAATACCACTTCTTTAAAGTTTTGTGCCTTGGAACTGGTCAACGAGCCTGAATGTGAGCAGATTAGGATTTACGAGTGGTGCAAGTGGTAGACAAGAAGTACAGGAACTCATGCACTGGCAATTGTGAAATGCAGAATGAAGATCCTCAATCTAAAGAATAACGGTGTCAAGACACAATTATCTAATTCGGCATTAGTAGATTTAGTTAGAGATATTGAAGTATTTCTAGGAAAATAGCATTGTTGTACAAGTCAAATGTTGTTATGGAAACCCTGATTGCAGATCACAGGTCCAGAAACTGTAAGCTATGTTGCTGGTTTAAGAATTCCCAGTTTCAGTGTCAGTGGGAAGAAGTACAGGAACTCCGTTCCTACTGCAAAAAGTACAGGAGCGGAGTTCCTGTGCGTTCCTGTTCACTTTCATCACTGGATTTACGTCTGCAACAATGAGAAATGTGGTGGATTTATACACTTGGAACACTAGAAGCAGACAGAAGCATGAATGAAGAAGAGGAATGGCACATTTTCTATTAATAGTGCCATTCATTTAAGGACATTGTAACTGTATATAAAGAATGTATGTCACAGGTCCTTTGTGACATTAAAGGACTAAACCATCAGTTTTCTCCTCACTAAACATTGTAAGAATCTAAGTCTATACAGTAATGTTTATGTAATGTGTTCTGTTCCCTTATAGGCTAATAGTTCCTTCCTTCCCTTTCCTTCCTTCCCCTTCCCCACCGTATACTTATACAAAAACTTGTTTAGCTTTATATTGTGGTTTGACAGGCAA
Source organism: Neoceratodus forsteri (assembly GCA_016271365.2). Lineage (NCBI taxonomy): Eukaryota > Metazoa > Chordata > Ceratodontiformes > Ceratodontidae > Neoceratodus > Neoceratodus forsteri. The sequence continues at coordinate 908,362,985 of CM057453.1, forward strand.
CACAGAAATGAGAAAACAATTAATATTAATGATCAATAGAAGGGGTTTTCTAAGTTATACTGTAAGTTAAAGATAAAAGTTAGAATTTCAAATCATACAGCTCTTAATTTTTAGGTTTTGTCCCTTTATTATGTTATTTTGTAATAACGGGGCTGTTTTTTCTCATAGGAGAAGCTGGTTATAATTTGCCATTATAATCCATGGGTTATAATGGTGAACACGCCCACTTCTCCTCAGCCAGTATGTGCTCATTCAACTGTGCTCTCAACAATCACAAAAAACACTTCAGTGAACATCAAACAAGAAGCAAAACTGCACCTACTAGTAACAAAAAATGTAAACTCTGACACTCACTAACTTGCCCTATGAATACCAGGGACTTCTGGAAGTCTGTCTTTCTGTCTTTTGTCACCACAGAAACCATTGTGAACTCTGACCTCTGCACCTAATTATAATATCGCTGTGACAATGATGACATGCACAACTGAAAATAGTTCAAACTGAAAACAAAAGTTCAAGTTTTCAACAATGTTCCCTATCATTTAGAACTGTTCCCCAACTGTAAATCTATTTTAATTACTATTTTGAGAAGCTATCATTTACAGACCAGGAACAAAACTGTTACCATACACTCTGAATTAAAAAGAATTACTTATGCACACAAATGCAAATGTTCAAACAGTATCCCACTGTGCATTCAATTTCTTGTTTCATGTCTCATGTTCTGATGAATAAAAGCAAGGCACAACATCCTGTTTAAAATACTTTTTTTATTCAATGAGATCTGGCTAGAGAAAAAACATCCCACAACAATTACACAAAACACCAAATGGGAGGGAGTGCAAAACTCAAATTTAATGCACACTCTTGGTGTGGGATGCTTTGATCAACCTCTAGGTTTCACTCTCAGAATTTAAGTAGCATCCCACACCTCAGGTGTGCATTAAATTCTCGTTATGCAGTCCCTCATGTATTATTCCATACATTATTTAAATATCAGTGGGTGGCATTAGTTCCTAAAATACTATCAAAGGTAATGGCATGGACATGGTAGCAAATGTCTCACAAATGTCCCCCCATCTATCTTTAGGGCAGCAACAAAATAATTTTTCTAACCAGCATATATTATTAGCATCACTGTTTGTGTATTTCCACAATACTTTTGAGTCCTTTTCCTAAACTAGCTTATTTTAACCTTTTCAGTGGCATAAGGATGAGACAGTGGCTAATCCTTGCTCCTCTGCTTCTGCTTCTTCCTTTTACTCATACCCTAAAACTGTCAGCAGGCAGTCACATCCCAGGGTGAAGGCAACTTATTACTTGGCTACTAAGCCTGCCATTACTATTTGCAGTAACCCAGATAATCTGAGAGGCTAGCACTAGGCAGGGTGCTTTGCTTTGAGCTAGTGATGTTTTCATAGTACATCACTCAATCCATTCATGCCACTGAGGTGGAATACCCATATTTCAGGAAGCGAAACTGAGCACCCAGCTCACTACTAGCCAGGATGAAATAGTGCAGCCGCTTTCTTCTAAAACTTCTCAAACCTGATATGGGAGGTAAGCACATGGCATGCCAGCATAAAATTGTAAGGCTTCTTTAAAAATAGAATGTGAGGATTATGACAGCAACCAGGGATAGCAGTGTCTAGGTAAAATTTAGCAAGTAAAGTACTGTAGGCAGTTCAATAACTAGCACCTGCTAAAAGCTCAGTAAGACTTATTTTGCTCCACTGCAGAAGAAGCTGAGGACACCGAGGTATTCAATACAGAAAACCCTTTATTGTGAGGTGCCACAATATAGATAAAACATACACAGATAAAACAGCACTCAGTGCAGTCATATGCCCTTAGGAATAGAGGACTCCAACTCAGTAATGCATGCTGGCAAGCACACAGGCTTCCACCCCACTCTCAAATTGACCTCACCTAGGCAGGGGTGCTTTTGCTTTGAACTAGTGTTTTTTTTATAGCACGTCACTCAGTCCAATCACACCACTGAGGCAGACTACCCGTATTTCAAGAAGTGAAACTAAGCACCAGGCTCACTACTAGCCAGGATGGACTAATGCAGTCACGTCTTCTATAACTTCTCAAACCTGATACAGGAGGTAAGCACATTTGAATGCCAGCATAACATTTTAAGGTTTCTTAAAACAGAATGCAGAGTGGTAATCAGGGTTCAGTTAATGCATTTTTTTTTGAAGTCAAATACTTCCATGAATCAAAATCTGAAGTCATTCCATTTTTGAAGTAAAAATACTTCAAGATCCCACAATCTGAAGGCCAGTATTTCTAATAAGGACCATATTATGGATGTTAATACAAATATTAGTGGTAAAATACAATTTCTTTTAGAAAATCCATAATTTCTTAGCTTCTGTGCCTTCGGTTTTGGAAGTCATGCAATTTTGATTTTTAGATTTGGAAGTCAATGTGATAGGGCCCATTACAAGTATACCTTAATTACATTATAAAGTTAAATTATATAATGCTACAACAATGATGTAATAAATTAACGGTACAGATATATCAGCAAAACACAGAAACTAACACAGCATTCATATTTTTAGTGGTGATAGCAAGGTTTCATAGATTTCAGTCTAAGACATACATCCCTGATCATATGTACTACTAACATTCATAAATAATTTCTCCTTACTTTATGTATCTCAATTCATTATTCCGTCTATTAAGATTAAAGGGTGAAATGTGAGAAAATCCCATACATCTAATAACATACATTTAGATGTCATAGTTATAAGTGACATTAAAAGGTTCTGCTTTTTGTAAGTTTTAATTTTGAGAAATCATTAAGTATGAATATTTCAAAATTAAAAGGAATATTCATGCCTATTGTGTCTACTGCTCTTTTCTTGGTTTCCTCCCAAACATGTTTTTTCAAGTTTCAGACATATCAATAGGTGATGAATAAGTATTTTCTTTTGTGGTCATTTCCTCCAACAAATTGGAATAATTTTATTCCCATCTTAAACATGTGTAGCATCAAATAGGCATGGGATAATATTTTAATTTGTACCATGTATTTTAGCTGATTTATAATATTTGTTCATGTTATATCATAGGACCTCATTGAAAATGAGCTATGGCTCAATTGAATTTTATATCCATGTTCATATATTATGAATAATATTTTCACTACTACTTACTACTACAGCCTCTGTCCCTCTGTTTGAAGCAGGCCAGAATTGTCCCAATTCATAAATCAGGTGACCTTAGTCTTATGGACAACTACTGTCCCATCTCCATTCTGCCCCATCTTGGTAGCTCCTAGAAGCCAGTAAACTACAAATTACAGAGAATATCTCCAATTATAATCTCCTTTGCCCTCAGCAACATGGTTTCTGGAAGGGACACAGCACTGTCACAGCCCTTGCCCTCTTCACTGACCATGTGCTGAGGAATATGGATGAAGAGAAGTTAACTGGTGCAGTGTTTGTAGATCTGTCCAAGGCATTTGACCTTGTAAATCACAACATCCTGATAGCAAAACTCGATGCCCTAGGTTTCTCCCCTGGCTCCATTCCTGGCTCATTTGCTACCTCTCTGGTAGAATACAGATGGTCTGTCTTGGTGGTGCCACCTCCCCCTCTTGCCTGTCTCTGTGAGTGTCCCCAGGGATCAGTCCTGGCCCCTCCTCTTTCCCTCTTCATTAACTCTATCCCATTGGAGGGTCCATCCTGTAAATCACTCCCTCATGCCGATGACTTAATACTATACCAAAGTGACCCTCCTCTCCTCACTATCCGCCACTCTTACCAATGATTTCTGTAAGGCACATTGTTGATTCTCCACCAACAAACTGTTGGTCAATGCTACCAAAACAAAGGCCATGCTTTTCTGTTCCAAACCAAAATTCTCCACCCTTGCCCACAATGGTGGCCTTCTCACTATCAAATCCCAGATGGATCTCACCTTGACACTGTGCCCACCTTCAAGTATCTGGTGGTAATCCTGGACCCCTAACCTACACTGACCACATTGCCTCACTGATCAGGTGCATCATCCAGAAGATAGGGCTTTGCTATTGCATGATCAACCACCTTTCACTGGAAGTCCCCCTTGCTGTTGCCGATAGTAACCTCCTACCCTCCTTGACTATTGCTGCCTGGTGTATTCCATCACCTTTCTTACCAACCTGAACCACCTGGATGCTACATACAATCGAATATGCTGTCTTGCCCTCCATGCCCCTCTCTTCTCATTCACCACTGCTGTCTTACCAGTCCCTTAACTGACTCCTCCATAGGCGAGACACTCCTACCTGCTGGCCTGGACCATTGCTGATACCTTGCACAATCCCTTCTACTCTCCACTATCCCTTCTTATCCGACCCAGAACCTACTGCTGCAACCTACTTCAGTCTTTCCACTTTCAACTAGAACACCTAATATAACTATGAGGATGGGCCTAAGAGCCTTCTCAACAGCCAGGCCTTCACTATGGAATGACCTCCTCCCCCATGCTCCCCGACCTCTCTAAATCTAAATTCCATATTAAGAATGCACTTTCTGTCCTCCATGACATGTGTCTGCAAACAGGCCACTAGCATGGCTACACCTCCCTTGCTGTCCACCCTTGCCCCTCCCCTCCAGTGCTCCTCTCCTCTCTTTCCCTGAATACTATTGTTATTCCTATTGCTGGATGATGAAGCAACCTTACCCTGTTTACCTAAATGTTATATACCTTGGTATGCTCAATTGTTGTTGCACCTGGTACTGTTTACTTACATTTTCTCTGTTAGCTTGACCTACACTGTTATGTTCCCTGTATGATCCATGCTGTTCTCTCACTGTATTTTATGCTGTTTGTGCCAGTTTCTGGCCAGGGCCATGCCTGAAAAGGTCTTTGGATCAGTGCACCAACCTGGTTACCAAATGAATGAATAAATAAATAAATAAATAAATAAATTTGTCAATTTCTATAGGATAACATTGCAACTTTAATAAGCCATGCCTCTGTCAGTCTGTAGAGTTAAGGAGAAGCTATGTATCAAAACAAGGTCTCAATGAGTATTACAATGTTAACACATAATTAATCCCCTCCAAAAAATTAGGGCCATGTTAAAAAACAAAAACATGAACACTAAAAATGAAAGTTCCTATAGGATAACATTGAAAGTTTAGCAAGCTGTAACTGTCACTTTGTTGAATTAAGGGAGAATCTTATATACAAAAATAAGGTCTAAATGAATACTACAATACTAACATATAATACTCCTAAAAATTAGGGGCCATATAAAAATCATAAAAATAAAAATGAAAATTCTCATAGGATAACATTGCAACTTTAACCAGCCATACCTTCGTCACTCTGTGGAGTCAAGGGAGAATCTATGTATCTAAAAAGGTCTCAGTGAGTACTACAACACTAACACATAATACCCTCCAAAAAAACAAAAAAACATTTTGATGCCATATTAAAAAAAAAAAATTAAAACATGAAAATTCCTATTGGATAACATTGCAACTTTAACAAGCCATAAGTCCATCAATAATTGAGTTAAGAGACAGCGTATATAAAAAGGTGCCAATGAGTAGTACGACACTAACACATAATCCCCACTAAACATTCATGGGGTACACACTGCACCCCAGAATCACCTCAGTTTTCACCATGGTGCCAAATCCAAAGTGCGATCATCATCAAAAATACACCAAAGGAATATCTTGTCTTCCACTACAACCATAGAAAATTTCAGAGCAAACTGACAAAAATGTGCTGATTTATGGATAACAACATGAAAATCATATTTTTGCCCATGTACAATGAACTGCTGGCAGTTAAGAGGGTCACTTAATAAATGTTTCCTTTAAGTGAGCCCTACACAAACAATTACAGCCAAGCACATATATTGCTCTTCTGAGGCATGGAAGTGCAGGGCTGCCTCAGTCTTGTGCTTCCACAGCCAGATGGATGTGTGCATCTGTGGAAGGATGGGGGGCTCAGAAGGCCCTTTGCTTCCCTTGCCTTATGGATGTGTTCCTGCAGTTCCCAAAGGGATCTGTGTGAATGAGGATATGATTATACTATCTCAAAAGTAAGGGAATTCTTTGCAAAAACTGCATTAATGCATCAGTTAGGGTTCAGATTAGACTAACAAAAGAAGAAAATGTGGCGTTAGAGTTTCCAACCCCTAACTCCCCCAAAGCAGGAAAAGGAAAAAAAATGCACAGTTTTCACTGCCCTGACACCTGGTGAATCAGGGGCAGGGTCTTCCCTAACCCCAAGGAAGATCCCACCCTAATTCGCCAAGAGTCAGAGCAGTGAAAACTGTAATTTTTTCCTATTCATGCTTGGGGATGGTGAAAGTTAGGTTGGAAACCCTAACACCACATTTCCTACTTTTGTTGGTTTAATCTGAACCCTAACTGATGCATTAATGCAGTTTGTTGTGTGTGTGTGTATATATATATATATATATATATATATATAACTTAATTAATGCACCAGTTAGGGTACCTCAATGCCACAAAGTTGGGAAATGTGGCATTAGGGTTTCTAACCCTAACATCCACCACCACCTCCAAGCAGCAAAAGGAAAAAATTAGGTTTTGGGTCTACAGAGTTTTGGCGAATCAGTGGTGAGGATCTTCCTTGCTGTTGTCAACCATAATGCTCAACCTATTCCATGAGTAAACAACATCACACATGGTCTCCTTTCTTCACACAAGACCCATGGGGATGGGTGAGCATTATGATTGACAACTCCCAAGGAAGACACCATCATTGATTCGCCAAGACCCCAGAGACCCAACTAGCTAATGTTTTTCCTTTTGCTGCTTGGGTAGGAACATTAGGGTTGGAAACCCAATGCCACATTTCTACTTTTGTGGTGTTAAGTCACCCTAACTGGTGCATTAACAAAGTTTTTGCAATGAATTTCTTACTTTTGAGATAGTATAATCAAACCTCATTTACCTGCCTCTGGGCCTGCACTCCCATCCTCCACAGATGGCATACATGCATGTTGCTGTGAAGTGCAGGGCCATCTGGGCTTAGAAATTGCATTTGTAGCAAAACAGAAACCAAATTGTCATCATAGAATTCTTATTACCCCACTTCATGAACCTGGTAGTTAAAATTTTCAATTCCTTCCAAATGTAATTCTGCAGCACAAAATGTCATCTGTGCCATACTGTAGGTGCAAACACACATTTTGGCCAGGATTTGAAAAATGACAGCTGTCACATTCATGGAGTGGTGTAAAAATGGCTATGTTGAAAATTTGAGTTCAAAATCTTTACAGTTACCAAAGTTATGAGAGAGTGTAGTAAAATGTCAATGTATGTGCATAACTTTGCCATTTTAACATATTCTGACCCCAGATTTTCAACATAGCCTTTATGACCCCACCTCATGAACAAGGGTGGTGAAAATTTTCAATCCTACCTAAAAAGTTATTTTGTCAAACAACCGCAAAATCACCTCTTTGGCCAGATTTGCATAATTTCACCACCATTGTTCATGAGGTGGCATCCCAAAAGGCCATCTGGCAAATGTGGGCTCAAATATGAAAATGGCAAAGTTATGCCACAAAGTTGAAAACTCTATTGAAATACATTGAACCACATTTATCTTAGTTTCTCATATTGCAATTGTCAATTACAACAGCAAGATGTGTCTTTGATCTGAGAGTGGATCTTTGCCCTGTGACCTTTTCAGGTGAGTGAGAGTCTTTGGGGTGTGGCAATAGGTGCTAAGTGGGAGGTGGGGTGGGGGTCAGATTGGAGGGACCTTCTTTGTAGGTAAAACACATTGAGGGACTATTTTCTTTATTTCAGGCAGGAACAGTGATGAGTAGGTGTAGGGTGCCACTAGACACCAGGGAAATATTATTTCATTACAGGAACAGTGATCAGTGGATGGGGTTGCCACTAGACACTAGGGAAATATTATTTTACTATGGGGATAGCGATCGGCAGGTGGAAGGTACCACTAGACACCAAGAAAATATTTCATTATGGGGAAGGTGATTAGTGGGTGGGGACACCGGAGAAGGTTAATCTTATTATGGGATGGCCCTGAGGGTGTGGGGTATCACTAGACACCAGGGCAACAATTACACATTTACAGGGTGACAATGGGGAGTGCCACTAGATACCAGGGAAGCGTGGCTCAATGCTCTCACTGCAGCCCACAGCACCAGTTCCAGCTCCAGCTTGATTACTCAAGAAAGTCCTGCTGTTCTCATACAGAGAACGTGGATGAAGGGTTCCTCCCTAAGCAGGATACCTAGGATTTTGGGTACCCAGAAAAGGTATTTCTGCTTCTCATTTTAAAAATGAACATCAGAATCTAAGTAAACTGGCCCTGCTCAGCTAGGTTCTGGTGTTTGTTTTTAAAATGACAGCATGTTTATGCATTTTCCATGCTTGTTAGTTCGTGGAAAAAATCAACAAGATAGCAGCTGTTACAGGACAAAAAATGTTTGGTGCCTTGCCAAGCAAGTGGCAAGAAACCCAAAAAGGTCCTACGACATCCAAAACATTAACTCAAAAACCTACTATGCATGCTGAGAATGGAAAACACAAAACATTAAAGTTTTATTGCTCTGGAGACATTTAATATTTTCTCACCAGACCTATCAAAGGCATTGCCTTAGGACATGACACATGTCCTGCAAGTTTGGGGAAAAAATTAATTCCATGTAGGCTGTAGGTGACAGCAAAAACCCATGCTAAGTATAGAAAAAGCTAGCCCTCACAGAAAAATGACATATGTGGATCTCAGGAACTGCACAAGCTGCCATCACAAAATGCTCCACAGATCAAGACCTTGCCTCCCAGATAGTGCATGCAAAATTTCAACTTATTTCATCAAACAGTGCCAAAGATGTTAATGTGCAAAGTTAGGGGCTTAACATTGAACACCCTGCTCAGTCCTAACTATAGTGGCACTACTTCACCACTATAATATATGTATATAATGTGGCATTGCCTCATTTTCAGTGTTTCCACCCTTCCTCATAGAGACAATGTTAAATTTGCTATCCATCTAATAAAGCTTATATTTTATTTTTACTTTCAGTACATTTGATTTCATTGTAGCTGTTGAGTTATTAGTATCATTCTCAAGTAATTAATGGAATTGTGTTTTAAAATATATTTTGTTAGTACAAATGTAGCATTAGATAAAGGGGTTATGGGTAAGATTGTTGTTTACTTTTATTTATAGGATTCATAGGATTCTTAGGATTAATAGGATCAAATACATGTCTCTAGCTATGGCTATTATTAACCTAAAACCACAATGATTATACTATAATTGAAAAGACACAGTCTGCCTTTACCTCATCCATTTCATTTTAAATAGTTTCATATTCTTGCTCTCCACTACTGACACAGGAAGTGCATTCCATGTCTTCACTACTCACTGCAGAACCATGCCTCTCTCTGATTTTTCTTATAGTGTTCTCCTTTCAATAATCTATTGTGCCTTCCAATTGTTATAGTTTCTGGTCTTAAGTTTAAACCTGCACATTCTTACAAATCAATATTACCAAAAGCACTGTATACAAAACACATATCACCCTTATTCTGAGTATATTGGAGTACAGTCCTAAAGCTCTTAATCGTTCTTCATAAGGTTTGTCCTTTAAGTTAGCTACCAACTTTGTGGTTTGCCTCTGGACCCCTCAAGCTTCTTGTTATAAGTTTTACTAGTTGGTGCCCAGTACTGACAGAGTACTCCAGGTGAGGATGAAGAAGGGACAAGTACAGTATAAGGGCAATATGACATCACTACCTGTACTCTTGATGTTCCTTCTAATTGAGGTCAGTATTCTGTATCCTGGCCTAGCAATATTAGAGCAATGCTTATTAAAGCTTAAATTATCAGTGACAAGAATATCCAGGTCCTTTTATTCCTCCTTTCTAACTCCATTCCATATATATAATATTTAAACTTTGGTTCTTTCTTTCCAAAGTGCACTATTTTGCATTTATTTATATTTAATTTTAATTTCTTGACCCTAACAATGTCTGCTATCTCATTTCTATCTTTCTGTATGCACACTGCATCATCATTACTCGTTACAAGGGATACATTTCAAGTCATCCACAGATTTGACTAACCATGAATTATTCTTGCAGGTACTAGACTTTACTAGAATGGTAAACAACAACGGTCCCAAAACGGACCCTTGTGAGACTCTGCTAGTCTCACTTAGCGGGGCTGGAAAGTTATCCCTTTATGCTCACTCTGTGTTCTCCATCCTAGCCAGTTTGTTATCCATGCAATTACTGTGTCATCTAACCCAGTTTCTATTAATGATTTAATTAGTTCTCTATGAGATACACTATCAAATGCTTTTTGAAGTCCATATACAACATATCCACCAGTGTATCCTGTTGAAGTGCTCTATTTATTGTTTTCAAAAAGTATAGTAAGTTTGTGAGACATGATCTCCCTTTTGAAACCGTGCTATAAGGGGTCTGCAAGTCCATTATTTTCAAGTGATTCTCAATTTCCTGCTTATTGATGGCTTCCATAACCTTACCCAAAACGGCCGTGAGGCTTATAGGACTGTAGTTCTTATAATCAGATTTATCACCCTTCTTGTGGATAGGTATAATTGTTGCAATAGTCCAATCATCAGGGACCACGCCATCATCTATAGAGTTTTGGAATCTCTCTCTCAGTGGCATGCTGATTTCATTGGCTAGTTCTTTCAGTAGTCTCGGATGTAAACCCTCCGGTCCTTGTGACTTGTTCAGAGCCAGTCTCAACAGTCTCTCCTTTATACTGATATTGGTTATTCTAATATTGCTAGGCCTGTCAACCTCTAGAATAGTGTCAAGATTATCTTCCCCTGAAAGATGCTTTCAAATGCCATTAAAGACTTCAGCCATTTCTTCACAATCTGTTATCAGCTCATTACTGTTTTTTAAGGGACCCACTTGTTTGCTTTTATTTTTGAGTCTAGCCACATAATTATAAAGCCTTTTCATGTTATCTCCTATTGGCTAATTTTAATTCAAAACTTTTTTCTGCTTGTTTTATTAATTTCTTTAAAGACCTACAGTAGCTTTAATTTGATAGTTTATTTTAGCTAAGTCAGTGCCCTCTTTTTCTAACTTTTTGTATGCTTTGTTCTTTGTTTTAAGTGCCTTTTTATACTATTTGAAAACCATGCTGGATCATCCCTGCTATTATACTTCTTTCTGAGGGATACAGTCTTTTATAATTGTGTGCAATTTTTTAATAAGTCCTACATTTACTGCACTCCTTTTCCCTTGAATTCACCCTTCAGTCCCAATTTGAAAACAAATTCTAACCTGTAGTTGGCTTTGTCGTGATCAACTCAGTTCTGCAGTACCTCTTGTTTAAATAAACTGTTGGCTATGGAAAAGTCAATTATGTCATAATCACTTCCAGCCATTGGTTCTCTATTAACACAATAAACAATATCATCTTCTAAGTTGGTAAGTACCAAATCATGCATATGATTTTTCCTAGTATTACTCATTACCTGATTTTCAGTGCTTAAGTATTCAAGGGCTTCCAAGAACTCTACTTCAACCTGGGATTCTGCAGTTCCTTTTTGCCAATCTATCCCAGGAAATTAAAATCACCTACTAGTAGTATCATATTTCCTTGGTCCTGATTCTTTATTAAATGTAGAAATCCTGTTGTTTTATCGACTGAATAAGAGGGCGGTCTGTAGCATACTTCCATTATTATCTTCTCCTTATTTGGTGGAATTAGCTTAACCCATATAGAAACATAAAATTATCAGCAGATAAGGACCGCTAGGCCCATCCAATCTGCCCGTGACCCTATACATTGTATGTGGCCACTGACCCTATGTGATCAATGGCTTTTCATCACTCCCTCCCTCTCAAGCTTCCCTCATGCCTGTCCCAGGCATGCTTAAACCCTCCACTGTGCCTGCCCCCACTACCACCTGTGACAGACTATTCCAAGTGTCGATTACCTTCTCTGTAGAAAATGTCCTCACATTACCTCTTCATCTATCCCTTCCAATTTCATATTGTGCCCCTTGTTCTAGTACTTTTTTACATTGAAAAAGGTCCCCACCTGCACCTTGTTTATGCCCTTGAGGTACTTGAAAGTTTCAATCATGTCCCCCTGCAGTCTCCTCTCCTCCAGTGAGTACATATTGAGGTCCCTTGTCTCTCCTCATATGTTTTGTGGTGCAAGCCCTGCACCATCTTTGCTGCCCTCTCTGGATAGTCTCCACCTTATCTATGTCCTTGCACAGGTGTGGCCTCCAGAACTGCATGCAGTATGCCAGGTGAGGCCTTACTAATGTTTTATACAATGGCATCACCACTCTCCCGCCTCCTGCTAGTGATACTCCTGCCTATGCACCCTAGCATGCCACTGGCCCTCCCTGCTGCCTTTGTGCACCTCTTTGATACCTTAAGGTCATCAGAGATGATAACCCCTAGGTTCCTTTCCTCTTTGGTGACAGTCATCTCCTCCACCCCCAACCTGTAGTGCTCCCCAGGGTTCCTCTGCCCAGGTGCATTATTTTGCACTTCTTTGCATTGAACCTCAGTTGCCACATCTCCAACCATCTTCAAGATTCTCCAGGTCCTCTTCATTTTCTGCACACTTTCTGGAGTATCCACCCCTGTTGCAGATCTTGGTTTCATCTGCAAACAGGCAGACCTTTTCTTCCAGCCCTCTGCAATGTCACTAATGAAGACATTGAACAGAACTGGTCCTAGTACTGATCCCTGTGGTATCCTACTGGTCAACCCCTCTTCCAGATTGTACCCTATTTACCACCACCCTCTGTCTCCTGTCTGCTAACCAGTTTCTAACCCAGTTCACCACCTTGTCTCCCATGCCCAGACTATCCATCTTGTTAATCAGCCTTCTATGGGACTGTGTCGAAGGCTTTGCTGAAATCTAGGTAGGTGATGTCTACCGCCTCCTGATTTATTTCCCTAGTCACCCAATCAAAAATCTATTAGATTCATTTGACATGACCTTCCTGCTGTGAATCTGTGTTGCCTCTGATCCTGAGCACAGCTGGATTCCATATGCCACTATCCTTCTTTCAGCAGTGTCTCCATGATCTTTCCCACCTCTGAGGTGAGGGCTGACTGGCCTGTAGTTCCCGCCTCCTTCCTACTGCCACTTTTGTGCAGCGGGACTACATGTGCCCTCCTCCAGTCCTCTGGAATGACACCCGTGTTGAGTGACTCTGTGAACAGGGCCACCAGAGGTGCTGCTAGTTCCTTCGCAGTTTCTTTAATATCCTCAGGTGGATGCCGTCTGGCTCCATGGCCTTATCCTCCTTCAGCTTTGTGAGTTCTTCCAGAATTCTTCCACTCTGAATGGACTGGTGTCCACTTCTCCCCCACTGCTCTGCAACCCAGCTGTGGTCTTTGACCCTCCCTCCTTAGTGAATACTGAGCAGAAATATTTGTTCAGTATTTCTGCCTTGTCCAGATCCCCTCCTTACACTTCTCCTTCTCCCTTTGGGCCTCACAACCCCTCTGTTTTTCCTTCTTTCAAGGATGTACCTACAAAATGCCTTATCCCTTTGTTTACAGACCATGCTAAGCCCTTCTGTCTGTGTCTTCACCCACCTAATAGCCCTCCCTGCTTCCTTAGACATTCAAGGTACACCTCCCTGTCCTCCTCTCTTTGGCTCCACTTTTATTTCCTGAAACTCAACCTTTCAGCCCTGTCTTTGTTCCCCACCTCTTTGGAGAACCATAGTAGTTTCCTTCTTTTCCTTTGGCCACTATCCTAAAGCATTGGTTTGTTTATTCCACTATGGCTCCTTTCAGTTTCTCCCATTGTTCTTCCATCCCTTCTATTACCTCTCCTTTCCCAGGGCTACCTGTATACATCTACCCATTTCAGTGAAATCCTCCTCCTGAAATCTAATACTCTTGCCCTTGTGGCTTTAATTGAGTCCATGTCTCCATGCTGAACCACACCATGTGGTGGTCACTGGATCCCAGCTGCCCTTCCACTTGTATTTCTTCCACTCTGTTCCCATTGGTCCATACCAGGTCCAGAATTGACTTGTCTCTGGTTGGCTCATGACCAGCTGCCTGAGTCCAGCCCCTGCAGGGATTTCAGGACAGCTGTGCTTCTGGCTGAAGCAGCCACCTTGTGACCAATCCACATCTGGCATATTGAAATCCCCCTGTAGCAGGATTTTGCCTTTAGCTGCCATGTCGTGTATGTTCTCCACTAGTTCCTCGTCTACTTCCTCCCTCCGTGCTGGAGGTCTGTAGATCACCGTTGTGTGTATTGCTGTTCCATTCCCTGGCTTCAGGGTGACCCACATTGCCTCAGCCCCCATCTTTCCGAACTTCTGTAGCCTTTATACCATCTTTGATATACAGGGCCACTCACCCACCCTTTTACCCTTCCTATCCCTCTTGAACAGTGTATAGCCTGGTATATTGACTTCCCAGCCATGATTAGCAGAGTACCGTGTCTCTGTTATTGCTGCTATATCAAGGTCTGCATCTGCCAACAAGGCCTTCAGATCTGGAACCTTATTTCCTAGGCTACGGGCATTTGTTAGCATGATCTTCCATGTTTCACAGTCTGCCCTCCCTCTGCTCTTATTCTCCTCTCCAGCATCTTCCCCATCCCATTTTCCTTTCTCTTGCCCCCTGTATCACTTGTTATACATTCTTCACCTGCCTGTCCCTCCTGCCTGCTTTAGCTGTTCCTGTAGTCAACTTATGCTCCTGCATGTTCCCATGGGGTGTTCCTAAGCCTCCTGACTCTCTTGGCTCTTTCCTTGGCCAGTTTAAATGCTCACAGCTGAAGCATTTAAACTTCTCACAAAGGACCTCCTCTTCCCTCAGACAGATGCAGGCCATCCTCCATATATAAGCTTACATCTTCCCAGGTCAGGCCCCAGTCCCTATGAGCTAAAACCCTCCTTCCACATCAATCCTTCAACCAGCAGTTGAAGGTATGGATGAGGAGTGCTCTAACTTCTCCTGTGCCCTGGACAGGTAGCACCTCCGAGAATGAGACGGAGCATGCTATCTGTTTCAGGTTTCCCCAGCTTCCTGAAATCCTCCTGGACTCTAGCTAACTCCACCCTTCTCCTGGCAAGGTAATTGGTCCCCAGGTGGACAATGACATCCAGCTGCTCCCTCCTAGCTATTGCCATAGGCGATCCTGTGGATCCGCTTCCCATTCCTCCACACAGCACTTCCTGGGAAGCACTTGACCTCCCTCTCTCCCTGCTAGGTTTCCTTACTCCACTCTCAGACAATAGAGTCCCTGTTAGGAGAAGCTTCACCTTCTCCGGGGTCCCCTGCTTCCCTTCCATGGGGCTCCATCCTGGAGGACCTTTCCATCCTCCTGGTCCCAGCCTTGGGTTCCTGAGTGGGGCCTTCCATTCCTCTAAAACAGTGTAGGAGTTACTAAGCGGGACCGGTTGGGGATGTGCTTTGACCCCCTCCCTCACCCTCCCTGAACCCACTGTAGTCCAATCACTCATCTTCCCTGGCATCCTTTCAGGTACAGGTTGTGGACCCAGTGGTCTCTAGGTGGGGTGGATTCCACCTTCCACTTGGTCAACTCTGCTTGGAGACAGATAGCCTCCTCCCTCAGCCCAGAGATGCCTGCAGACAGGGCAGCATCACAGCCTCCAGAATGTCTCTCTGAAGACAGCTGCTCCACAACCACTGCACTGCATTGCTCCTATCATGTCTGTTTCCCTCCTCAATCTACTGTCTGCTTAAGATGGCTATTTGTTATCTCCCAAATCTTTGGTTTTTTCCCTTCAGTTTTTGTTATGCATTTTCACTATTTCCTGTATGGATGCAGGATGTTGCAAGGCCCTATGGGACCCACCTTATAAATGCAGGGTGAGCTCAGGGTGGGTGGGTTGTGGGTGGGACTACACCACAGACTGTATTCAGAAACAATAAGCCAAGGAGTCTTCTGGCAGTGGTTCCTCACTCCACTCACCGTGGTACAGACACAGCCAATTACAAACACACAGTCACAAACCTATTAGCTAGAATCCCTCAATCCTGCCCAAACTAAATGGAAAAGCACACAGAAATGGCGATTAAGAAAATGCTTCAAATTCAGTTATAAACACACAGTCACAAACTCACCAGCTAGGATCCCTCAGTCCTGCCCCAACTAAATGAAGAATCAAACTGAAATGGCAGTTAAGACCTCACATTCAAACTACACTATCTGTTCCATGTCACTTTCAGTATCCTCATTTAAGGGATGGGCACTGATGTTGTTTCTTGTGCCACTCCTCCCACTTTTTAATGATCCTATCTTTAAAGAACAACTGATATCCCTCAATATCTCTACCCCACTTATCGTTGTTCCACCAGGTTTCTGTAATTGCAAAAGTGCAACATTCTTTGTTTTAATATGTATTCTAACTCTTCTTTTTTGTTGTTTAAACTTCTTGCATTTATAACCAATGTTTTCCAGTATCTATTGTTTTGCTTGTTTTTTATTGGCTCTAGTACTATAATTTATCTCCCCGACCACCTACTTATTAGTTTAAACAGTCCCTAATTGTTTTATTGATTCTCTCAGCCAGCCCTTTCTTCCTCAATGTGTTCAGGTGCAATCCATCTGGTGCATATACTGTAGGTGGCTAGCTTGTTGAAATCTGCTCCATTTTCCATAAAGATATTTTCCAATACCTGACTTGGATTCTTGTAAAATTCAATTGTAAAGCCATCAGACCAGGTTTTTGTGGCAATCCTGCATTACCTGCTCTAGGCCCTCTTCTGGCTTCAACTGCAGCCACCTACTTGGTTTAATCTGCCTGTGTTTTCCATTATCCATATCTGCTAGACAAATGCTGGTTGGACAGTTCTATGCGAGCCAATGTATTGTGCCACCTCAGGATTCTGATTCCCAGGGACCTCTCGAGCTTCACTCTTGAGGTCACAGGGAATCAGAACCCTCTGTGGCACAACACACTGGTTGTACATAGTTGTCCATCCTGTATTCTCTATGTTTTGCATTGGTTTGTTTTTAAGGGCAATATTTCTGTTGCAGTTCTCTTCACAGAACCCATGATCTGGAGTTTTAACTCTGTCACTTTTGGGCACAGAACTCAAAGCATGGTTGTGATAGGACAATAGCTCATGTTTAGCATTCTGTACACAAAGTGTGAGAAAGTCAACACTCCAAACACTTGTTCCATGAAGAGAACTGTGCTGAATGTTGTGGATAAAATAGAAAGAATTGAAAACTCAGTTTTTCATATCAGTGTTTGTTTGGGTAGAGTTAAATATGGCTTATTGGGAGGAAAGTCTTGAATTCCTTTTACTAGGAACATTACTAACTGCTGCCAATTAGCATACATTTCCTGTCCCCTTTAAACTTGTTTTGCAACCAGTTAACAGCCAGTTAGCATTTAAGCTGTTAAGGCTCTGCCTAGAAAATTACTTCATCATTGATGATAACTGGTTGTTAGCTGGTGTCTGCTAAATCCTGAATGAGTTGCTTGAATATTCTTTCAGCTGAAAGCCGCATTCTACAGTGGAAGAGGAGAAAAACATAGAGGATAATGTATGGTCTTTGATTAATAACCATGCTGTAAAGCACCAGAGAGGAGTTGCCATGACATCATTGTAACCTAGAGAGTGCTGCTCAAGAGGTTTTCAGATGTCATGGCAACCTCAAGAAGTGTTTTCAGCATGGTTGTTAACCAAAGACCATATATTATATTTTATAGTGTATGGGCTACAAGATTGTGTAATTGCAAACTGAATTACTTTACTTTACTGAATTACTTTATGGAACATTGATTGCTGTGAGCATTCAGTTTTGTTATACTATTGGTCTGACATACTCAAGAAGGTTGTCAACAGAGTGATGTCAAATCGATGGCATAACAAGGCTGTAATATGCTTGATTTCAGTTAATAATAAGGGCTCCCCACACATTATAACTAGTTAGCAACTCATTGCAGTCACATAAAAATAATGTGTTGCAAACTGGCTGCCCAGTAAGTTGAATGTGAACTGTACTGTATGGTGATGCAAAGATGTTTTAAGTGCTGTTTTGTCTCCACCACTTCTGCTGGCAGTCTGTTCCAAGTGTCTATCACCCTTTCAGTGATGTAGTACTTCCTCACATCTCTCTTAAACTTCCCTCTTCAGCTTCATTGCACGCCCTGCTCCTGATATTCTTTCTCATTTTAAAGAGACTCCTCTCCTGCATCCCTGTTCACCCATGTAAGGTACTTGTAGGTCTCTATCATGTTCCCTCTTGCTCTCCTCTCTTCCAGCGTGTACATGATGAGCTCCTTCAATCTCTCCACATAGGGCTTTTGGTGCAACCACTGCACCATTTTAGTTGCCCTCCACTGGACTGCCTCCACCCCTGACTATGTCTTTACTGAGGTGTGGCCTCCAGAACTGGACACAATACTCCAGGTAGGATCTAACCAGCCAGCGGTATAATGGTGACACCACCTCCCTCCTCCTGGATATACCCCTCCCTATTCACCCCAGCATCCCACTAGCCTTACTTATTGCTTTGTTACACTGCCCTGCCACTTCGAGGTCATTGCTTATGATAACAGCAAAGGCACATTTCCTGCTTAATGACTGTTAGTACCTCCCCATCCTATACTAAGCTGCTAGGTTCTTATGCCCTAGATGTTGATTTGTACTTTTGACATTCAACTCCAACTGCCATGATCTGGACCACTCTTTGCAAGATCCCTGTGTATTTTCTCCACCCCACAATTTTTATATATTTATTTAGTTATTTGGTTTACCAGGAAAGACAGAATAGGTCAAAGCCTTGTTTTCACTTACACCCAGGTGTAGGAAAGGCAAAGTTAATTACAATAGAGATTAATACATGCAACAAAATGTCAGAAATACTGTGGTTTGCATTTTTACCTATATCAATGAATGTTACTACATCTCCACCATTCTCCATAACTTTTATGGGCTCCCTCTTTTCTTTTGGATTAAATGTAAAATTGTCCTACCAGTTCCCATGATCCTTAATGGCTTACTCCAGATTAACTCACTGATTTTACCTCCCCATACACTCCCACTTGTACTCTTCCCTCCTCAGATTCTAGCCTCCTCAGCATCATCTGGACAAAATGGTAACTTTTCAAACGTATGTTTAGATGGCTTATTGAAATGGATGCACATTCCAGATACTGTTATTTGGTTAAAGACTTGTAGTGTAATTGTATAAAGCACAAAAAGCAGTAGATACAATAATGTATTTAATACTACTTATTACATTTGTCAGTTTCATTTTGTAATTTACAGTTGTGTAGAATTCTTATTACGGTGCAGCGGGATTGTTTTTGTTTTATTTAATAGGTTCATGCATTTTATACTTATTGTATGCTGCTGCTCTTTTGTACAGATACCACCGACAACGAGCCCAGACTGGATTGGCTTGTTATCATCCTGGTTTATTTATTTTAAAATAAACAAAAGCATCAAAAGTGTTTCAATTAAATAACAACAACAACAACAACAATGAATATTTTACTTTTGGTGGTAGAACCTTCTATTCTGCTGTCCCAGCCTTCTGAAACAGTTTATCTATATACAGTACCCTCACTTTTCAAATCTCATTTACAAACATATTTTTTGTTCCTTAGTTCTGTTTCTAATTTAAATGTTATATATGTTTAATTGGCTATCCAACAGCCATCAAATGTTATGATGTTAAAATCAGCTTGTCGAATTTTGTATCTACATAGAAAACTCTCCATGTATCAAATACTGTTTACATTTGTTGTAGAAATGTATACCCCAGATTTCTTTTTCATTGTACTTCCTGCTTTTATCATTTTCGCTGTAAGCATTTCAAGACAGAATTTGCATAAGAGACACAAAACAAAAATAAACTGTATGGTATAAAACACAGTGGATTTCAAACATTTTGGAGGCTACACACAGGTAGGCAGTACACAAACATACAGATTCAATGTCCTGTGCAGCCAGTATAGTGTTATACTTGTGCAACTGTGTTAGCTTGGTTTTGGCTGTTCACACTCTCTATAACAGAGGAATTACCACCTTGTAGGGGTACAAAGGCAAGGAACCCTGGGAGAAGGTTCCACCCCTAGAGGTGCCACAGGACAATTCCGTGGCTAAAGGTACCTTAGAATCCTCAAAAGAAATGTAGTACAAGCATATCCCAAAAGAATGAGGTGACATGATGCATATAAGCAAGCAGTAACTGTGACATAGTAGCAGTACTGGGATGTAGCAGTAAAGAAGCATAGACAGTGTGATAACGTAATGAGATGCTCAGTTTGATAAGGTAATGAAATGCCCAGATTATGAAGCATGATACTGATTGTTTATGTTGAGAATTGGGGATACTATAAGGAGAGGGGAATGGTAGGGGACACCATCCACCTCCATCCAACAGTGGAACCTACCTAAAGAAACTAGGGACACTACTATGCTAACTACCAGTTATGACCTGAGGCAACAGAGGAGAGAAAAAAACTTTGAAGAGGAATTCTCTGGGGATCCAAGGCCTAGGTCACCTTCCCTCCAGGCTTGGGACATTTTATTTAGTGACAGCTCTGCAGCTGCAATTTGAAAAACACAATTAAGGGGTGAAAAATATTCCAATTTGGAGAAGGTTCTCACTCAAACCCTCTAGTGGGAACACCGTGGAAGGTTGTGAGAAAACTCTGCAACAATACGTGCAACCAAGGCAGGGAAAGAGAGCAATGACTGCTGAGGCACTTACCAGGTCTACCCACCCTAAACTCAAAACCAGGTGAACTAGATGCAGTCGTAGGGAGAATACAATGAAGGTGCCTTGCTAGAGAAACCACTAAAGCCAGTGGATAACTGATATAGTGGAATACTAGAGCTAAAGGAGATTGGAGTAACCACCTTCACCGCTAGTCTTAATTCTACACCAGAAGCTGCTAATGCCAAGCCTGGGGTGAGGACATTCCAGCTATTGGCCAGGTGAGAAGGATCCCACCCCAGTGGAACATGCTTAAGATGTGGACTAAATGCAGAGCGAGACCATCGGCTGCAGGAACCCTGCGACAAAATCGAATGGCTGACATGCCCCAGAAATAGAGTGAGAGCTAAAAGCTGGCAAGCTGATTGAGCACTGGTGTGCTGAGATCATAATGAGCATTGAGTGCTGAGACCTTGCAAGGTTGAATGCAGAATTGAGTGCAGCAGAATCCAGAGGCTGAAGTCAAGGGATGGCAGCAGGCATGAAGCAATGATTTGCATAAGCAATAAGCAACGATTGTGCAAGCAAGCATGGACCTGCACATAGGTCAGTAAACAGAGTAGTAATAAGTGGACCTGCACGTAGGTCTGCATAACATAGTAGTAATGAAATAACACTGAAGTGTGGGCAAGCCAGCCCGGCATTTAAAAGCCAAGTCAAAGGTGACAAATACTCTGAGGATTTTCGGCGGCAAAGGCAGATGTAAAACAAAAGAATTTGCCACATGGGGCCTTGACTCCCCAAACACTTCCAGTCCCCACCATAGAACAAACAAGAAAGTGATGGAAGGCCGAGAACCATATGCAGCAATTAAAGTTAGTTTAACAGCCTCCATGAAACTTTAGCTGACCTCAGAATGAAACAGCAGTGTACAAATAGGGAGTAGCATGACTTGAACTGCATAGCAAGTTTCAGAGCTTGAATTAAGTGAAAACAATCAGACTTGATAGCATTGGGAGCAAGTAATTCTGTAGCAGGGGAAGCAGAGTGAAAACAATTGAGTATGCAACATGGAGCAGCTATGGTTGAGCTGAAACACACAGATAGTGATTGCATTTGCATTGCAGTAGGCTGAGAGTTGTGAGCAACAGTGCAAATAGTAGGAGCTCAGGAGCGATATGCAAGGAGCTTAGAAATGAAAGCCCCCAGAAAAAAACAAAAACACACCACAGCCAAAGGCAAAATACAAACCAGAAGCAGGAAAGAAACACAGAATCCAACAGATAAGCAGAAGCAGCCAGGTGGAGGGAGGTAGGCCCCAACCAGCTCAGAGGACAGACGGACAGAGCCTTTGGCTGCAAAGAAAAAGTGCTTCACAATGAGACTGTAAGGAACTGCTTATATAGCTCAGAAAGTGGGAGTGGCTGGCTGCTTGGCCATTGAACTTCAGGAAAAGCCTTTCCAATTATGGACAATGAACAACTGCATGTTAGGAAGACATTATGTTTAATAAATAACTTGTCAAGGACTTGTAAATAGGTGACTCTTTTGAACTGTGGCTGTTAAAATGGCAGTAACACTAAGAAAATGCAGATGGCAATGTGGTAGGGAGTAATACACAGTCAATAAGAATATCTAAAATCTTATTTTTATTTAGAACTGTAGAGAATCAGAAAAGCCAGCTGAAGTGTTCCACATTAGTCTGACTGCCCCTCCCTACCAAGAGAGTTGCTTGAAACTGACCTTTGCTACTGTAGACAACAGGGGCACTCACAGGTCACTCTGATGAATTCCCAAGACCTTGTCCTTTGTGATTGATCTCATTTACAGTGGAGCCTTACTTCCAATCTATTGCACAGCTTGGAGGGCTGATGTACGTAGAGGTCATGTGACTTTGTCTTGTTCAGGGTTACACAGTGAAACAGTGGCTCTTGCCTGACTGGAACCTGGAATTTCCTGTTCACAATTCTGTGCTCTGACTTGTGAGGCTTGATTCAGAAAGCTCTGAAATTGGCGTGAGGTGCCTGCATCAAACATAATTGACTCATGAGTCATGTTGCTCCTTGCATCACAACTTGCAGAGTTCCAGATTCAGGAATGCCTCCTGTGCCAAACCGGGGACCCTGTGTGCCAGACCGGCCTGCACCAGGTCTGCGCCAAGTGCACGGTGTGCCAGGAGTGCTAGGGGCTTGCAGTAGATGCAAGCTGCCATATCCCCAACAGGGGATTCAGGAAACCCTCCCAGAGGGCACACAGCCTGGGAGAGTTAGACCAGCCAGCTGCTGGTCTTATGCTCTGCACCACCCCTGAGTCTTCCCTGTGCAGGACTGAACATGTGCCAGCACCTGTGGTCTCTGGCAATGTATATGTCTAGTGCACCCACCCTGAAACTGAACATCAGTAAAGACAAAAATAGGAGCCTTTTGTAGTGTGGTGCTCAGTGCCCCCCATGGTGTCCAGCATGCAGGTACCCCAACACAATGGCACTGCAGTGGCCCTCTGGATGTCACACATTGGGGTGCTGGTGCTACCCCACCTATCACCCATATGTGTGCCACCAGCCCTCCCTATGCACTACCCCATCTCCCTCAACCCCAGCAGCCTCCCAGTGGGTCTCTTTTCTTGGGGTCAGATGCCTAACTGCCCCACAGCTTGTAGCAAACCTCTCAGGTGTGCCATCCTTTCACCATATGGCCACATTGGCTACAAGCTGTGAAACTTTGGCAGTGGGACTTTACCCGATAGGGAATTGGGTGCAGGGTACCTGGTGCAATGGTGAGGGCACAAGCTGCCATTTGCCACAGCTTGTGCTGAGCTTTCTGAATTGAGCCCCTTGACTATATCACCTCCCAATAGTCTTAAATGCTGCAGACAAGTTGCTGTATATTTGTTGACTTAGTTTGCTTTCATCTCTAATTATTTTTGTGTATATGTTCTTTAATTATTTTAAACATGTCCTAGACTGGCAATTTATTTTAACAGCAATTATTTAATAGCTTGCAGTGGACATGGTCTGTCCATATCATGGGACTCCTGTGTCACTACTTTCCTGAGCTGCAAACTGAGAGTGGACTTCTTTTGGATTGGATTGGTGTTTTATCCTGGTCTGGGGCTCCTGTGTCACTACTTTCTGAGCTGCTAACTGACCTTACAGAAATATAAGTGTGCTGCATACATGCAGAATACATGCCACATGCTTAATTGTGCAATGTTTGCATGTGGTTCACATACACAAAGAGAACCTATGTGAACCAGGTCTAAAAGCTTGCCGTGTGTGCAGCAGTTAAGCTGGTGTGAGCATCATTTAAAAATCACATCAGTTCACATGTTGCACGCTGCCATGTGTGCAGCAACTAAGGCTGGTACAAATCTCATCTGAAAACACATCAATTTCTATTTCTCACTACTGCTAGCAATTAGACCCATTAAAATACCTTTCATATGTATGCTGGTGACACAGTTCTTTTGCTTCTGGCTCCTCTTCTCATGACCTAACCTCCCAGTTGCAATTGAATTTTGACAACATTCAGCTGGTTCAAGTCTAACCAATTGTCCCTCAATGCCCAAAAAACAGTCTCCTTGACTTTTGGCACCCATCAGAGGTTTACCAGACTTTCTTCTCTCCCATTATTTAATACCATTGATGGTATTAAGATAGAAGATGTCTCCTCCTTTAGGTACCTTGGGGTCTGCCATGACCAGCATTTTAATTTCTCAGTGCATTTTGATGCGATTTCCCTATAAGCTACACCCTACGCTTGGAGCATTGTAACGGAATAAAGCGAGTATTCCATTTCCTGCCTGCTGAGAAATTGTAGTAAACACGCTTCTCCCTATTTTTGACTATGGTGACTTAGTTTATAGTGGTGCCCCTAAATCTTCCTTTGCCAGACTGAGCCCCCTCTTCATTCTTTATGTTGTTTTGCTTTAGATTGCTCCTCACACTCACCACTGCTGTCTTCACACATCACTTTCTTTCCTCTTGATGCTAGGTGCCTTCCCATTGTGTATTTTTTTTATCCAAATTTTGGTCCAGCTCCCTTCCTCCTATCTTAAATCCCTTCTATCCTCTCCTCCCCTGCTTCTTCCTCCTACCTTCTCCGCAACATTAATTCTCTTCTTTTTCTATTCCTTCTAGAAAATTTACTATTGGACAATCTACTTTTTCTTACCAATTTCCTAAAATTTGGTCCTCCTTCCCAATTCTATCTGTTCTGCCTCTTCTCCTTCTTCCCTCAAGTATCTTCTTTATTACTTTTGTTCTCCTACCTGCAACTGTCTATGACCTCTCCTCTTTTAATGCCCTTTCCCTATCCATAAGAGTGTGTTTTATTTTCTACTTGCATTCATTTATTAATTTGCCTGCAATTATTTATAGTTATGCTTCCTGTATTACTATATGACTGTAATTGACTTCTTATTTTCATCAGTTTATTGTTTAGCTATCTTCTTCTCTCCTTTCCCCAGGACACATCTAAAGACGAGCTGTTCTCAGCTCAGTATGTCTTTCCTGGTTATACTTTTAAATAAATAAGTAACTAAATAAATAAACATCACAATATTTAACCATCAAGTTTTCTTAAACACCTGCTTTTTTAATTTTGATACTGTAATTCCTACTCTGAATAAGTATTGTTCCAAAAGAAAAGCTACAGAATAGTGTGCACAACACCCCTAAACAATTGCTGCCTTATGGTCATTTAATAGACTTGGAGCCAGATATTCAAAACTTGCGCTGAATGCAAACTGTTTGCACTGGGATTGCATGCCATTTGCACATGTGCTATATTCAAAAGCCCAATTAGTGTGGGCAAACCAGAATAGCACTGCATAAAATGATAATGTATACACTAGGCAAAGAGAGGCGTGTACATGAATACAGGTGCTGTGCTATATTCAAGCGCATTAGCGCTGTGCAAAGTGAGTTTGCATGACATACAAGTTATCGCCATAAAGAGGTAGTCTTAACTTGGGCAAAACAAGGATGGGGGGTATGGATAGAGCAGAAACAGGCAATAGGGCTGTGCAACAACAGCAGCATGGTGCACCTGATGACTGCACACTGGGCAGGCGAGAGGGCAGAAGGCAACCCTGGGCCACTCCACTTGCTGAGGAAGAGATATGCTGCACACCGATGGTACTGGCCATGAGTCCTAGCATGGTACCATGGCAGCGCCCACAATGCCTTCATCTGGCACTGGTCCCAACCCTGCTAGGCATTTGAGAGTGGCCTAGTACCCAATGGACACCTTGCCAGGAAGTACATTCAGAACACACCTCCAATCACCCCATAGGGGTACGCCAACACAATCCAGCTCACACGCGCAGTACTGAGTGAAGGGAGAGTGTTAGAGTGGGTGCACAGGTGCCAGGATGCACCACATAATAGGTGCTATCATGCGGCTAGTGTCAATCACACAGTGAACATGTTCCAATGATGGAATGCCCTGACATCATTGGGCCTGTATGATGGTATGTGTCTAGCCCCCTCAGGTCACATACCATACAACTGTACATACACCCCATCACACATGGCCAGCCATGTGTGTGTGTTATGTAAGAATCCCATGCCAGTGGCACAGTATATGTGGGTCACAGGACAGTATGACAGTATTGTCCACTGTCAGAACACACCTGCCAGCTGGACCCAGCTATGTGTGGATAGCAGCATTTAATGTTACCTGACACACATTATGCATTGATGTGTCCCTCACAATACTGGCTACCCATGGTACAGTAGTGTACGATACACACTGTAGCAGAAACAACAATATGTCAATAGCATGCAGCACAACCACCTGCATGTGGTACTTGTCCCCTGGGGTCATTAGTCTGTGCTGCTGTGTACAAACCCAGCCTGCAGCTACCAACTTGTAGTTCGAGTCTGACATACAGGTGGTGTTGTGTGCATCCTGAAATAGCCCAGACAATCTACTTAGCAATGCATGCAAATCAGGCCATAATGACATGCTAATGTGACTGGTTGCCCTCTGAATGCCTATGTAGGCTTATTTGCATATCCATTTTGAATATGGTAAACTTTTGCCCTGAGCAAATGTGTTTGCCCGGTAAACGTGGTTTGCCCTGGTCAAACCTGCCTGAACCTTAACGCGGTTCTACAGTATTTTGCCTACACTGTTGTTTGCAGTTGTTCTGTACCACTTCTTTGCTGGAGCCCACAGTGGCCATGTAGTTAACCTTTGCCTGACTCCACCTTGTGTGCACTGGGCTGCTGCTGCTGTTTACACTGCCTGGTTGCTGTATTCAGAGCTGTCTTCTTTGCTGGGCAGTCTTTGCCCTGCACTCACAGCCATGTTTTCCCACCTTCATTTGCCCACTATATTCAGCAGTGTTTACCCCAGGGCTATTCCTTTGAATATTGTGGGCTATTGGCTGTGGGCTAATTTGCCCACTGACCAGTACTAATTTTGCCCCGGACAAAGATTTGAATGTTGGGCCCAGGTGTTTCATAGCTCTTTTTATAAACATAAAAGATGCAAAGGGTTAGGTACTGTTTATGTAGGTGCCACATGGGGAAAATGTACAGTAGCAGCCATTATGTACTAATTGACATCCCACACTCGTCAATCTTGGGCAGGATTTTCTGAAAACTGCCACCGGGATTACCTTCCAGCTACATAACCACCAGCGAATAGTACTCTTAGAAAATGAGTCACAAAAGCAACATAATGGCAACACAGTGGTGGGCTACAAAATGTACAGTGGCACTACCCAGTGGTACTCTGTATTACAATACTAGTTTACATTTTGATTTTTCTTGGTGCAATGATAGGACAGTGGTACAATGGTATCACAATGGAAACGCAACAAATCCACCGTGATACCATCAAAATCCTAATAGTAGTACAGTGGTCATCAGAATGGTATTGCAACGTAAAACTGATAGTATTACAATAGTATTTGGAAGAAATTATTGTAAGTGTAGTAAGGAACTTAATATTTCATGCAAAGAATGGCACCTCAAATAATGTAATCCCCACAGTGCACTGCAATGTTCTTGTTGTATGAGCTCTAGGTCCTCAGTGTTGTACTTGAACCTACAACCCTGTGGCCCAGAAGTGAGAGTACTACCAGTATAGCCAGACTGACAACTTAGAGAATGTGGGAGGAAATCAACACTGTCTGATGTACCTTATGACATGATCACCTGCAGTGCAGTACTGTATGAGACCGTAGCACAGCAGGCTTAGTTTTTAATGTATATTCTCTGCAAAAAAATTCATTAATGCACCAGTTAAGGCAACTTAATGCCACAAAAGTAGGATAATGTGGTGTTAGGGGTTCCAACCCTAACCTCATCCCTCAAGCAGTAAAATGAAAAACTTTAGGGTTTTGGGTCTCTGGAATCTTGACAAATCAGTGGTGGGGTTGTTTGAGTTGTGGAGCCTTGAGTGAGTTATGAAAGAGCTGCCCCTCACATGTGATAATGAACTGCATATTTTGTGTCAGGTCATTGTGTACTTGGTTTACATATCACCAATATACTAGATCAGTGTTTCTCAGCCTTAGGTCTCTGGCCCCAGGCTGGTATATGGAGTCTTTCCTTAGGGGTCCCTGGCTCATAAAGGCATAAAAACAGTAGCACAGTTTTACTAAATTATATTTTAGACCTTAAACATTTATTATATGTATTACATTTACATTCCTAATTAAGTAAGCAATAGAACATGACAGGGTGTACAATATTACTGAATAATGATATGCCTACGTTTATTATATATTGTATTTACTTCTGTCTTCTTTTATTAATTATTTGGTTACCTGCTTCCCCACACCTCAGGGTTTTTAACTGCCTCTTGTGTATAGTTCTCTATTTGTACTAAGTAGTCTGCTGGATTGTTAATTGTTTATTTACCTGCTGCACTTTTCGGCGTACCTCTGCCATATCTAATGTAATGTACTGCACCTTTTGCCACCATATTTTTTGTACTACACTGTGATACTATGCACTTCCTGTACCATATCCACTGTACCTGGACAACATTGTGTTTGTGACTGTACTCTCCTGGGCGTGACTGAAAATAGGCAATTTACTGTCTAGTGCACTTAACCTGTAACAAAAATAAATAAATTAATTTAAAACAAATCTGCTGACAAACTCTGCTTGGAGACAGGAGTCCTAGGGCAGGTCTTATCATGGTTAAAAGGGGCCTTGGGCAGGTCTTGTCATGGTCAGGGGTCCTCAGGCAGCTCTAGTAATGAACAGGGAGTCATTGGGCATATCTAATCATGATTAGAGTCCTTACTGTCAGAAAGGTTGAGAACTGCTTTGCTAGCTATTACATTTAAATCAGCTGTTTGTATGAAGATTAAACTGTTTCTTTTTAATTGAACTGCTGGCTTCAGTGCTGCAAAGGGTATTGTGATGTCATTAGCATTGTGAAAGCTGCTCTTTGATTGGTTATAAGTGGTAATAAAACATAAAATATCAATTTAGGACTGTTTTGTGCTCACCTATACCAGTAACTATAAAAACAGCTGAGATCTGAAACCTGCAACTTTCAGGTTCATTAGATTCTCTCTGAAGGTTGGTGCTTTTGCAGTTTTGGAACAACAAAATGTACACTAAGAAAGTTATGAACAAAATAAACTGATGTTGTACGCATGCCCAAAATAAACAAAAAATATGTATTTTTATTAGGCATTTTAAATGCCACAGTAGAACTGTGGTTGCAGCCCTCACACCCAGTGGTGGACATGAAGGAATAGGAGGATCTCAGTTTGGGAGGGAAATTTAAAGCCAGTCTCAGTTCCAGGAGCATATTGGGGAAGGGCTGCTCTTTTACCCACCTAAAGGCATAAAGCTGACTATCTTAAGTGTGAAAATGCAACAAAATTGCTGCAGGACTCTGTACTAGGCTGACTACAGTACAAACGAGCATTGTATGGAGTAAGCATTCCTCTGGTGAGAGGAGGTAACTCTGGCCGTTGCCATGGGATACACATTGAGGAGTGCTTCCTAGTACTGGTGTATTGGGGCTGAGGAGGTCTGTCTCTCCCAGCTCTGCATTTCACTGGTGCTTTGATCAATAAACATCCTTACTGTGCTTATAATGTTAAACAGAAGCAGGAAGGCTTCTACTGAAATATACTAGTCCACTGCATGAGGTGGCATATTAAACTTCTAAAACTTTCTGTATTGCTGTTTGTGAGGAGCTAGGCACAGGAAGTGACTTGGAAGGACTTCCTGTTTGCCTTGGGGATAAATTCAAGCTTCCGCAGGAGCGAGGAGCAGGGTGAGTGTGTGGAGATGATGCAGAGACACACGGTTGTTGTGTCTGCTTGCGTCCGCTGGGAACACTGGTGGACCACTGGAGAACAGTATAAGAGTAAGACATCTATAGTTCTCTATCTGTGTTCTATCTGAATTAAAGGTTGGTGAGTAATCCAGTATTAAACTATGGCTCAAGGTAGACCAAAGAAAGGAAGGGGAGGAAAGTTTGCAGAGAATGCAAATGTTTACAGAAGAAATTGTCAGTCATGAATTTACCTGTGATAAATGTATAAAGTTTACTGCCCTATTAAGGAAATACAAGACCTGGAACAAAGGCTGCAAACTCAAAAGATATCACCAGACTGGAGAATTCATTGAGAAGCAGTTAGCGATATCAGTTATAGGATGACTGACAAACTAAGTCATGCAGAAAACCCCCAGACCCCTAAAGTTAGTTCAGATGAGGGAGATGAAATAATAGGATCAGCTAATGGATCTACCATAGATGGTAAGCAGAAGTCAACACGGGTTACCCCTATTAAGTTACATAACAGGCATGAGGGCCTACCAGATGATTGCCCTGGTGAGCTAGTTAAAAAGGAGCAAAATCCAGAGAAATACCATGCCCAAAATAATAAACCTTGCAGTCTTGAAACTAGGGATCATAACGAGAGCAGGGGTTAGGAACAAGGACATTCTAATAATTGAGACTCTATTATTAGGGGATAGACACACAGGTATGTTATAAACGAAATGAACACACAACAGTTAGCTCACTACCTGGGGCAAAGCTTCATGATATTTCATCATTATTAGATGGGCTTTTGAGAATACAGACAACCCTCTGGTGATCCTTCATACAGGAGCTAATGATGGAGGAAAAATAATTTGAAGGTCATCCAATCTGAATACAGGGACATAGTAAGAACGGTAAAAATCAAAGGTGGGAAATCAATATCTCTGGTATCTTACCAATGTATGGGCATAATTCCTATAGAACTAGGCAGATTATGATAACAAATAGTTGGTTAAGACATTTTGCAAAGAAGAAGGTATAGGTTTCATGGATAATTCAATCACATTTAATAGAACTGCTTTGCCTAAACAGGACAGCTTGCATTTAAATTTCTTGGGTATTAGGATTTTAGGCAAGAAAATTCTAGGCGTGGTTAAATTTCATTTAAACTGGAACATGGGGAGGGACATGGTTAGTGACTTAAATAAAAAAAAAGAGAGACGCTAAATGCCCCAATAAAGTACCCAAATGGAATGCTTTACTTTTTCATGCAAGAAGTCTTGTAAATAAATTTGATGAGTTTAAATTAATACTGCATACACAAAATATACATATTGCACTGGTGACAGAGACATGGTGGAGTGAGAATGACCACTGGGAGAAAGAAGTAGAAGGGTATAAATTGTTTTCTAGGTCTAGGGGTATAGAAAGGGAGGTGGGGTAGTGATTTATATACATGAAGCTATTAATTGTGAGGAATTAACATTGGATACAGGTTCCTTGGAGCTATTATGGGTGAAGTTGCTCCCATATAATAGTGCAAAAATCATTTTAGGGTTAATCTACAGGCCCCTTCTACATAGTTAGATGACGACTTGGCAATATTAAGAGCAATTAGTGAAATAAACCCAGCAGATAGAATATTGATGACTGGAGATTTCAACCTGCCTAATATTGGTTGGGCAAATGGGCAAGGGACTTGTCCTCTGATAGACAGTATTTAGGCATCATGGATCTGGGGATTAGAACAAAGGGTCCTAGATTGTACTGGAGGAAATAATATTCTGGATTTGATTTTACAAACATGGGTAACCTAGTAAATTCAGTCCTGGTAAAAGTCCTCTGGGTAACAGTGACCATGGCTCCATACAAGTCAAAATAAGTGAAATTCTACATCCCCACCCTACAGGAACCACTACCAAGTTAAATTTTCATAAAGCAGACTTTCTTAATATTAAAAAGTTTCCATCACTGGGATTGGGCTTCGATTTCAAACACAAAACAGTCCAAAACATGTGGACTCTCTAAAATTGAAATTAGAGAGTTTAATTCTTAGATTCATCCCTAGTACCCCAAAGTACAATAATAACAAGAAGAGAAAGAAATCAGTCTGAATGAACATCTCTATAAAAGACTTATTAACAGAAAGAATAGGTCGCCTAAAAATTAAAATTGGTTAAAAATAGGACTTATCAAAATAAAAGACTGCCTTAAGAATGTCAAATACAAATAAGGAAAGCAAAATCACAAGTTGAGGTTGGACTTGCAAATAAAGTGCAAGACAATAAGAAAGCTTTTTCTTATAGTAGTAAAAATAGAACAGTGCATAGCAGTATTGGTCCATTTATTAAAGAAACTGGTCAGATAGCATCAACTAAGGAAATGGCGGATATACTAAACGATTATTTCTGCTCAGTTTATAATACCTATGATCCCAAACTATACAGAGGAAGTATGCCATCTATACCTGGAGGATAATTTTTCAACCCTAAAAATGTTCTCGATTACCTAAGCAAGCTTAAGGTTAATAAATCACCTGGTCCGGACAGTATGCACCCTAGTGTGTTGAATGAACTGGCAGATGTACTGGTTCTACCAATCACCTATCTTACAAACCTCTATGGACTCAATATCGGTCCATAATGACTGGAAAATAGCCACTATTATTCCCATCTTAAAAAGGGTCAATAACTAGGCCAGATAATTTTAGGCCTATTAGTTTGACATCCTTGACTGCAAAATTATGAAGGCCTAATCAAAGACTTAATTTTGGAACATTTACTGTAACTACCCATGACATAATAGACCCAGTACTACATGGATTCACAAAGGCAAGATCATGTTCACAAAGGCAAGATCATGTCAAACAAACTTACTGGCTTTTTATGAAAACGTCAATAGAGAAGTGGACGTAAGTAATACAGTGGATGTGATCTTTTTAGACTTTGCAAAGGCTTTGACAAACTGTCCCATAACGAGTTACTATCTGTGTTGGAAGACATCAACCTGAATGGGAACATCTGTAATTGGGTATCAGACTGGCTTCAGGTAGAAAACAGAGAGTGGTTATAAATGGAGTTCTTTCCACCTGGGATCCCATTACTAGCGGTGTCCCCAGGGTTCTGTACTGGGTTCTAGCCTGTTTAATATATATATATATATACATTACTTCCTTAAAATTAAATAACTCAAACATCTGGTTATACAAATTTGCCGATGACTACAAGTTAGGGACAGTAGTAAATACACAGGAACATAAGGAAGATTTACAGAAGGCTTTAATGGGATCCTGGAATGGACTGTCATAAATAAACTAGTATTAAATACCGCTAAATGTAAGGTCATGCATCTTGGAAAACACAATGAAATGGGGACTTATAAACTTGTTAATACACCACTGGAAGTTACCAATGAAGAAAAGATTTAGGGATAATAATTATAAATGATCTCAAATTTAAATCCAACTGTAGGGCTCAGCTTAAGAATGCCAATTACAATCTTAACTGCATCTTTAAACACATAGCTAGTAGAGAAGAGAGTGCTCATTCCTCTCTATAGTGCAATGGTCAGACCACACTTGGAATATTGTGTCCAGGTTTGGTCACCATAGAACAGAGAGGACATCAACCTGCTGGAGGGGTACAAAGTAGACTAACCAGAACTGTAAGGATTAAAAACAAGACTTACTGGGAGAGGTTAGCTTCCTCAATTTGTATTCCTATACTACAGAAGACTTGGGGGGACTTATGTTTACTATTTAAACTGATGGAAGATGACAATCTTCTTGCAGAAATTGTTCTTAAGCACAATCTGGGGAGGACCAGTACCAGAAAGCAAAATAGGCAGCTCCTTCTCCAGACCTGGATTCATAACCAGCTTAAATTCTGGTATTGAGTAGTAGCACTGTGGAACGACCTTCCATGTGACATTGTGAATAGTACTAATATGACTACCTTCAAAATGGTGTGGATAGGTACTTTGGGGATAAGATTTTCCAATGTACATTTTGGGATTTGCAAGCTTTAAAGGATATCTGTCTTCAAGCTTGACTTTACCTATGATACCTATGATATCATTAGGAGACATGTCCTCAGACCACTGTCAGGTAAGTTTAATCCTATGACAAAGGTGTTGGGTTCCCCTAGTAAATTGTTAGCGTTTTCAACACTGCTTCCACCACAACTATACTCAGGTTGCATATCAAACCAGAAGACAAAACTGCACATTTCATGCTTCCTAGTTCTTGGACTATAGAAAATACTTTTAGGCCACTGGAAGCCCATCCTGTAGGCCCCATCTCTGATTCAGACACTGGAAATACAGACTTGCTGGACAGAGAGGAGGAAATCACCTAGATTTACCTTTAAAGGTATATTTATATTTATTTATATTTCTCCTCATACTGAAAGTAGTAGAGGAAGTGAGGGAAAAAAGAGATTTGTAGGCAGTGTTTGGGCACTTTGATACTTGTCTTTAAAATAGTAATGGGTAGTGTGTGGAAAACCAGGTCAGGAAACTAGCCCACCAATTGGAGGCACTAGCTGACTCAGGAAGTCTCACCTGGGGAGGTTCCACCTGGTGTGATAAAAGCAGGCACTCCTAACATGCCCCTCACGCATGTTTGTGTCCCAGCACGTGAG
The DNA here is from genome assembly GCA_016271365.2 of Neoceratodus forsteri. NCBI lineage: Eukaryota > Metazoa > Chordata > Ceratodontiformes > Ceratodontidae > Neoceratodus > Neoceratodus forsteri. The sequence continues at coordinate 908,397,540 of CM057453.1, forward strand.
TGGAACAGCACAGAGTGGAACAGGTGCAAGATTGACGTCTTGTGCATTGTAGGTGTCAGCAGAAGGAAGTGGGACTCTGCTGGTCAACTAAGGTAAGGCACCTATTCACCACTGTGTAACAGTCACTGCTGGGAGGAGGAAGGTAAAAGGTAGGCCAAAACTGGGAAAAGAAGCAACATCCTATCTAGGGTAGGAGTACAAAGAGATTGAAACAAGGCATGAGGAACACAAAAAAAGCAAACAAGAAAAGGGGAAACTAGGAACTCCCTATCAGGGTAAGGGTACAAAAGTATTTCCAGGTAACACAGGGAGAATAGATGTTGGGAATGCTAGAGTGGTGCAATGCAGTGGCTGTGGGTGGCAATTTTCAGAGAGACCTTCTGGAGACTGCAGTGCTGCCACATCTGCATGCACCTCTTTGGATTAAGGGAGGAGGTTGTTAGACTCAAGCTGAGTTGGCTAGGATTCAGGGGACCTCTTCCTCACCCAGGGCCACCATGTTTGCCACCAGTACCTCAGAGGATGCCAGGAGGAGAAGAAACAGCTGGATTATAGTGGGCTCTGGAAGGTGGGAGGGTGGGTTAAAGGGATGTTCCTCAACCAGTACACCTGCACAATTCCTACACCACTCTGATGGGGCAGGACTGCTGGGAGGAGGCACCCATGATAGTGATCAGGAGGATGTGGGGTCCTCCATTGTGGAGACCCCAAGGAGGGTGGTACAGGACCCAAGAGGACGAGGAAGCAACTTCTGGTGGGGACTCAATTGTGATGCGGATAGATTTGGGAATAGAGTTGTCCACTTAGACAACTGATAACATTCGATAACATTTTAACATTTAGACATTTTATACTCTTTGACATCCCCAAAAATTGGATCAAGTCCACAAATAGAAGGACAGACATACTACTATATAATGATGAGGCGTTGTCAGTCACAAGTTTGATGAGTTCAGCCTGTTATCTTAGTCTTTAGTTTCTCTGTCCTCTCATCACAGTACACCCCCCAAAAAAAAAAAGGAAAAGATAGAGAAACGAGTGTAAACTTACTTCTTATAGAAGAAGAAGAAGAATCAGCATTTATATACGCTTTCATACACAGTATCCCTAAGCGCTCACAACAGTGCTAGACTGGTAGTGAAGTGACTGAATGTGTGGTGGTGGCCATATCGCACATTATCACCCACACACAGCCTGGATAATTGCATGAACGGTTTATGGGAAGGGAATGTTGGCCAGGACACCGGAATGTTCCCTGCTCTTTAAGAGTGCCCTGGGTTCTTTTATTCCACCTGGACACCCACCAGGACAATACCAGGATGGGCAGAAGGGACCTCGGGTTAACATCTCATCCAAAGGATGGCACACCCCAGCAGTACAGCACCCCCAATACTGCACTCGGATGCCAGTGATTTTTAGGTGCAAGCCCAATCCCGTGTGGGACGAGAACCCATGACCTTCTGGTCCAGAGGCGGATGTGCTACCAACTGAGCCATGCTGACACCTATAGATTATAGATTTAAAGAAACATTTACTGCCCAATAATCAGCATCAGAAATTTGTTTTCTTCTCCCTCAATGGAGGGCATATCCTCCTCTGCATCCACATCTTGATTGGAGTCAGAAAATTGCTCAGTTCTTAGGCCCTTTTAAGATTACATATTCTCTAAGTTGCTCCAGATCAAAAATAAGCGTTTCTCCTTTTCCGTGTCAGAATACATTTGGCAGGGTACAGCACATTAAATGAAGTGCCCAGAACTGTGAGGTCATCTTTGAACTGGATAATTCCTACACCACTCTGGTGGAGTGGGACTGCTGGGAGGAGGCACCCATGGTAGTGATCAGGGAGGATGTGGGCCCTCCATAGTGGAGATCCCAAGGAGGGTGGTAGAGGACTCAGAGGATGAGGAAACTTCTGATGGGGGACTCAATTGTGAAGGGGATAGATTTGGGAATAGGAAGGGGAGAGGCCGATTAGGTGCCTACACTGTGCCACAGCCCAGAGGGATGGGAATTAGATCCTGAGGATTGCTAGACAGCAGGATGAGAGGGAGCTTCTATGCCTCTCCTTATGTCTGGTCAACTATGAAAATGGACAGAGTTTTGCTCATAGTCCCACCAGACATTAACAAATATATAAAGAAATAAAATAATAAATAATATAAGCCCCTAGACAGATTAGTTGTTACAGGCTAGCCTGAAACCAGCACTTGTCTACATGGAAACCCCACAGAGCAGAAGTACCTGGCAGGGTACCGCAGCTCATAGACCAGCTCTGTGTGTCCTCCACATCAGGAAGGCATACCAGTGAAGTAGAACTGCTTTCAGCCACAACAGTTGGCAAATAGGCTGTCAGGCAAGCAAATTACAATCACTAATGATGGGGCTGCCCTAAGACATGCATGGCTCTTGAAGTGGGATCCAAGGAGGTCTAGCAGGGCAGTTTACCTGAGGAAGAGACTGAGTGGTTTGGCTGCCTGGGAGGGGGGTGTCTGTCACCTAGTGACATCAATGATATACTAAGGACCTTGTTGCAGAGACACTTTAGTATGGGAAGCTGGAGATAAAATAACTACTGACCTTATCTTTAGTGGCTCGGGGTGGGGGTGGTTTATCACAGCACCACTGGCCACAGCACCACATGCCTTGTTCAAGACAGATCAGGCTTGCACAAAATTGTAAGCACTGGAGCTACTCACTACATCTTCCTTGTCTCACAAGGATAACACCTTTAGCCAAGGAGTGCAAATTACTTCACATATATGTTTCCTGGATCCACGTTATCTTGTTCTCCATTAGTTGTGCACCTTTCTGTTGTGTTTACTGTTATTGCTGTCATGAGTTTTGCTAGGATGATGCTGGGCACTCAGGTATTGGAAGGTTAGTTCAGGGAGATAATACTTCTAGTTACTCCATAGGTATAGGCATGCAGGCAGGGCTGGCTAAATTCAATTATCCACTAAGGGCCCCTGAAGTTCACTTCTCTCAGTGGTCAGGGATATATTCAGCAGCTAAGAGAACTAAGATTGTCACCCAATTAAAGCTACTCAGCTGTGATGCTGTTTTTGCAAGAAAACAGACTCTCAATGGCAGAACACCTAGTTGCATCGCACATGGCAAGGGCAGTTGGTAGCCTCTTCCCACACTTCTGGGAAAAGGGCTGGTGCAGCAGTTTTACTCCACAGGGACACACCTTTCAAAGTACTACACACTGAGGCCTCACAGAATGGTAGACTGGTGGTCCTCTGAAAACGTGTTTGGACAAAAACTTCACTTTACCAATATCTATGCCCCAAATGCAGATACCCTAGCATTTTTAGAAAGGCTTTTTCAAAGGTAGCAGCATCGGAGATGGTACAATTTTGCTTGTTAATTCCTAGCTTGACCTCGGACTCTACCATCACAAAAAACTCATGGGTGAGGTAGTTTGAGCACGTTGGAAGAGGTAGGTTTTGTTGACATATAGAGGGAATGCCACCCCACCATGAAGGATTTTATGTTCTGCTCCAACATGTCTTAAGTTTTATTCCAGAATTGATTACCTTCTGGGGAGCAAAACAGACCTTCACAATTTGCAAATTGTTTAATTCACTCCAAATGAATGCAGACCACACAGCCATCTCAGTAGACCTTCAATTGAGGGATTGGACAAAGCAACATGTCGGAGAATAAACTCTTCTTTACTAGGCAAGGAGGAGTTCAAGCGCCTGGTAGGTGACGAGTAAGATACTATTTGAGAGACAATAGTGGCACCAAGGTAAACAAACAATGGTTATGGGATACACTAAAAGCAAAACTCAGAGATGTCTGAGAAGGAGAAACCAGAGAATGCGAAGGGCAGCAGGTCAGCTCCCAGGTGGAAGCTGATAAATGAGCAGAACACGAAGACGTTAGGTCTATTCTGCTAGCATTTTAGTTTGTTAGTAATAGTATTGTCTCTATGCCTCTCACATAAAGAGACAGCAGACAGAAGGGCAAAGTACTGTAGATTAGAGGCCACCCTCCTGGAATTAGAAGGGCAGCATAAACAAATGGGGAGCCCTAACATATTTGCAGAAATGACAAAGGTCCATCAGAGCTACAAGCCTTGATAGATTATAAAATAGAGAGTAGTCTAAGATACCTAAATCAGAAATACTTTGAGTATGGAATAAGGTGAGGCACCTGCTGGCTTTGTGCCTATGCAAGGCTCAAACTGATTGCTATGTTAATAAAAGGTCCTAAGTTCCAGGGATAGGGGTCCAGTAGCCTTTACTCCCAAATAAATCGCCACCTTTCAGTCTTATTACCAAACACTATATCAAAAATACAGGACTATGCAGTCAGAAGACAGTAGGATCCCGGATTTGTTAGGCAATGTAGCACTTCCAGGCCTGAAAGAGGAAGACAAAGACATGATTGATGCTCCAGTAACATCAATGGAGATACAGACAGTAATAAGTGGAGGAGAAGGGTGGAGGCTCTGGACTTGGGGGTGAGCTGGATGGCTAGATTGGAGTAGTAGGGACCAGGAGATGCACTGGGGTGAAATGGAATACTGAGCGAGGTCCTCCTTGTTTGGTGCCCATACCCAAGGGCTCCACAATTAGTGGGAAGTAACTCGATCAGCCCCAGGATCCCATCTGACCCACATGGTATTGTGCAATGTCAGATCCATTAAAACAAGATGGCCATTGTAGCCAATCTGTTGAGCCTTCTGATCTGGCATACATCACCAAGACCTGGCTGGATGGTAATGCTGATCCTATTTTGGAGGCAACGATTCTGGCCATTTCTTGGTTTAAGATTTTGTCGAGAGGTAATTACCTGTGTGAAGCCCAACAAATTCATAAGTCAGAGGAAGTCCTGACCAAATTGCAAGAGTTCATTGTCAATCCAGGCGTTAAAGTCCCCAGTACCATCAGCTGGGAGACTCCAACATCATTTTGACAATGAAGTCCATGGCTTCCTACAGAACAAATTCTCTTCTCTGGGTGGACGGTAGACAAGGATGATCCTGTACCCCACACCTGCGGCCAACCCTTAATGGTTACAGTTTGGGTAAAACCGAGACTCGAGGACACTGCGGTGTGAGACCAGTCATGTAAGCTGTAGTGCATGTTTAAAGGAGCAAAAATGAAGCAAGGTAATTTTATTGTGGGATGTTTTCTATAGTGTGGCTTGTGTTCCTAATGGTTGCAGTGACTTCAAGTCAACAACTTAAAATTGAAATATAATGCTATCTCCAGTGTCCCTCTTCTGTTACTGTCATTGGCTCACTGAACAACTAAACTGGTGAGATAACTGCAGTAGTGGGAATGGTTGCTTGACTTCGCCAATGCTGGACTGGTGTTGGAGATCGTGGTCTCAACCTTAGTGATATGCGAGGTCAAGGTTATGATGGCGCCAGTAATATGTCGGCAGAGTACAAGGTGTACAAGCATTAATTCAGCAGCAATACTCCAACAGCTCTTTACTTGCACTGCACTAGTCACTCACTAAATTTAGCTGTAAGCAAAGTTGCACAGTGCCAGCTATCCGCAATTGTTTAGGGACTGTCAGTGATGTTTGCACCTTCTTTCGGAGCTTCTGCACAGCGTATCACTATTTTAAAGGAACAAGTAGCATACCTTCCCCAATCAAAAAGACAGACTTTTACCCTGTGTGACACTCGTGGGTTGAACGACATGACAGTTTAATAACCTTTAGTGAGCTGATTTCTCCAGTCGCAGCAGCATTGGAACACTGTAGAACATGGAAACAATGACTGTTCTTCCAAAGCTACTCAGTTTCATGCTACAATCTGCCACAGTGAATTCCTTGTTGCACTGCACTGCTGTGTGCAAGTCTTCAGTGTCTCACTTCCTCTGTCCAGGTACTTGCAGCAAGAGAACTGTGATCTAAGTTCTGCCCTATCCCATGTATCCAGTGTCAAAGATGCCATATGTGAACTCGATCAGACTGTGACAGTTCTTTTCATAAAGTCTTTGAGGGCACTCAAAGAACAGCCCATGGCTTGGGCGAAGAGTTGCGGATTCAAGACTAAGTGGCAGGCAGCAACACAGGCAAACTACCCAGAAGACAACGCAGAGCAATATTTTCGGAGAGCTGTGTACATTCCTTTTCTTGACTTTTTTTGTCTGAACTAGACAATCGCTTTACCTCTCATTCAAAAGTGCTTTCTGGTTTCAATAGCATCTTGCCAGTATACCTAGCTGATGGCTTAGCAAGTCATTTACAGTCTGGAGCATCAGATCTTGTAAAATTTTATGAGTCTGATCTTGATTCTGAACAAGTTGTATTATCTGAAATGAAGCTGTGGAACATAAATGGAAAAATACTGCAGAAAAACTAAATCTGCAATAATTGCACTTACTCAGTGTGATGCACAGTTTTACCCAAATGTGCACAAGCTTCTGCATTTTGTATACACTACCTGTTTCTACAGCATGCTCAGAGCGATCTTTCTCCTCTCTCAGGCAGTTAAAGAGTTATTTTCGCAATACCAGCTGTGAAAACAGACTTGTTGGTCTTGCACTTCTAAGCATTCACGGGATATTCCATTGCAAAGTGAGGAAGTGATTGACAGACTAGCGACCACACATAGCCGGCGTTTGAACTTACTACTACTTAGAGTGTTTGTCCAGCAACAAGAGTGCTTGCAATCCCACAGTTCAAGAAATATTCTAATAAAATGTTTCCAGTAACAACTGATATAGGACCACTATCTCATGATGACTGGTGTGGGACTACTTTTCTACAACTGGTCTGGAAACAGTTTCCAGGAATACTGCTCTGTCAACAGTTTCAATGAATGTCTGAGCACTGCTCCATCTGGGACTCTGGCACCAATTCCCAAACTTATCTGGGATCACTAGCTGACAGATATGTATATAACTACAAGCTTGCCATGAAAAAAAGGGCTTGATAATTGATGAAAAGCCTAAAACAGGCTTCTAAATATTACCTGCTGGCTGGTAAATGGCCCAAGGAATTATGTCACAAGTCTGTCCACAGGCAAGTGTGCAAAACTCCTTTCTGGTACACCATGACATAGAAACATAAAAGTTGGCGCTGAAGTAGTTCGCTAGCTCATCTCGTCTGGCCATTTGTTATAACCCTATTTGGACTCTCGATTTGTCCTTCATAGTCAGGGCTCCCTTGTGTCTCTCCAATACAGTTTTGGTTCCCAGCCACTGTTGACCCCCATAACCTCCTGAGGCAGGCTGTTCCAAGCATCCACCAGTGTTTCTGTGAAGAAAAACTTCCTGGTGTTGGTAGAGAACCTCTCTCTTGCAGCCTAAGATCATGGTCCCTGGTCCAGGAGTTCTTCATGAACTGAAAACATTCCTGTGCCTGTTAATGCCTGTTATGTAATCAAATGTTTCATTCATGTTCCCATCCTCTCTTCTCTAGGAGTACATATTCTCTACAGAGGCAAAATGATCCACCTCTGAGGTGCCCCACCTTCTCAAAACTGTACTGAGTATCTGGGGTTCAGACACCACTGTGGTGGTCCTGATTTATTCTGCTGAGGGAATATATCAATACATTTTCCTTCCCTGAAAGGTGTATGGCTGATAAGGATACTTTCATGGAGTATGTCATTAACCACAGCCTCATTGCTTCTGCACAAAGTTGGGCTGACCTGGTCCCTCCTGTTTTGTTGATGATGTACATAGTTCACTGTCCTAGCCAGCCAGTGTTCATTTCACTAGTGCTAGAGATTGCTGTGCATGCTGTCAGAATTGGACCCACTACTAGCCAGTCATTCAGGTATGGAAAGACTGTTACCCCAGTATTCTCAAACACTCTACCATTACGGCCAGGCTGGGGCCAGGTACTTTGTGAAGGCCCCTTAGCAGAAGTTAGCCAAATGGAAGTGTTATTAACTGACAGTGGCATGAGGCAAGCCTGAATCTCAAATACTTTTTGTGACATGGTCTGATAGGGATGTGAAAGTAAGTATCCTTTAAGTCTAGGGAGGTTAGCTAGTCTCCCATTTGCAATGTGGGACTGATTATTGAAAGAGTAACCATTTTGAACTTTGGCTTCAAAATGTGTCTACAATTCTTAGATGAAGAGTATGTCACCAATCACCATTTTTCGTCCTGTGAGGAAGTATCTGAAGTAAAGCCTTTCCTTTGACTTGGGGGCACTGGCTCCATTGCTTTGATTGCCAGAAGATGTTTTACCTCTCTTTCCAGAAAGATTCTGTCTGCAGATCTACCTGGTGCCAAGGTCTTGTTCTCAGCTTGGGGAATGATCTTGCGAAGTGCTAGACCATGACTCCTATCTCCAGGGCCCACTTGTCTCCTTTATCTCCTTGATTTGGAGCCTGTACACAACGCCTATTGTGAAACGTTTTCCCTTGTCCATGCCTACTGTTAGCCACAGTGACTCAAAGCCCTCAGGTTGCTCTTTACTGGCTTCCATCATATCGAAAGAAAAGCTTTTTTCAGAAAAGTTGTGCTACTTCCATATGTAATGGTATCCTGTGTCTTAGCACCAATCACACAGCCATGAGTTGAATTCACATATTGCAATCTCTCTGACTCACTTGGTGCTTTTTTTTTCACTACACTGGCAGCACTCTGAGAAGGAAGGCTGCTTGCACGAAAGGAAGACTAGGTGGGCCAAGCAGTCCTTATCTACCATCAGATTCTATGTTTCTACATGTGCAGCATGTGTATTCCTACAGAGGATTTCTTTTAATTTGTGCTGCTTTGGTGAAACTGCTGATTGCACATAAGATACCATTCTAAAACATTTGCTGCAATAAACATCTTTCAACAATTGATACCAAGATGTTGAAGTATCCATAGCACAACCTTACACAGTTAGCAGCATCTCCAGTGATGTGGTGCTAATGCTTTTCACTTGTTACAGGCTGACCCAATGACAGACAGAGAAATTAAATCAGCAGTCAGTGAGGGAAAGTGGGCATCACGGACTGTGATCCAGGTGTTCATTTCAACTGTTGACTACAATCCAGGTGGTCTCAGTTTCAATCACAATTTCCTCTAATGTATTTCAGCCTCAGATTTCACTTGAGCGATGATCATGGTGAAATGATGTTGGAATAGTGATTCTACACTAACTGGTGTAAATGGCAATAAAATAAATATGTCAGAAAACTGTTCCCAGACCAGTAAATTCATCAGTCTCTGACCAGTTGTCTTGGAAACTTGTCTTGGGCCAGCCATTAAGAAAAGCAGAACCCAGAACAGTCATCTCAGGAACAAACTTACTGCAGCTCAGAACTGAGTGAAATTGAATACATAGTAAGGAACGTGTACTGTCATCATCGAATGCATCTCTGCACCATGTCATTGCAGAACTCCTACTCATGAAACTAAATACAACAAAAGAGTGATTTGAGCATTAAAAATCTTGGGACTGTGAATTGCAACAGTTGGTTGGAAGACAAAGGCACTATTGAAGACTACTGAGGCAACTGGTGATAGCACTTCAGCTTACAGTGCTTTTGAAAGCAATGTATTCTCTTGTTGAATAAACACTGCCTAACACAATTTTTGTAACATGAGTTAAGTCTCTCAAGACATTGAATGTCCCGACCATTCTTCAAAAGATTGCATATTGAAACAGACTGGGCTGCCTTATGACACCTTCATGAATGCTACTACACTATCCTCCCAGAGGATAGGTACCACCAACGATGTCTCCGTAAAATCCTCCCCATCAAGTGGCAAGACCACCACACTAACGCCAGTGTTCTCACTGAGGCCAATGTCACCAGCATTGAGGCAATGATCATCCGACATCGATTCCGCTGGACTGGACACTGTGTATGGATGCCCAACTCTCGACTCCCCAAACAAATTTTATACTCCCAGCTCCGTCACAGCCAGAGATCCCGTGGTGGTCAAAGGAAATGCTACAAAGACACACTGAATGCATATGTCATGAAAACAGATACGGACATAACAAGCTGGCACCAACCAACTCAATGGTGCCAGAACCTCCATCAAGCGGGGCCTGCTTCAAGAGAAACGCCTTGCCCTTGAAGCCAAAACAGAGAACGTAGGAATGAAAAGGAAAGAAACCCAGCCAGCAGGCAGCTCTCCACATGGAAACATCTGCAATTTCTGCAGATGAATCTGTAGCTCTAGGATTGGAGTACTGAGCACCTCAGGACCCATCAGTGAACCATGGTAGAGATCATCCTGGAATCTAGGGATCGCCGCTGATCCTCCCAGATGCATGACACCATTGCAGATAGTCAAATACCATGGAGAAGCTAGATGCTGCTGTGAATGAAGAGCCAGTGAAAAGCTAGTTTTATACCAGATGAGTCCACACAAGACATCAGCAATTGCATGAATAATCTTCAGTCTGGCCCCTAACAGAACATGAAGAAAATGAAAACAAGAAGACACTAAATTGTAGGTACAATGTTTATTTAACACTCACATCAACGTGTTTAACATTTTTTTTTTACACAGTAACTTTACTTCAAATGTCTCTCACAGGCTTTAAGGACTGGTGTTGGTGGTGTGGTTTATCATGGCACTGTTGGTCAGTCAGTGCACTACCATAGTTACTTGCAGCCTTGCTGGCAAAACTGCATATTGTACTGCATGTGAGTGAGAGGTTGATGGCACTGTTGGACAGTCAGTTGTCCACAGCCATTGGAGGTCCTACTGACTGTAATGCCAACAAGAGTTTTCCACACCCTGATTCTTTGTAATAAAACATTCCAATGAAATTAGCAGTGTGGAACATGTAACTAAACTGTGCTTTTACTTAAAAACAAAAACACTAAAACTCACCACAGAACACGTAAACACTATAGAGCTTCTGGAGCTTACCAGCCCCCAGACATCGAGCAGCAGCCTTTATGTAGAAATATTTCAAACATCACAGTATATTACAAAACTGCATAAGCCTAACAGCTCACTCTCAGAACTCAGAGTACATATAACTGCTCATTTTTGACATACAGATATATAAAAGGGGACATGCTTGCACACTGGCAACATTGGGGGCAAATAGGGCACCATGACAGAAAACATGGGGAGTTTGATGGTGACCTGGTGCTCACGGCATACTATTCCACCATAATCTGTGTACATAGTGGTACAATGCCTTGTTACCAGGCAGCTTTACTAACACACAGGTAGAACCACGGTGGTTGATCGCACTGTTAGATAACCAGTTGTCCACAACCACTGGAGGTTCTGTAGACTTAGGACAGTCACCGTCTCCACAACCCCTGATTCCATGTGAAAAAAAAAAGTTTCTCATGAAATTAGGGATGGAGAACATGTAACAAATGTGTGTTTTCTTCCAGAAAACACCCAAATTCACACAGATCATGTACACACTTATGAGTTATGGCCCATGCCCTAGACCCCCGGCCATCTCTCCTCTTTTCAAAATGTCATATTTAAACACCCCCTCAAATAGAATTTGGCTACGCCTGTGTATACCGCAAACAACATGGGTGATAGAATAGAGCCCTGCGGCACCCCACAGGGTAGGGAGAAGGTGCCAGAGGAATAAATCCCAGACACCACTGTCTGAAACCTTCCCATGAGGAAAGACTTAACCATCTGAGGATGGTCCCAAACAGTTCACAGATCAGCCGCTGGTGCTCTAACAACACCATGGTCCACGGTGTCAAATGCTGCAGAGAGATCAAGAAGTACCAAGACGTAATGGCTTTTTGATCTCTCGCTATCAGGAGATCATTGAGCACCTGAACTAGGGCCATCTCAGTACTATGTCTCTTCCAAAATTCTGACTGAAGAAGATCGCAGATATTGTGGATGGTAAGATGATCATACAGCTGCTGCATGACCACCTTCTCAATAACCTTACTCATGAAGGCATGGTATAGTATCAGACCCCAGACCTCCTTTCCATTGGCAGAGGCACCAGGCAAGGTTGCCCCATTACCCCTTGTTGTTCACGCTAGTATTCAACCTCTGACAGCAATGGTGAGGGCACACCTAGACCTTGAGGGTATTAAATAGGAGGGAGGAAAATAAGATCTCATTATATGCTTCACAATACCATGTTGTAGCTCAGGACCCTGTTCACACTATCCCAATTTTACAACAATTTTTTTATAGAGGTGTTTTCTGCCTTGCGACTTGGCGGTATCCTCAGCCTTCCTGCCAGTCTCCGGCCACTATTGCTCCTCAGCGCTCCGGCCCTATGTCCCCATGGATTGTCCCGTGTGGTGGGGTGGAGAGAGGAGGCCATCCTTCCCCAAGAGAATATCTGGAGTGGACCCAGAAGCACTGTGAAGTCATGGAGTCAGAGTGCTGCGGAGGCTTCATCTAGCCAGCAGTCTTTTTTCCCTTTTTCTGGTGCCCCTTCCCTGCGGCTGAGAAGCACGTGTGCGTGGAGGTGTTTGCATGCTCGATGCCACATTCTTGTGTCTCCGTTGTCGGCGCAACCGCTATCCTCCATGGACCACCACCCCGGGAGAGGAGAGCTGTCATGGGATGCTCGATTCTCTCCCTCCCTGTTGACCCCCAGAGGCCCAAGCTAATCTCAGATCTGGGTTGCTGGCGGACGCGAGGTGTGGCATCCAGCCTCAAACCTCAATGCCACTGGGCCGCTTTACAACTAATTTTAAAGGAGTGTGGGCATACATGAAGGTTTAAAATTAATGAAATGGAAGTAGTCCTTATCAGGGGCACCCTCATGCCTACTTAATAGCAACTGATCCTCTTTAAAGGCATCACCTCTCAAATTTGCTACCTCAGGATACATGTCCCTGTAGGCTTGAAGGAAATCTACCAAGCAAATTATGGCAGACTCATAAACAAGGTTCTCTTGGAGTTGAAACAATAGGAGATACTCCCTTTATCCTTGCTAGGAAAGGTAGACTTCATGCATAGAAATATTTTGCCAAGATTTCTATTCCTTTTCTAGATGCTCCAACTGAATATTCCCAAACAGATTGGACCACACTTGATACAGTTCTATCAATTTATATGGATTAGTAGAAAGGCTAGGATAAGATAGACAGACCTGCAGAGACCCAGAGACCGGGAGGAGTGGGTCTTCCTAATCTTAAAATCTGTTACCAGATGGCACAACTGCTACCCTGGATTGAATATAAGAAGAAGAATTCCAAGAATGTGTGAGTAGCACAGGACAGCTGCAGTAACAGGGCTGCCACCCACCGAGATATTTGATGCTGTTGTAGACAAAATAACAGCCTCAGAAGCAACAAACCCATTGGCTAAAACAACTCTGTCTGACCTATGGAAAAGTGAGGTGGGAAATGGCAATGACTAGTTCTATAAACTTCTTTACCTAGATATATAGATAGATCTTTGGATTTTACCCTCCCTGAACAGATGTCACCTTTCCTAGATGGAAGAGGCTGGGCTAACCGGTTCTCTCAGTTTGTGCATGATGAGTGCTCAGATTCTTTGCCCAAATACAACTTGAGTTCACTTTACACAGATCTGACTGCTTCAGGTATTTGCAGGTTACGGTTGAGGGATATTCAGGTGGACCACATCCTGTATTCAAGGTTATTGAGAATGCTGAGGGACGGACGAATACAAAATAAATACATCTCCCACTAGTTCCAAGTTTCATCACACACAGGAAAAGCCCCCATCAGACCACCTAGGAATAGTGATGAGCAAAGTGGCCCCAATTAGCTCCTTGAAGTGATTCGTAGTGAAGGTGAATTCACGGCGCTCCTCAATGCGGCGAGTACTTCACGTTATAATGGGTAACGTGAAGTCCATTAAAAATGATGACTTTGCGTTACTCCGCCTTTCTCAAACCACTACTCCACCAGTTCTTAAGGTGAAGTACATTGAAAACAATGTACTAGCCTCATCATTGTTTTTAAGCTCCAAAGGTGAATTTTGCAGTAATTCATAGGATTTCAGGTCACATGGGCTCTAGATTATTCTGCACAGCCTCAGTTTGGGGTCATGTGTGGAAGCTGTAGGAGACAATCTGCTCTGAGAGCTCTCTGAGATTCAAACCTTCTAAAAGCTGTTAAAAAGCCTTTTGAGTCATTTTATTTTGCTGAAATTTCAGTTCATCGATTATAGAAACCCTCCTGTGCTCATCATGGCGTTTATTGTTTGTGTATGGATTTTGAATGTTAATGTACAACATTCAGTCTGTGTACTGAGAGACAGTGGAAGTGGGCTTTGGGGAGGGGCGTATCTGTGGTGTAGATAGATTAACTTGGAGAAAAGACAGTGCTTTCTGTTTTGGTGATATTTTTCTTGTATAACTGTGTTAATGTACACACAGTAATATTTTCAATATTTCTTGCCATTTTTGCTGATTGTTGTGGTACAGCAGTGCACAATTTTAGTTTGTTTAAAATATGTGGTTGTATTACTGAAGTTTTCAATTTGCTATGCATTTCTTAGTGTGTGTGTATGTGTGTGATGCATGTCATTAAATCAGACACCTTTATTTTGCCACATAATTTCAGCAATGTGAAGCTGCTATCCACTGCAGCTGTGTGATTTTTGTACTTCTTTGCGGTATCTTTACTGGTACTAATACTAATGATTGTTACTGCAGCAGTGCATAATTTTAGTTTGTTTAAAATATGTGGTTATATTACTGAAGTTTTCAATTTGCTATGCATTACTTAGTGTGTGTGTGGTATGTGTGTGATGCGTGTCATCAAATCAGACACCTTTTATTGTGCCACATAATAATTTCAGCAATGTGAAGCTGCTATCCACTGCAGCTGCGTGATTTTTTACTTCTTTGTGGTATCTTTACTGGTACTAGTACTAGTGACTGTTACTGCAGCAGTGCATAATTTTAGTTTGTTTAAAATATGTGGTTATATTACTGAAGTTTTCAATTTCTATGCATTACTTGGTGTAGTATGTGTGTGTGATGCGTGTCATCAAATCAGACACCTTTTATTGTGCCACATAATAATTTCAGCAATGTGAAGCTGCTATCCACTGCATCTGTGTGATTTTGTACTTCTTTGTGGTATCTTTACTGGTACTAGTACTAGTGACTGCTACTGCTGCAGTGCAGTACACTGTCCCCCGAGGCCCGCCCCAACCGGCAAAGGTATTCTTTTCCAGATTTTAATTTCTGATGCTGAGCACTGGTTAGGTGTTGTGCCTTTGTGTCTGCATCTCTTCAGTGCACAGCGCAATCTTAATCTGTCTGTGCATTTGCATCTCTTTAGGGCCCAATCACCATCTGTAACTTAAGTTACAGTTGTTTCTTAGCTTTTCTTCAGAGTACTGGACATGTGTGGTGCTTAATTCTGCATGAACATTGTACTCATTAATAAGCGTTTTAAGTCAGGACCATCATCACGAGTCACTCGTGATACAAATCATGTTCTTCATCATCACGGTCACAAATGCAGTCACAAATCACGATTCACGATCATGTTATGAATCACAGCATTAATTTTTTTCTAGTTACTTGGATGTATTAAGCCTGTTTTGTAGTATCTCGCCAGGCTTCACCACCCCACCATTGTACTCACTGATACGTGTTTTTAAGTCTGGGAGTTTTAAGCTACAGCTCATCGGGGAAGTATAGCCATAGGCATTCATGTTCCCAATATAGTTTCATACTGGTTATCTCACACCATCGACACTGAATCACATTCTTCATTATCATGGTCACAAATGCAGACACAAATCATGATTCACAATCACGTCACGAATCACATACATTTTTTAATAGTTACTTGGATGTATTGTAAGCCTGTTTTATAGTATCTCTCCATGCTCACTACCCACAATTGTACTCAATAATGTTTGTTTTAGGTCGTGGGTTTTGTGCCACACCTCATCGGGGCCTGGGAAGTACAGCCACAGGCATTCATGTTCTTAAGTCATCATCATGGTCACAAATGCAGCCACAAATCATGATTTACAATCACGTCACGATCACATACATTTTTTAATAGTTACTTGTATTGTAAGCCTGTTTTGTAGTATCTCCCCATGCTTCACCACCCCACCATTGTACTCATTAATGTTTGTTTTAAGTCAGGAGTTGGACAGTGTCTGCAGTACATACACAGACTGGAAAAGACTGACTGTATTCATGCAGTTTAGCACAGTATACTTCACTGCTCAGAATACAAAGTGTCACATACGGAAGACAACAAAAAGGGCATAATTACATACAAGAGTCGGGATGGTGGAGGAATACATTTTATAGACCAGCAAGGAAGGTTTGCACATGGTGTGAGGAAAAAAAACAAACTAATGTGGTATCCTATGGTGATCTAGCAGCAGTTCCACCATGTGCATAATTTGCAACTGATGTCCCTCTATGTGATCCAGCCGCTGCTCACAGCACTCACCCTCTCTTTGTCTCCTCAACAGCACTCCAGAGAACTGCCAAGTCAGCCTGTGTTACACGCAGTTATCTGGGGTCCCACGTTCTACAGGCTGACCTGCTGGTGGTGGTGGGGGTGGGGTGCTAGTGGAACAGCAGGTGCTGCTGTGGCCCTCCTCCTCCTCTTCTTAGGGATGCCACAATGCACAGCTACACCCTCTGCCACAGAATGGCCAGCAGGTGCAGGCATGGTCCATTCTGCGGTAGCCTGCTCTCCAACTGCTGGTGATTGAGCATATGGGTGTGCTGGCCCCTAGTCCCAGGTGAGTCCCCGGGGCCCACAGTGCCTCCACCTCCCATAGGCGTCACTTGACCACACTGCTGTCCCCCAACACAGTCAAAAACTGCCAAAAATGGAGGAGCCGGCTGGACCAGTCACAGGCAGGGGATGGCCAGATGAACTGGCAACCCGGCTGGTCATGGTGCTGAACAGGGATGGGATCTACACTTGGGCCTGAAGAACCAGGTACATCCTGCTCCACAGGACCTGGTGCTGGACTTAGTGGTGGTGGTTCAACTGCCTCAGAGTCAGGACAGGAGGCGGTGCTGGTCCTGCTTCTGGCGGGGCACTCACAAGTTTTGAACAGTCCAACAGGAATGGGCACCCATGCCCTCCACACATATGGGCTTGGTACGACGCTACCATTACCACACTCTCCCAGAGCTGCCCCACCCCAGACATTCCCTCACCCTGGTCCATCTCTCCTACTGAGCTCCCTCAGTCTGAGCAATCACTACTCACACTGCCACACAACACAAACACACAGTCACACAGACACAGACAAACAACTAACTACTTATAAAGGTAAGAAAAATAAAATTTACAGAAAGAACAAATTAAGTAAAAAGAGTACAGAAAGACAAAAATGTAGCTTTTAAAAAGCTGTTGGGTCTAAATCAAAGTTTAAATCTCATCCTCACTCTGATCTCAAAGTATCAGCAGTTACAAAACACACTACTCTCTCTCCGTCTGCACAGGAGAAAGTAAAAGTGTCTGCTTGTATGATTCACTTTTTCCTACCTAGCTAAAGCGTGTGACTTATAGTACTGTAAGCCATATGATGTGTGTGTGTGGGGGTGCTGCCAAATCTGAAACACCAAGTGGATCACTTAGAATCGTAATGAGGAACGAAGTCCATTAAAAACAATGAGTTCAGCCTTACTTTGCATTGCCATTCTGCATTAACACGGCGGTAATGACAAGGCGAGGAGCATTTTATTGCCCACTCCAAGATAGCGGAGTGGCAACATGAAGTGCCCACTTTATGCTCACTTCGCCAGTGGAATTTAAATTCACTGCATCTCTACCTAGGAACAGCAGACAAATGAGTTCACTCCCCAGAACTGGAAGTTTATTTGGGAGGGGTATACGTATGTCAGCTTCCAATAACTGGAAGGAACTTAGGTGGAAGTTAGTCAGTTGATATTATGTCACCCTATCAAGCGAAACATTACACTAGTGGAAACAGTGACGGCTGTTGGAGAGGATGTGGGGTAGAGGAGACCCTCTACGATATGTTTTGGGAGTGTCCCGGCTTCAATTTGTACTAGGTAAGCTGCCCAAAGGCAAATGATCCAGTCATGAGAAAGCCTTCTAGTAATTTTTCTGGCAGCGAGACAAAGCTGTCACTAAGAGGTAGCTTCCTACATCCTTTCCCAGACTTAAGAACTGGGTCTCTATTATTAAAGCTATATATTGAAAGGAATAAATTACAGCAGCTCTCCACCTTCAGAAGGGAGGGTGTTGCTGCCCTTCATGTATTGATTGAAGAACTAGAAGACAGACCAGTCCTGTCCCAACAAGCTAAA
Source organism: Neoceratodus forsteri (assembly GCA_016271365.2). Lineage (NCBI taxonomy): Eukaryota > Metazoa > Chordata > Ceratodontiformes > Ceratodontidae > Neoceratodus > Neoceratodus forsteri. The sequence goes on from CM057453.1 coordinate 908,415,680, forward strand.
GGGTATGGAAAACCATTAGTGATAACCTATAGGTTCTCAGATGTAATACTATACTAGTAGAAGACTCAAGAGTTAGCTTTATCCTATCTGTTTACCTGTTTTGTTATCTTTTGGTAAACACCCACTTATCAAACTTTATAGGTATTGGTTTTCTTTTTATAATGTTCTGGTTGTAACAGTGTGCTATTTATAATACCATCCTAGACTGTGGGTGGATACAGTTTTAAAATGATGTACAGCAACATTACAGAAAATCCTGTGCCCAGCTTAGCGAGAGGAGCTGTTCACTCACGTTCTCAGTATAAAAACAGCGGGACTTTCTTGAATTGTAAAGGTACTGCTGGAGTTGTGCTGTTGACTTCAGTGAGAGCAGTGAGCTGGTGATCTCCTGATCACTTTCTCTCATTTTTTAATTTCCTGCCCTTCCCAGCTCATTACTCCATCTCTGACCTCCAGCAGCATTCTCCATACACTGCAGCATCAGCCTCCTCCTTCCTGTTCAGGTCCATCTATTACACCTCCCTCTTACATCAACTACATCAGCTACGGGAAATTCAATACAGTTTCCATTTTAGTTCTTTTTTTTTTTTTTTTGAGTGTTAGACTCATTCAGTTAATGTCACCTTCATAATACCATATCTGTTTCAGTTCAGATATCTTATTTTGAACAAGTCTCACTGCCGTTCAGTCACTCAGATTCAAACTGAGATTTTTTTAATTCTGTTTTGTTTCCTCTATTGATGGGAAATACTAAGAGACATACATTCATATTCATAAACTCCATTATTAGTTTTCTCATTAGTGTGTCTCTTCATTGGTGGATTCGTTGTAGCGGTTGCTGCAGTGGTGGCGGGGGTTGTATTGGATGATGGCTTGTCTAAAACAATATTTAGGCTGTGTAACTGAGATGAGACTGGGGTGTACAACTGTTTATTTTGAATAATTAAATGCAGCATGCTTGCTGGAGCTGCAACTCACAGACATGGTATCAAACATGTTATGCAGGCTGATCAATAGTATATTTTCGGCATTGCCCAGAATTGAACAGTACTCATGGTGTGGTCTTATCAGTGATCTATACAGGGCAACACCACTCCACTTTCTGCTGTTGATACCCTCCCAAGGCATCCCAGCATCCAACTAGTCCACCTGATTGCCTTGTTGCACTGTGTGGCCACCTTTAGGCCATCCAATATGATCACCCTCTGGTCTCTCTCTCCTGCTTGGTGGTTATCAATACCACTCCCTGTTTTGTACTTTGCCTCTGGTTTCTGTGCCCCTCAGTGCATTATTTTGCACTTCTTTTGCATTAAAACCCAGCTGCCAAACTCTTGGCCACTCCACCAGTTTTCACAGGTCTCTGCTCATCCATTCCAACCCCAGAGTGTCCACCCTGGTGCAGATCTTGGTGTCATCCACAGAGAGGTAGACTTTCCCTTTCAGCTCCTCTGCTATGTCACTAATAAAGACATTAAAAGGCCAGTCCCAGCACCGAGTCCTGAAGTACTTCACAGGTCACCCTCCTTCCTCTGAACAAACTCTGTTTACCACTACCCTTTTTCTTCTATCTACTAACCAATTTCTTACCCAGGTTACTACCTTGTTGCCCACACCAAGCTATCCAGTTTGTTAAGCAGTCTCCTGTATGGAACAGTGTCAAAACATTACTGAGATCTAGGTAGGCCACCTCCACTGCTCCTCCCTGATTTATCTCCTTAGTATCTCAGTCAAAGAACTCTATTAGATTTGTTTATCATGACCTCGCCTCTGTGAAACCATGCTGTCTCATGTCTTCTAACCCATTGGTTTCAAGATATTCCACTATACTTTCTTTAAGCAGTGATTCATTACTTTTCCCACCACCAATGTGAGTCTGACAGCCTATAATTGTCAGCCTCTTCCCTGCTACCACTTTGCGTAATAGGACTACATCTGCCCTCCTCCAGTCCTCTTGGACCTCTATGGCCCCAGTGATCTGTTAAATAGGACTGTCAGATGTGCAGCCAGTACCTCCCTGAGCTACCTCAACACTCTTGGGTGCACCCCCTCAGAGCCCATAGCTTTGTCCACTTTCAGGTTATTGAGTTCTTACAGGACCTCTCTCCTCAAAAAGGGACTAGTGTCCACTTCTCTCCTATCAAGCTACTTTTGCTTTGTTGTGGTCCTTCACTTTCCTGTTCCACTGTGAACACTGAGCAGAAGTATTTGTTCAAGATGCCTGCTTTTTCCTGGTCCCCTCTGTACAGTCCCTCCCTCTGTAACCTTACAGTTCCTCCTTTGTCTTTTGTTTTGCTTACATGCCAAAAATGTCTTGTCCCCTTTTGATACTGCTTGAGCTATTCTTTCTTCAGTCTGCCTTTGCATTCCTTACTACTTTAGCTGCTTCCCTGTGTTTCCCTGATACACCTCCTATCCTCCTCCTCCTTCTGTGTCTCCTTGTGTCATCTGAATGCTGTCTTTTGGCCTTACCTCTTCCACCACCTCTTTTGAGAACCATACCTGTCTCCTCTTCCTCTTTTGCTCACTTGTTTGGCCTTGAGGTTTGTTGCCTTCACTCTGCTCTCTTGCAGTTTGGCCCACAGTTCCTCCATTTCCCCAGGTCATCCCCCCACCAGGTCATCCCTGAGGCATTCACCCATCTTTATAAAATCTGCCATCCAGAAGTCCAGGACTCTTGCCCTTGTGTAGCTTGTTTCTGCAGCCGTCCTTATGCTGAACCACACTACACAGTGATCGCTGGTCCATAGGTGGCTTCCCACCTTGACTCCTTGACATCTTGGCACCTTGATATCTATAACACTATCCCTGTTAGTGAGATTCAGGTCCAATATTGCCCCATCATGTGTAGGTTCTCTGACTAGTTTCCTGATGAATGTCCCCTGCAGGGAGTCTAGGATGTCTCTGCTTCTTGCTGGTACTGCATTTAGGAGGCTCAATCTATATATGGCAGACTAAAGTCCCCACTTGCAGTGCCTCCCTTTTCAATCATTTTGCCTATTGTTTCCAACAGTTTCTTGTGTAAATCCCCCCACCCGTACCAGAGGTCTGTAGATTATGCCTGTGTGAATAACGGCTCCATTTTCTGACTCAAGGGTGACCCACAGTCCTCTTCCTCCCTGCATTCCCTGTATCTCTGTTGCTTTTATGCATTCTTTGACATAAAGCACCACACCCCCACCTTTCCTTCCTGCCCTGTCCTTTTTGAACAGAGTGTAGCCTGGTATGGCCTTGCACAAGTCATGGTTTTCAGTGCACCATGACTCAGTAATGGCCCCAATATCAACACTAGGTTAGCTTCTGCCATGATGGCCTCTAGGTCTGGGTTCTTATCTCCTAGACTTTTAGCATTAGCACAGATGGCCTTCCAGATTTTGTTAGCACTCTGATTGTTGGCTCCCCTTTTTCTTTCTGCTCCCTCCCCTCCTTCCCCTACTGTCTTGAATGCTTCTTTTCCCTCTCCCTTTGCTGTCACCCTGCTTCATTGATTAACTTGCACACTTGGGGTCCCTTTCCTTAGGATCTCTCTAATGTCTACACCACGGAAGGCAGTTTCTGCCAGCCTGATTTCCTCCACCACCCTCCTCAGCTAGTTTAAATGTTCATTGAAGTAACACTTAAGCCATTCACTGAGGACTGCAGTTCCCTCCCTGATGGATGCAAAAATCCTTCTTTGTGTCAGTGAAAGGACTGTAACTTCAAGGCAGGAGAAGCAGCTGGAATAAATATGATTTAACGGGCTAAGAGCCTGATTTTATGCAAAATGTCATTAGTAATAAAAATGGAATGCCCAGACTTTCAAATGGGGCGGGGATTTAGAAATTTTGTATAACTGAGTTTTCTTGATGCCAATCTTTGTTGGTATGCAGAAATTTACTTTAGGATGGGGAAGAAGTGACAGATTTATAATTGGAATTTTTATACTTTGGAAGTTAGTGTTGTGCCACTTCTCAATGCTGTATCACACAAAGTGTGTCTCACACTAACACTTTCATCTTTCATTACAACTTGACTTTATCACTGTAACACAAAGATATTTCCTTGTGCTGGTTTAGTAAGGCCTCAGCTCTGTGAGCACTGGGTAATCATTTGTTTTACTTTACTCTCATATTATTATTATTGCATAATAGTGACTGACTAGTGCAATTATAGCATGCCCTCAGAGATAAGAAGGGCTAGACTATCTGGATAGGCAGTATATATTTCAGATATAAGGGATTACACTGAAGCTTTTTGTTAGTTTGATCTTTGAAAAGCAGATCATTAGTATAGCAAGGGTACAGTCACCTCCATACGCACAACTACTACACATTACAAGGGACATATCTCATTTAACTCCTCCAAACTGCTGTGTCCCAAATGCATTCTACATGGGAAAGGTGCTGCCCACATGAAGAAGGTGCTTTAAAACGTGAAGTTTAAAGCAGGAATTCATAACACTCCATGATGCTAAAGCAAAATGAAACTTTGCACAGAGGCACTAGTTTACACAGCGTTCTATGTGTACATCTCCATCTTTGATGAGTCCCACATTGTGAGGACCAGCAGTCCACATTTTCCAGCATTTTGAGTTTCAGCATCACATATTTAAGCAACAACTTAATTGACAGGTATACTCCCCCACTACCACCACAGCTGGCATTTTATAAAACAAACCATTTCTCCAGTCATGTTCCGCTGTTTTTGGAACTTCCAGAGACACTGTCAGATTTGTCTTAAACACATATTAACCATCACTTTTGCCTTGGGTTATGAATGGTAGTGTCTAGATACAGTTTACCACACTTTGTTTAGTGTGCAATACATATTCTGGTCCTGCTGTTTACTTTTAAGCATGAGCTCTGGTGTTCTTGAGTGACTCAAGTAATGGTGGTTGACAAGACTTTAAGGAAAACCTTCACATTTCACACATCTTTACTTACACTAGACATAGTTTGGTGTACAGGGTTACAGTTAAGTCTTTTGGGAAAAGAGAAATATGACTGCCCTTCATTTACTGTTAATGATTCCAAGATGCAGCCATACCCCTCCGCTGGAACATCACGCCAGTAGCACATGTGTAATGATGGAGACCACTAACAAGTTTAAACAGACATACAGTAACGTGTGATCCTACGTGTATTTGAAAATAAGTAACAAGATTATGTACAGCGCTGCAGGAATAACAGTATTATACTTGCAACTCAGGGATTCAGACAAAGTCAGTGCGCCAAAAGAATTACCAGTTTTTACGCCATATCTGGGTAATCACCATGTTTATTATGAGTCACATAAATAAAATCTTCCTTTTAAAACAGAGGCAGAACAGGCACTCTAGAATCTTAGAACTGATTGATCAAAACACAGTGTCATTCAATCTTCAGATGTCAGTTCAATGAAAAAAAACATAACTGTGTTCAACAAGGCTTTTGTATTATCGGCCCTCAATGAGAGCGGAACCAACCTGTATAAAAGTAAATCATTGAACAAAATAGAAGAAGGACATATTTTTATTTAATTAGTGGCATGGTGCCTGTCATAGTAGTATCTGCTGCATTTCTGCACCTCCATAGGCAGACTGACTCTTACCTTAGTGCAGGATCCAGAGGGCCCCACACATCTACATCTGTTCACGTGAGGGCCAAAGGGACCTGCATAAATGAGATATGATTCTACTACCTCAAAAAGAAAGGAAATTCTTTATGAAAACTGCTTTTATGCACCAGTTAGGTTCAACCTAATGCCATAAAAGTAGAAAATGTGCCATTAGGGTTTCCAACCCAACTCCCCACCTCTCCTCAAACAGCAGAAGAACAAGACCACATAAGCAATCACAGACAGCCTTCATCAGGTAAGACAAATGGCATACAACTGCTTCAGATTACACAACTGTGGTAGGATTTGTAACTGTGGCTGAAGAAGCACAAGCTGCATAGGGGCATGTGCTTCTGCAGCCACAGCTGTGCATGTATGTCACACAGCATCCATGAGTAGCTCTGGCTTCAGAAACACAGACCTCATAGGCACTTATGCTTCTGCAGACAGAAGTATTATTGCAACGTGGGCATCATGGTTTCAAGGGGTAGAAGTTTTGTCTAGGGGTTGCACTTTCCTGAAAAGTAAAATGTCACCTTTAAAGTTCAGATTTGGTTAAAACAGCTACTTTCTGCAGGTCTGAAGAGGTAGTGGGTGGTACCTCACTACATAGTTGGATCTGATATTACATGGTTTTCTAAATGCAGCTGTGTAAGTGCAGATGCCACAGGTGCCTGCATTTATGCAGTCAGAAGTCAGTGTGTATGTTTTACACCTGTGGCTGAAGAGAGCAGGCCCTCAAGGGCTTCCAGTTCTGCAGGCAGAAGTACTGTTTCAATTTTGGTATCATGGATTTCATGGTGACTGCACTTCTGCAGCCAGAGGTTGCTGTGTATGTTTTACACCTGCAGCTGTAGAAGCACAGGCTTCCCCTGTTGAAGCCTTGTATCTGAGATGAAACAGGGTTTTGGTCATGGTTGTCTGGTGTGTCTCCATGCTGTGAGGTATAAATGCTTGTTTTATGATTATGCATTTTATTTTTGAATAAATATATTTTTCACCTCATTTTGGGTTTCTAGTAGTCTTGTGTGCCCTACATACTGTATGGAGGAAGCTCCCTGAAGCAGAATTTGGAGGTTAGTTTGGCACAGTGAGAGATGCATCTGTGATATATATATGTGTGTATATATATATATATATATATATATATCTATATCTGCAGTACATATAAATATACTGTACATATATACTGTACCCACTATCATATCATTGCCAGTTACACTGCTCTCCTTTATCTCCAAATACTGGTTTGTTTCCCTTCCCTCCTCCTCTCATCACTTCTCTCCCCAGTAATGCATGCACCATGCTCTCTGCAACAGGTACCAGCAAACCTTCTCCATTCCTCATCCTCATTTCTCTGCTGGGCAATCGACCTTCTCATTTTACCTCCCAACTCTCTGGAACCAGCTCCTCTCATCCCTCCATTATACCACCAACACCACAGGCTACTTCAAGCACTAGCTGAAATGCCTTCCATCCCCGACCTGCTCTTGTTACCTAAAATATTCCTCTGGGTCTTACACTAGAAGTATCTTGAATTCTGGTTTGTCTCCTATCTAAACTTGTTGAAAAATGTGTTGCTTGTTCATTTCTAGTTAACATTGCTAAGGCAGTTTCTTTGTATCTCTCATGAGCATTCAATGTGGCTCAGTTATGCATAATTGCACTTTAAACTATTCCAGAATGTACCTGTTCCTTTTCATTTTTAAAAATATTTTGCATTGTGACTGCACTTTACTGCTGTAACCTGAATTAACACATAATTTGTTTGTTGTTCCTTGTTTCCCTCTTCCTGAGTTACACCTGGAAATGAACCTCTACTCAGTATGCCTTTCCAGGTCACCAATTTTCAAATAAATATACTGTACAAATATATATTTATGCAATACCTGTGAGTATATTTCCTGTCACCTGTCAGTGATAGTTTAGTTCATTCCAGACCCAGAGTGAAAATGTTGAAATATTCTCACTCTAGGTCTCCATGAGGAAAATATTTTCACCATAGGTCAGGATTGGCTGGATCCAGCAGTATGAGCAGCAGAATTCTATTTCTATTAATCAGCTGCTCATCGCTCATCAGGGTTGAGTAAGGTGTTTAATGTTAAACCCAATTTATACACCTTAATAACTCTGGCAAAATTCCCACAAATTTGGTATGCATTGTCTCAGAGCCCTTCCTTGTGTTACCCTGTTGCTATGTTTGGATTTATAGAAGAGCAGACTGGGTACCCACCCCTGGTACCACTTGACAACTTCCTTCCCTCCAGGTTGCCCAACCCCAATGAATAGGTGGCAACACCAGGCTGCCCACCCCGTGCTGTCATACAGTTGAGCAGACACAGGGTGCTCAATTCAAGAGTCAGATCCCATGCTGTTTTAAACTGGGAAAAAGAAACAGTCCTCGATGTCTTTTTAATCAACCTGTAAAAAGAAAATGGTCTCTTGCTGATCTGACCTCCAGACACCCACCCCTCCCACTCTGACCTCCCCTCATACCCACCACCCCACACCCCACAAACCTTTACTCACCTGAACATGTTCCATGTCATAGTTCCACTCTCTGATCAAGACATGGCTTGCTACTGGAACTGGCGACTATGATATGAGGATATATGGAAAGTCTGGTTTAATGTATTTCACTGGGTTTTGAACTTTTACATAACTGTCATTTTTAATATTTTACAAAATTCTCAACATGGCCTTTTGGGACCTCACATCATGAACAATGGAGGTGGAATTTTTAAATCCCTCTGAAAGGTGAGTTTGTAGTCATTGCACAAAATCACCTTTTGGGCAAGATTGAACATTTTCTCCTGCCAGATTTATGAGGTAGGGTCATAAGAAGGCTATGCTGAAAATTTGGTGTAAAATATGTAAACTGACCAAGTTATGAGTGAGTGTTAAAATGTTTCAATGCTCACTGAGAACTTTACTAATTTTAACATTTTGCCACCAAACTTTCAATGTGGATTTTGGGCTACCTTATGAGCAAGACAGTGAACATTTTCAAATCCATCAAGAAAGGTGAATATGTAGTCACTGTGCAAAATCATGTTTTGGAAAGTATTTGAAAATTTTCACCTACAGGGTATGTGGGGTCATAAGAAGACTGTGTTGAAAATTTGGTGTAGAAATATGGTAAAATGACCAAATTATGAGTGAACATTGAAATATTCTAATGCGCACTCATAACTTCTCTAATTTTCAATATTTTGACTCCAAACTTCCAACACAGCCATTTTACACACCATGACGTAAAAATGAGAGTTTCATTTTTCAAATCCTGGATAAGATGCGTTTTGCATTTGTAGTGTGAAGCGGTGTTTTGGAAAGTATTCTATTACACCACCATCTAGCATGTGAAGGATAGGTACAGGGTTGCCTACACAGGCCCAAGTACCATCTGGTGAAGGCCCTTGCCATAGGGCCGACACCTCTACACCCATGGGTGCCAGAGGGCCCTGTGCTCTGGCTGAGAGATGGATTCAACCCTGTGCTTCTGTGCCTGCAGTTACATAGAAGTGTAGACCCAAAGGCCCTGCATTTCCACAGTGCTTCAGACAGCCCCATTAATTCTTGCTCTCCTTTGCTGCATTCTGTAGGTGGACAGAATCTTCCTTTGTGCGAGGACCAAGAGGGTCCTGTGCATCTGCATCTGTTCATGCAGGTCACTTTAGAATACAGTTCCACTATCTCAAAAGAAAAAAAACTTTTCAGAAAACTGCATTAATGCATCAGTTAAGCTGCAGTGACATAGAGGATAGGGTCACAGGCAGCAGAGGTTGGCAGAATATTGATGGACTGGGGTTCAACTCCCAGTACCGGGACAACTGTTTCTCTTTGCTTTTTCTCCCCCTCCTGACTTACATCTTCACTGTTTCCACACCCCACCCTGTACTTTTGCCCCAAACCCAGTTGTCCTCCTGGGTTCCTCTTGCCCCTCCTCAATGATTCCCCGGCAGTTCTTCCTTGTCACCTAGTTGCCTCCCCTGAGCTACCTCCCCATCCCTGAGTTGCCTCCTCCTGGAGGTGATTAATTATAGATTGGGGGTTCAGGGGTGAAGTGTCCCATAATGGGGTGTGTGGCAGAGCCCCTCGATCACACAGGTAGACTTTTGTTTTGGCGTTATGGTAGTGCTAGGTGTTTTGCTGAGCACTGCCATTAACTGCAATGTTTTTCCTGCATGGTTTTGACTGCTCTGTTGTTTTCAGTGTCTTCACCTAGTGCGCTGGAGTCTTGGTGAATCAGTGGTAGGGTCTTCCTTGGAGTTGGCAACCCTAATGCTCACCCCTCCCCAGCCCACAGCATCCTGTCCAAAGCACTAGATACAGCTCCAAGCCAATGCCTCATAGTGATACACTCATCAAGGTAGGGATTTACCAAGACTCCAGAGACCCAAAACTCTAATATTGTTCCCTTTTGCTGCTTGGGGATGGGGTAGGGAGGTACAGTATGGCTGGAAACCCTAACTTCACATTTCCTTACTTTTGTAGCATTAAGTTGAACCATAACTGGTGCATTAACACAGTTTTTTGCAAAGAATATATATTATTGGGGCATGGTAGTGCCCTTATAGTTAGGGTTGACTAGGGTTAATGTAAAACCTTTAAATTTGCACCTTAATAGTTTCTCTTCTGTTCAATGGAATTGCATGACATTTAGTATGCATGGTCTGGGCTGCAAGATCTCTGGATCTGGCAAGTTTTGTGATTGTTGGATGTCTAGATTCTGAGATCTGGACAGGGCAACAGGTAGAAAACATCATTTTCTTCTTTTATATTACCTATAGCCCAGACAGTTTGGAATTTTGTTCTGAGATTTTCAGGGTAGAACGTGCTTGCCCTAGAATGGTGCATGTTGTTGGTTTGATGAAAAATATTAATTTGTTCCTGAGTTGTAAGGATTTGAAATTTTGGTTCTGAGCATGCTTGGTAGGGTCTTTCATTTATATGTTTGATTCTTTCCTGCCTGTATCCTGATCCTAAGAGAAAGGACTGCACAGCTGTATGCTATTTGTACTGTGGAGCAGAGCAGCAGAGACATTGAAATGTCTCTAACCCCTTTAGCACAGGTATGCCATTGTTGCCTGTGTAAGGGTGGAAAAACTGAGCTAAAAGCTTTTTATCAATGTTCTTTCCAGTCCAGCCTGTGCTGCAGATTTTAGTTGACAGACTCTGGTTCTGTTATTTTCCTGAAGAATCTGAATGGAGTATGAGCAGTGGTAGAGGCGTCGGTGTTGGGTGACCTAGTGGGGTGACCCTGTGGAGGGTTGGTCATCTTGTCAACCAACACACAACTATTCTTAATGTCCTCAGTGTTCTCTTTGAACTTTCTAAAAGACACTCAAATTTTCCAAAACTGCTTCTAATCCCTAATCCCCTCAAAGTTCTCTTTAAACCCTTTAAATCTTTAAAGGTTGTTTTATTTTTGTAGTTTCTTGATTTGTAGTCTTTAATTTATTTTTAATAAGTGACATGCTTCCTTCCTTTTGTGGTATTTTATGCAATATTTTCTGACATTACAGTACCGATTACTGTCTCTGTTAAGGAGTAGTCAGCAGCACGTGTATTTAGCATTGCACACGCAGTATGCGAGTTGTATCAGAGATGTTATCACAGAACTGTTCGGTTTTTTTTTTGTTTTATTTTTAAATATTCCTTCTTCCTTATTTTACACCGGACTCTGATATATCTGTAATACCTGTTGTTTTCTTTTCAGACATGATAATAGAGGGTAACAGAGGGGTAAAGGGAGTAAAGATTACATTTAAAATGGCTGCTTGATAGCTGTATTGAAGTGATTCTGTATGAAGGGAAGGAAGGAAATGATTTGAAACATGGATATTAAAGATTCATGTAGACATGAGAATGTAAAAAGCTGGCTGGTCATAGACAAGTTTAATTCAATCTAACTGTGTCTAATCTAACTGTGTATCCAATTGCTTAAATTAATGAACCTGTGATTCATTTAAATATTTTGAAATGCCTCAATCTTAAATATGGATTGCCAAGTTGCTGACAGCAGGTTATTAAAACTTGATGATTGTGGTTGTTAAATCCATTTAATTGAGCTTATTTGTTCATATTATTACTGGTGAGCTTACAAATAAAGCATTAAGCTGCCTCAAGTTATACATGCAAAATCTATGATCTGCTCATTAGTTTATTTGCCCTAGTTAACCCAGGGTATAAAGCGTGTACCTGGCATTCTACAGCAGCTTTGCCATTCCTTTCTAGCAACCGATAGTTACAAGCCATAGCCTGTTGTCTGAGGGTTATGGGGGCAACTGCTGAAAATAAATTACTCCTTCTGACTGCTATTTCCTCTCCTTGTGGAAAAAGAACCAGCATACCAGACTTGTAATCCATTGTAGAAGCCTTGTCTTAGAGAAGTAAGCATTGATTATACAACTTTGCATTATTTTACATTCCTGAAAAGAAATAACGCTGTAGGGTCTTTTAAATAATTTTGTGCAAAGCATGACAGTTTCTTAAAACATTGTCTTATAAAGGAATATATTTGAAAAGGCCCTTTATATATGAGGCATTATATATATATACATAGTTACATATGATTTAATATAGATATATATTTATCTAACTGTGTAAATAAACTAAGCAAAGGGTAAATAGTTTAAACTCTGTCATTACCCAAAATGCTTTTTCCTCCCTTTGCCCTTAGTGTGCAACAATAAGCCTGAAGTGGGTTACTTGAAGTTGAGAAAGCTGAAGTGCCGAAAGTTGCTGTGAAGGGAAAGAGACTATCCTACAGTAAATATAAGTGCAATAAGCGATATACATCAAAAGAACCCTGGGAGTACTAGTTCTGGGAAGAAACAGCTGTAGTTGTGATCTCAAAAACTGCTGAAAATCTGGAGAGGAAGAGAAGGTGCCTGTGCACTGAATGAAAACTTTCCCTGTTAGATTGTAATCATTGCGCACCATGCAAGCTGCATAGAGGACTTTTGCTGATACTGAGAACTTAGCATTGGAAGCAGGTGACCTGTATATAAAATAAATAATATTGGATAACTTTTAAATCAGTAATAACTTGTGACAATAACCTGAATGTTATACTGAACAAATTGTTCTTTATATTTTAACTACAGGTATCCTAGCTACTTTCATTGTCTGCCAGCTTAAATTGCACATTAACCAACTGTGAAACAATTGTGATTGTGTTATCTTGTCCTCCTGTCATTATTTAATTTAGACATTTAAATCATTCCAGATTTATCAATATTATTTATTGTTTTAGTTTAATAATATAATGTCAGGAAACATTGAAAAAGAAACAAAGAACATATAGTAGAAAAATGACTAAAACTAATAAAAAACAAGAAAACATTAAAGACAAACAGAATGATTTGGGGAAAACCCTAAAATCATTCAATTTCTGAAACCAATTGACAACTTTCTAAAATTAAGGAGAACACAAAATTGTAAAAATAATTTCAAACCAAGTCTGATCTCCTCTCCATTAACTAATAAAAAGGGGAACAAAGGTTCAAATCCACCCATTACTGGCATAAATCAGAAACCTAGAAGAAGATGGCACTAATCCTGATGAGGGACAATTAGAAACTCCCTTGATAAAACAGGACCAGGGTTAAATATCTCTGAACTTGAAGTACCCACATAATTAAAGAAGAGTGGAGGAATATGATGGGGGTGGGGGTGGCAAGGAGAGGTAAATCAAAAGAATAATAGTGAGGACCTTGCAGACTTGGCTGGAAATTTAAATGATGAAAGTATATAGGATATAAGAACTGTGGGAATGGATCTAAGAGAAGCCAACGGAATCAGGAGCTGTGACTAATAAAAATTATTTACATATTGAAGAATCAGTGAGGAGCTCTGATTAATAGGATGCATATTTTAAAAATGTTGACTCATTTTTGACACCATATATAACTAAACAGAATAGCAACATAAAAGGGGTGAACATGCTGATATGAGAAGAAAAGAGAAGATTTATATTGAGAAAAATTCAGTTAAGGACAATCAAGCAAAGAATAATCAGTTGCTAAAGTAAAACTGTTGACTTGAAAAGAAATATGAACTGGAAATGCTCAGTTCTCTGAACTAGTGCTTCTGTTTTGTACATGTGTTACTTATTGTATAAAGGATACTATTGAACATGCACCATCAATGCAAAATGGACAAGATAATAATAATATGATAAAGGTATCTGAAAAGCAGGATGAAAGACAATTATTAACTGTAGAAACTATTACTAAAGATAAGGATGATGTGGATAAAACAGCTAGTGTTAGAATTCAAAAAAGATGATGGAGGTAGATGTAAAGACAAAGGAAAAGATAATAGTAATAAAAATGAAAAATCAATACAAAATTACTGACGCTATAGGGAATAAGGAAGTAGAAGAAATAAATACATTAATAAAATAACTTAAATAAACGCAGATTTAACAAATAAAGTTGAATTGGCAAATATTAGAAAAATGAAAAATAAAAATAAAAAGCCAATATCCATTTGCAGGTAGGAAAGGATAAATCAGAGCACCCAAAAAACAATTAAGTCTCTACACAGGAAAAACTAAATAATGAGAATAAAAGAACAAAAAGTGAAATTTAGAATATAAGAATATTGAAGCACAAGATGTAGAGACAAATAGATTAGATATAGGTAGGAAAGATCATTTGATTAAATCTAGCAATATGCTACCCATGGTTTTCCTGAAGGATTACCAAAAACAAGGAAAGAAAATCCATATTTACTTAAACTGGCTGTTTATGATCTATTATAGAGTGAGGAGCACTCCAGACCAATTGGAATGCTCCTTTCTCCTGCATGTGAGGCATTCTTATTTTGTGAGGAGCATCTCATGTGCAGATGCCCTGAAACCGGCATGTTTCAGGAATTTTTTAAAATATATTATTCATTGCTTTCGATTAATAATATTAATTCATCCCGTCACCACTCATTGCTGAAAATGAGTGGTTTCATTCTTTCAACTTGCACCAGAACAGCTCAGCTTGGCTTGCTGTTCTCGCTCAACTGAAGGTGCATGAAACCACTCATTTTCAGCAATGAGTGGCTCCAGAGGACGTATTAACACATAATAGAAAACATGTCAGGTGGAAAGTTGGGATTGATGGATATTAGGTCAGTATACAGATACAAAGCAAAGCCGTATGGAGGCTGGATATGCATGATAGTATGCAATGTTGAAAAAGGAAAAACTGTTTATAATTAAGGAGGAGTTTAATGATATTGGCATAAACTTGGATGGTACAATGACCTACATGGGAGACAGAAAAAGCAACACATATTGGAAACAAAAATAAGGTGACGGAGAAAGAAAACACACTTCTAAACAATCACATATTACAGCCTATTTAAACCCCCGTGAAGCAGAACATACACTAGCAGGAAACGAACAGGCAGAAATATATATATATATATATATATATATATATATATATATATATATATGAGGAAGGAAATACATGGGTTTGTATCAACAACAGCAATATTTTAGATGAAGAAAGCCAGTTAGATACCTCATTAGATAGCTCTGAAGAATCTATACTAAATGATACACTGAGTTCAAATAGCACTATAAACATTTCTGACTCATCTCACTACTAACAAAAAGGTAACAATGGTGCAATTATAAAAACCTTGAGCTAGAATATAGCAGGAATAGTTAATAAATTTGATGATAGAAATTGTGTCACATGGGTATACACTTTACCTATTGTGATGCTTCAGGAAACCTGGTGTAAAAGTAGTGAGTTTGACCCATTAGAGGATACAGCATCTGGCAAATTTTAGCTTTTAAGATAGTAAATATGGTGAAACAAAGGATGCTTGGCAATTTTAATAAATAATACTTTAGATTTATGCTATTCTGAGTCTAGTTTGTATAACAGATTTGATATGTATTTAGTTTTAGTAAGTGATACAACTACAGTAATATTATTTAATATTTACATACCTCCATCCATTGTCTTTAAAAAATTTCAAGAGGTACCCAGTAGGATTAAGTTATGATTTAGACACAATAAAGAATAGATATCCTAGCTCCATAACTTTCGTTGCAGGTGATTTTAATGCTAGGGTGGCAGCAGAAATAGAAGAAAATTCTAATGAATAATGTGTAGACAATACATTAAATATTTCTCTTAGACATTCCAAGATAAAACACATAATCAAAGAGGAAAAGTATACTGGGATTCCTGTATAAAAAAATATGTTAAGACTTAATGGAAGAACTAAAAAGACTGGCAGGATGAAATAAGTTTCCCAACACCAACTGGAGGGAGTGTTTTGGACCTTTGTATTATAAATGTTATGGATTATATGAAGGTTATTAGTTTAAAAATATTAAAATTGTGGGAGAATGATCACATCCCTATTTGTGCTGAACTAGATTTGAAATTACAGTTTTTACAAAAGAATAAGATCATTGAGAAAGAAGCAATTAAGAACA
This sequence comes from Neoceratodus forsteri, assembly GCA_016271365.2. Taxonomy (NCBI): domain Eukaryota; kingdom Metazoa; phylum Chordata; order Ceratodontiformes; family Ceratodontidae; genus Neoceratodus; species Neoceratodus forsteri. The sequence goes on from CM057453.1 coordinate 908,431,710, forward strand.
TGTATTTATTATGTGAGAAAAATAAAGTGGAACCCATATACTAGAGCAGTTACAGATATGATAACAACAAATAATGTGCCTACTGAATTTATAAATAAACTGAGTCCAGATAGCAGAGATATTAATATTTTAATAAAAGAATTCTCAGATTTTATACACACACTTGAATTAAATTTACCCAAGAAGCCTAGAAGCAAATGAAAAACAATGCTGGTCAAATAAATCTATGGTATGACTTGGAATGTAATAAAATAAAGAAATAGATAAATAAAGTAAGTAGGTTATTGGGAAAAACAGCTCCCTGACTTATTATTAGCCTTAAAAATTTGAAGTCGGAGTGTTAAAAAGGACACACCATAAACAAATTAATTACAGAAATTCACTCTGGGAGACACTGCAGAGAGCTATTTGGGACAAGGATATGCACACTTTTTGGACAATGGTTGCATTTAGCTGTAATGAAAATAACATTGGGTATAATATACAAGGTTGTATTACTGCAAAAGAGTGGGTAAACCATTTTAAGGAAATATACAGGAAATGAGTAAAACACTGTAGAACACAAACATGAAGTTATGAATGTACAGAGTAATTAAATATATAAGATAACAGAGTGTGAAGTTATATCTGCAATTAAGGCACAAAAAGAACAAGGCAGTTGATATTGATGGGATCCCTTCTGAAATATATCAATATAAACCAGAATTTTGGGCTAGTTTATTGGCACCAATATTTACAATTGTAAGTACATATTTAATTTTACCTCCATACTGAAATAAAGTATAATTGTTCCAATTTTTAAAAGGAATAGACAAGATACAAAATGTTACAGACCTATTTCATTACTACCAATAATACAAAAATATTTACAAGAATAATTCTAGAGAAAATACAAGTATGGGTCAATGAAAATAATATAATATCTAAGTTTCAATGTGTATTTTAGAAATATAATAGCATTTTAGATCTGATTTTTTCATTGCAATACATTTTGCATAAGTATGTGGTTAGGAAAAGGAAAGTTACATGTTTGTTATATTGATATAAAGTCAGCATTTGATTCCGTAAATAGAAATCTGTTATGAAACCTTCTTGCTGATCTAGGCTTGAACAACAAGATATTATCAATAATAAAACTTTGCATACTGGCACTACAGCTGAAGTAAGATTTAGTACAGATGGAGCTCTAAGGAGGAAATACTAATATACGAGGAAGTTAAGCAAGGGTGCTTATTGGTGCCCATTCTTTTCAATATTTATATAGAAACATTAATAAAAGGGCTACAGGAGATTGAAACATTTCCACCAAATCAACAACATGAAAGTTAGGTTAATGTTGTATGCAGATGATGCAATACGTTTATCTCAAACCCTGGTGGGGCTCAGAAGAGGACTTAATAACATCATGAATACACTGAGAAAATTAGATTTGGAATTAAATATTGAAAAGCAAAAATCATGGTATTTGGAAGCAGAGTTAACAATCCCAAAACATAGTGTATTAATGGAAAAAAATTGAGCAAGTAATGGAATATAAATATCTGGCCAGTTCTATTTGAAAGAAATCTCACTTGGAAAAACACCTAAACGAAACAAAAAAAAGGCACATAAAACAATAAAAGCAATAGGATCATTTGCTTATAAGTTTGCCAGTAATTCTTTTTAGCCCTGAAATCTACCTTTGAGGCAAAACTCTAAGCCAGACACTATATGGATCTGAGATATGGGGTCTGGATATTTCAATAAAAAGCAGTAACATAGAAACAATACATATTTTTTTATTAGAAGCTCCCTGGTCTGCCCGGTGATTGTCCATCCTCTTTTCTCAGACTAGAGACAGGTATGCCTTCAATAGAAACAAGGATTATGATAAGAATAATTAAATTCTTCAAAGGATTATAAAAATGGAAGATTCACAATTGCCAAAAATGTGCTGGCTTGAATATTTGAGGAACAAAACATAAAACAACACGAGCAATGTTGGTTTAATGTATTAATCTTGGAATTAAAGAAACTAGGCTTAGTGAATTTATGGTCAGAAAGGGCAAGTGCCAGTACTGATATTTATGTGAATTAAGTGGTTTAAAGGACACATGATATAGCAAAGCAGAAAGACATGGAGAATCTGTGTATTATAGGTAGTAACACATTATACTCAAATATAAAGTTAACCTTAGAGGAGAAACTTATTTGTTACTCTGTGAACATAAAATACATAGAAACTTGTTGAGTAATCTCAGACTGAATGTACTTTGTAGGTTTCAAACTTGGCAATCAAAACAACATAATAAACCTAAGTGTACTTGCACTGTAAATAACAGTAAGCCATTTGTGTTGCATATTTTACTTGATTGTAAAGTTTGTGTGAAGAAAGGAACAGTGGATATTTCCACTATTGAATGTAAAGAGATCTCCATGATATGGATAAATGCATTTTTCTGCTGAAACTGGTTAACATCAAAAAGGTACTGTATTGCAAAATTTTTAATGGTTGTACAATATCACTTTGGTGGCAAACTTTGGAAATAATGTAAGTACTATGGATGATGGTTATAAAAGGAAATGTGATTTTAAGTAGTTGTTATTTGTGTTTGTATAGATATTGTACATTTCTTTTTGGTGTTTTAATAACTGAATGTAACAAATTCAATGGAATTTTAATACATTTTTCAAATAAAATTGAACTGAACACACATATATGTTTGATACAAAGAAGAATTTCTGGCTCATGAAAGAAGAATCTTCTTTTGTAAGCTAACATTCTTCTTTCATGAGAAAAAATATCTTTTTAGAATATTTTTATTAGGTCTTAAAGATTAAATCTTAATACAAAATGGAAACAAACAAACAAAAAAATGAAGCGATAACAGAAATATTGCAATCCATATATAAGACATAAGCAGCAAAGAACCAGAAGACAATCCGATAAGCTTAAACAGTGAGCATAGATACACTTAAGGGCCTTGACAAATAGTTGCTTGCTCCATTGATCTACTACAGTGTTGTAAATATTCCAAAATGTCTATCAGAGGCAAAGAAGTCTCTATTATAAAGATAACTTAAGAAAAATTGTTTCCAAAATACTTTGGAAAGGACCTATCTATATTGCCATGTTTCCAGTTTTTTTAAATAATTATTTTTACAGATATGGCATTTGCTTTAAAGGGACAGGAAATTTGTGCTAATTGAAAGCAGCTAGTAATTTACCTAGTAACAAAAATGAAAACTTGCCTCCAATTGAGCTTATATTTAACTGTACTTGAATAAACACTGATATGAAACACTGCATTTTGAATTGTTTTCTTTTGATGGACAACATTCTGCCTAGTTCTCTTCATGGAACCACTAATTTGGAGTTTTTACTATGCCACAGTTTGTGTACAGAATGCTATGCATGAGATATTGTCTTATCAGAACCATGCTCAGAGTTCTGTCCACAAACTGTGACATAGTTAAACTTCCAGATCACTGGTTCCATGAAGAGAACTGTAACAGAATGCTGCCCTTAGAAACAAAACAATGCAAAATGCAGTTTTTCAAATCACCTTTATTCAGGTACAAGTACAGATGGATCATTTAGACTTATGGATACCAATTCTGTAAATGGAAACATTATAAACCACTGCCAATTCATAATCATTTCCTGTCCTCTTTAATTAGTATCCAGTCTTCATTATTCAGCCTTCTTTATTATATAATTCCAAAACATTGTTTTAAAATTGTCGAATATTGCATATTGACTCCCAGTTGTCTCAGTGAAGTAAAGGAGTATTGCCATATTCCTTTTATGTAAGTACATTCCCAAAAGTATATTTCATATCTGTATTTGGTTCTTGGCAATGCCAATATTCAGAAGTAGGCTTGATTGACTGCTATCTTTTTAGTCTGTAAGGGTAATAGTCTTGTCTCGGATAGTTTGTGGTCATTTTAGCAGATAAAGCAGTTTCCCATTGTTGGCTAGCTTGTTCATGTTTAACTCAGCAGACCATTTATTACAATTTTACAATATAGTCTTTCATGGTTACTATGGAACTTTCCTATTACCCAGTTAAATATATTGTCAAATTTCTTCTGTTCTAGTTTCTTAACTTCAGTCTCCAAATTTGCTGCATTTGGTGCTCTTTCCTAATGAGAAAAGTCTTTTATCATAAATATATTGCATATTTGTCTATAATAAAAATATTCTGATCGCTCAAGATTATCTTTATTTTTAAGTTACGTCCACTCCAGTACCTTACCATTAGTCATAATGTTCTTCCATCTGGTGATACTTTTATTAATCCATTTCTTGTTATGAAGAGGCTTGCCTGCTACTGTATGGTGAAAATTGGATTCCTCAAATAATAGAACTTGGGATATACCAGGACTCCATTTTATTTTATTATGGAATTTTTTTATCTCTTTCTTATATTTTTAGTCACAACACTTTTACTTTTGTGTATAGAGTAGGAGTAAACCATATATTTTTTCAAGTCACAGTCATCCTTTTGAATTTCATGATAAACCATATTCTCAGAAACTACATTTTCATGATCTGAGTAAGCCCAGATCATGGATCTTTTCACTAAATATGCCATATAATAAGACCCTGCATCTGGAGATGCTAATCCCACTAGAGTTTAAGCAGACACAGTCTGGAACAGGCCACCCTTTGTTGTTTATTGTTCCAAATATATGTTCTCATTATTTTATTTAATTTCTTGAGATATGCTGACAAGACCAAGGCAATGCTATTTGGGCCAAGATCCCTGGGATTTGACAGGTCTCATCTCTCCTTAACCTCACTCTCTGGTAAAGCCATTAATGTAGTCCCCTGCCCAATATACTTAGGCCTCACGTTGGATCAGAATATCACATACAAGGAACACGTGGACCAGGTCACCAGGACCCTACATCGGAAACTTGGCACCCTGTACCGACTCAGGGACCAACTCATCCCTGAAGCCAGGCTCTCCATAGCTACCAGTGTTCTTCTACCCAACCTGACCTTTGAGGCCCCTATTATACAGGGCATGGCTAAACAAGAGATTACCAGGATGCAAACCCTACATAATAAAATAGCTCATTTCACAACCTTAGACCACCCAAGATGTCACCACTGTGACACTTTGGCCAATCTTCGTTGGCCCACATTGGTCACTGCCTCCAGCACCCTTTGCTCATCCAGGCCTACAAACCCCACACTCTGCCAAGCATTGCTGGGACCATAACCCTCAAACACAACCCAAGGAACCTAAGGACCTCAGATAGAATGCTATTAGAAGTCCCTCGGTAAGGACAAATGCTGGCGGAAGATTCTTTTCCTCCCAAGCAGCCTGCCAATGGAACAAGCTCCCTCCCTCCCCAGGTCCAGGCCTCTTCCTCACTCATGAACTTCCGCACCAGGCTTAAGTCCCATCTGTTGACCTCAAGCGCATGCCACTGTCATGGCACTTAAAGCTCCTAAGGTACTCCCTCCTCTCCAACTCCTGTCTCCTAGCTTAACCTTCCTACTACCTGCCTTATACAGACTGCTCCCAGAGGCCACATGTAACCCTGAATAAACTATATGCAAAAGTACTACCAATTGCTTACATATCATGATGATAACCATGCCTGTACCCATGCCTGCATCCACTGCTTTTCTTTTACCATGCCTGTAAGCCATGCCTGTATCCACTGCTTTTCTTTACCATGCCTGTAACCATGCCTGTATCCACTATTTTTCTTTACTGTAACCACCTCATGATGTAACTCACAATGCCTCAAATGTTTCTTATGTCCTTGTTCATTCTTATAACTTGTATTGTTATCCCGGTCGTCCCTGAAAAAGGGATCTTCAGGGCTCACTGGGTCTACCCAGTCACCAAAATTTAATAAATAAATAAATGTTGTCTGGAGATTCTACTAACAATGCCTAAATATATTTGAAAAATGTGGAATATCAGCATTTTTAAAATTAGTATTTTTACCCCACAAAGATAACTGAATTCTATAACAGCCTTTAAGTTTCTCTTGTAAGATTGTTAACTTTTGGCTGTAGTTTAAAATTGAAGTTTTCTATAAGGAGAATGTTATTATTATTCCTAAGTATTTCATACCCTCATTAATTATTTTGGCATTGTATGTTTGTTGCAAACTACTAATTTGTTTTGGTGCTAAATTAAAGGTGATCATTTCTAAATTAAGTTCAATAACTTTATATCTTGCCACTTGAGAGAAAGATGATATAACTTTCTTAAGTTTAGATAAACTTTCATGGGAGAAGTCAGCAGGAGCAGAATATCATCTGCATAGGCTTTACTTTTGTCTCAAGTTTATTGGGAATAATCCCAGGTATTTTATTATTTTCTTTAAGTTCTAATAATAATACCTCTACTGCCAATGTAGATCATGTGAAATTGGTCTTCCTTGATGCACCTTCTATGTAATGAAAAAAAACCGTTTGAAAGTTGATTATTAAATTTTATTTTTATTTTGGATTTTGCATAATGTTTTAATCCATGTTATCAGTGTAATTGGGAAACCCTGACATTCTAGTATGTAAAATAAAAATCCAACTCCAGCATGTCAAATGCTTTAGTGATATCGAGGTATAAGAATATCACTTCTATGTGAATATTCTTTTCAAGATATTCTACTGTATAAGTAATTGAGTTTCATGGATCCCTGTATGTATTAATCTAGAAGGATAAAACCACTTTGATCACTATGTAGTAGTTATAGTAATAGTTGAATAATATGGTTATGTATTATTTTTATAAATATTTTGTAATCTATGTTTAAAATTGCAATAGGTCTGTAATTGGAAATTTGTTTGGGATGTTTCCCTGATTTTGGAAGGACAGTTATATAAGCTTCACTATGGGAGTCGGGTATCATACTCTTAATTTGGATTTGTTGGAAAATAAATTCAAAATGAATTAAGCACCTTCTAGAATGACTGATAAAATTCTAAATCAAACTCACCCAATCCAGAACCTTGGCTCCTTTCTATTGAATTTATAGTACTTTCTTTTTCACTGCCAGTTACAGGCCTTTCCAACATTGCTTTCCTTCTTCTGCTAAGTTATTTTGGTATCAGATTACCAAAGTAAGATCATTCTTGTGTTGAAGGGAAAATTTTTTATGTTCATTTTCATAATATTCTAGAAAAGTTCCATAATTTTGTCTTTATTCATTTGAATATTTTCCTGTTTGGCTTGAATTGCCACTATCTCTCTTTTTGTTACTCTTCACTTTTTAAATGATCTGGCTAAGACTTTTCCTGCTTGTTCGCTCCATATGTACCAGTTCCTTTGGATTTTAACCAGCTGTTTTCACATTATAAATCTCTGTATTTTCTGTTAGTTTCATTAAATTGATATATTCCTCTTTTTTATCCATTCATTTTTAATATCTGATTCTAATTCTGCCAACCTCTCCTCCATTTCCCAAAGTTTTATACATAGAAACATAGAAATTGTTGCAGATAAGGATCACTGAGCCCATCCAGTCTGCCCGTAGGCCCTATACATTGTATGCGCCACTAATCCTATGTGATCAGTAGCTTGTCATCACACCCTCTCCTCTCAGGCTTCCCTTGCCTGCCCTAAGCATGCTTAAACCCCTCCACTGTGCTTGCCCCAATACCTCCTGTGGCAGACTATTCCATGTGTTGACTACCCATTCTGTGTAGAAAACTTCCTCACATTACCTCTTAGTCTACCCCTCCAACTTCATATTGTGCCCCTGGTTCTAGTACTTTTCCTACTTTGAAAAGCCCCCTGCCTGCACCTTATTTATGCCCTTAAGGTACTTGAAAGTTTCAATCATGTCCCCTGCTGTCTCCTCTCCTCCAGTGAGTGCATATTACGGTCCCTTAGTTTCTCCTCATATGTTTTGTGGTATAAGCCCTGCACCATCTTTGTTGCCCTTCTCTGGATAGTCTCCACCTTATCTATGTCTTTGCACAGGAGTGGTCTCCAGAACTGCATGCAATACTCCACTTGAGGCCTTACCAATGTTTTATACAATGGCATCACCACCTCCTGCCTCCTGCTAGTGATACCTCTGCCTATGCACCCCAACATACCACTGGTCCTCTCTGCTGCCTTTGTACACTGCTTTGATATCTTAAGGTCATTATTCTTCCCTCAAAGTCAGCTTGAATGTCTATGACTATTCCCTTGAAGTTTTTTAATAGAATAGCCTTTCTTTGTTTCTCCAGGAGGCTTCTGATATAACTAAATCTCTCAGTCTTGTTTGAATACATCACAGAGTTTGACTATGTCATCAGGACCTATATTGTTGTGCCCCCAAAATTCCAGACACCTATCTCAATGTTATTTATAAAAGAGGGGTCCTTTAATAAATTTTAGGTCATCCGACATAGAGCTAACCTGTTTTGTCCCTTCAGTCCAAGTAGTAAAAGACTCAGGATTGTGATCTGATATAGTCATCATTTCTATATTGGCAGAGAAATAATTACAGTCTATTATTAATTCCTTAGATATCAATATATAATCTAGTCTCGACCAGGTGTTAAATCTAGCCAAAATGAAATGTAAATTGTTTTTCTAAATGGTGGGTTTCCTCCACAAATCCATAAGATTATTAGTGGACATAATATTCTTGAACATTATCTAGATTCATACTTATCCCAGTTTTTCAAGGATATGGATTTATCTAAAGTACCATCATGTAAGCAATTCACGTCTCCACCTAATATCCTATTGTCACAACCCCAGAGATATAGCATTTTATTTATTTCTGCCAAAATTGATGCATAGCCTTGAAAAGGAGCATAAATTGAGCCAATAGCTATCTCAAGTCCTACACATTTTGTTTTAATCATAATTATTCTTCCCTCAGAGTCAACTTGAATGTATAGGACTATTCCCTTGAAGTTTTTATTTTAATAGTATAGCCACACCTTTATTTTTTTGGTCAATGAATGGGAAGAATAAACCTGCCTGACCCAGCCTTTTTTTAATTTTGCAATATCAGTCTTATTTAAAAAATCTCTTTTAACAGAGCTATATCTACTTCTAATTTTTAACTTATTTAAAATTTGATATCTTTTTATGGGGAGTTTATGTATTCGTTCCACATAACTCCTTTTACAAGACTATGAATATTGATTTGTAATACATCCAGCATACCTTGCCCACCAGTTATCATTGTACCACACTAAAAAGAAGAAAAATAAAACTTATGAATTTATTTCTGTTGCACCTCAAACTGCCTAAAAAAATACCCCATCCTTCCATTGTTCCCCAGTGTACCACAGGAAAAAGAATGGAAATAGAAGGCTGCAAATGTATTCCTGTTACTCCTCATACCACCTAAAGAAGAAACAAGTAACCTCCCATCCCTCCTTGTCCCCCCACAAAGCCAAAAACATCATTCTGGTGACATTCCATTACCTACTAGGTGCACTTGCAGTAGCAAAGGTTATTTGTTACAAGCAATTTCACAAGGTGGTGCCTCAGGAAAGCTGTGCCAAGCATTTGAATACAAAGGTGAGTTTATTGAACAGCCACTTGGATGCTGACAAACAATGCCCCACAAACTGTTTGTGAATGTCCAGTATCCAAGGTGGGCTGTTCAATAAGCTTCACCTTTGGGGTTCTGAATGATCTATCATCACCTCCATAATAAAGTGGGACACAACATACATGAGGAAACATCATAATCAGAAAGCCCACCTGGCCACAACATCGGCGGTGCAGAATACATTAAGAGCCCATCCTCCACTTTATGTTTCAAGTCCCACAGTGCCAGCAGGATATGTGGGGACAACAGGGCACCCTGGCAATACAGCATGGGCAGGCACGATGACAGGTGCACAATGACCTGACGCCCCAATCCTCGTGCCTGCCCCCACACTATAAGTGCAGCATCAGCTGTTCCGGAAGCCTCAGCCAGTGTGTGACTCCACTAATGCACAATGGCATATAGCTAATGATTCCTATCATATTCTGGATCCCCATTGTCCTCTGACACAGAAGTCTCCATTCCCGCTGGCGAGGTAGGCACCGGATTGGCCGTCAGTCATTGTGTGCCTTTCATTGTGCCTGCCCTTGCTTCATTTCCAGGGTGCCCTGTTGTCCCCACATGGTCTTGCTGGCACCATGGGACTCTAACAACACAAAGGCAGAGTGGTGGCCGCGGTATTCTACACCGCAATGTTGTGGTCAGGTGGGCTTTCGAATGCGATGTTTTCCCTGTGATGTCGTGTCCTGCTTTATTATGCAGGCGTTGTTATCAGCTTGGAACTACCTTTTGCATTAAAATGTTTTGAGCATTTTGTCTTTGACTGGAGTGCCATGCCACTGTGCACTGCTTATGAGAGGTTATTTGTTCTCTCCCATTATAAAATATTCCACAGCTGTCTTAACAAGAGAAAAAAGGGAAGAGAGGGAAAGCGAGAGGAGCAAAAAAAAAAATAAAAATAAAAACAAACACCAATGTTTAAAAACTGCATTAATTAGTTAAAAATATATTTGGCAAGTGAATGTTCTGCTTCCACATAATTTGCTGTAGTTACAATTTTTCCTTTGTAACCATAGTTCTTTAGAAAAGTCCTGCTTTGCTGAAATTTTATTGCCTTTGAAAATGAAGCCTTTATTATCCTGAAGCATTTTAAGGGCATGTAATTCATCATCAGATTTCAGAAATTTAAAATCATAGGTCTTGCAGAGTCAGTTCCAGAGAGAAATTTTGTATCTCTAACAAATGCACTCAGTCAATCAAGGGGACATCCTTTTCAGTCTTTAATAATTCTTGGAATGGTTGAAAGAGTAATTGATTAATAAGTTGTACTTTTCTCATTTTGGAGCCATACCAAAAAAGAAAAATGTTTTTCTTTGTGATCTGTTTTCAAGATCATCCAGTTTGTAAAATTAAGTTGCAGCTTTTTTTTTTTACATTTCTTCTTTTTAGTGGCTTTAGTGAATCATCCATATCAGATTGGTGCATTTCTAATTCATTTAGTTTTTATTTCCATTTCTAACTTGGATTCCACATTATTCAAAACTGATTTAACTTATTCTAGGCTTGCAGGTAGATTTTTAAAGTACTAAAATTGTGATGAATTTCTGCAATACTGTTTAAAATTGCACAGCCCATGGGGAGGGGTCATCTTCTTCCACTTTTTTATCTGATGGTTTGTTTCTTTGTAATGGTAGGAAAATATCTTGCAGTGGTTCAGTGAGGTTATTCAGATTAAGATTGTTATGTGATACCTCCAGGTACGGTCTTTTCCACACCATCCTCTGACTGATTTAATTTGGTTGACTGATATTTTTATCATCTTTTTTTGTCACTTTGAGATTTAGAAGCCATATTAGTCGCTTGCTCTTTATCAGATTCTAGTTGTTTAAAATAATAAATGAGTCTGGACCAAGTGACTTTTTAATGATAGTTTGATTCCTTGAAGAGCTTTGGGTTTCTGTGCCTCTAGAAGTTTACCTATTTTTCTTTTCTACGGACCTTAATGGCTTGTTCAGTCTTTTAGATTCAATATATGAGAGTCCATTTATATAAGAGGCCTGAGTTTCTTTTGAGATCCCCTAAAGTTGAAATGTCTGCTTCTTTCTGCATTAACATGTTATTGAAGCCTTGTTATTTATTTTTTCTTCCTTCCTCTCCCCTCTCCCTTCTCTTCCTTCCTTTCTCCATATCTCCTCTCCCTGTTCCACACAAATTTGTCTTTAGTTTTCAAAAGAAAAGATTCAGTGTGTCTATAGGTTAATCAGGTGGAAGAACTTAAGTTGTTGTAACCAACAGTCACAATCAGTGCATCCCTTTTAGCCAAGGAATATCAATTTGCTTATCACACTATGTTAAGGATTCTTGCTATTGCAGTTCATCATTTGCTGGTACTCAGGAATCAGTCTTGAAAGGAAAACACTGGACTTATAAATTATATTGCTCCATTACCGTTGTTGCTCTGTTCCCATCTCATTTAGCTGAAGAACTGTGAGAAAGATAAAGTGGATGACTAGGTTTGCTGGCAAGGCACCTAGCTTCATCTGAGTTCTTTTCTTACAGGTTTGCTTGTAAGAACAGAGCAAAGAACCTTATCAGAACAAGGAAAAATACTAAGGCTTCTTTTGGCTAGGCAGATTTATTGTGTGTTATTATTTTCTTTTTGTACTCACAGGGGTTGTTACTGTTTGTTGCTAACATTTTACTGATTTATTTTCTCTGATTCAAATTGCTGTTGCAGTGTACTTTCTGCTACATTATTACAGGGTGAGCCTACAGGTTTGTGCTTACAGATTACTGCTGTAATCTTCTCTGATTCAAATTGTTTTTTTGCAAAGGTATATCTTCTGTTACTGCTTTATTTTCTCTGTAGCAAAGTGTTTTTACAGGTATATCTTCTGTGAAATTATTACAGGTGGTGCTTTACAGGTTTTACAGTTTTACCTATCATTAGGCTAAGCTTTCAGGGCTACTGCATTTGTTGTTGGTTGATTGTTTCTGCTCTTACCTCCTTGTTTCTTTTGTCCACAGTTCTTCTTTTTCAGCAGGGAAAGGGCACAGCCAGCCACCAGCATCCCAACCACCCCATGCTACACTCGTTTTATAGGGTAGCACAGTCATGACATTTCCTGTAGCAAAGCAGGAAGGGAGGATCAAGTGGTATCCACACAGTGACCTCATTTACAGGGGCATAAGTAATTTAACTTGTTATAACAAGTTATAAAAAAATAAACAAACAAAACACAAAATCAAACATTTGCTTCCATTTTCCTCCTTCTAATTACTTGGACCATGTTATAAACCCAGCAACTGATCTGGAATGGATATTATTAACTGCAGGCACTGTGGGACATTTTCTAAAGGGCAGTTATACAGGATTTAGGATGCTGTCCTACATGTTGGAGCATTGGAGATCTAAGGGCTCAGCTCCAGGCAGCATGGGTAGAGATTGTGCACCTCAAATCACATATTCAGGAGGAAATATATTAGAAGAACTGCCCGCCATTTTCCCAACATCCAACAGAAGCACCTCAACCGCATAGGGTAGTTGGTCTGGGAGGTTGGCAGGTGGTTAGAAGAGGTAAATTGGTGCCCCATCACTCAGTGCTTTCCAATGTATCACCTCCACAAACTATATAAAAACTAAAACAGGTATCTGCCTCTATCTCTGAAATCAAACAAGGGGCAGAGGACACTGCAGCACAGGACACTGCAAGCGCAGGAGCTAGCACAACAAAACTCACCCAAAACAGGGACCAAACAAAAAAAAAAACAAAAGGAAATCCAAAACACTTCTGATCATAGGAGACTCCATGATTTGGGGAGTTGATACCTATGGTAATGGTCAGATGTCTCCAGGTACATCAGCATGGAGAGACACTGACTACATTACTAAAACTGTGCAGGAAGCAGGAGAAACATAGATGTCCTGGTATACATAGGGACTAATATTCTCACCAGCCGGTCAGTTGTGGAGACCAAGAAACACCTGACCTGGTTGGGTGACAAACTGTCATCCATTTCATCCAGTATTTCCTTCTCTGAGATCCTGCTGGTTTGGGAGGGGCAGATGGATGGAAGAACAGAGAAGGGAGATAGGGGAGCTAAATATGTAGCTGAAAGGCTGGTGCCAGGAACAAGGACACAAATGTGTAGGTAACTGGCAACAGTTTTGAGTGTGAACATTCTTTAAATTAGATGGACTGCATGGTGGGGTCTGACCAGCTGTCTGTACAGAGGATAATAACTTCCTGTTTTCTACTGGTGATGCCTCCCTATGCATCCCAATATCCCCAGCCCTCCTTGGAGGGTGAGAAGGGAGAAAGGGGAGCTAAACATGTGGCTCAAGGGCCAGTGCCAAGAAAAAGGACACATTTGTAGGAACTGGCAACAGTTTTGGGAGTGAAAGTTCTTTAAATTTGATGGACTGCATCTGACTAAGGAGGAGTCAGAGCATTGGGGCAGGAGTTTGATGCCTTTGCAGAATATTTAAACTAGCAAATGGAGAGAGGGTGCAGCACCCAATACATCGAATGGGAAGAACACCCCTCCCACCTCAGCTAGTGATCAAACAGGAGTTCAGCATGTTTGTAGTTCATTTGCATCACCAGGTAAGGAAAAGGTCTGGCTCCCCATACGATGCAATGGGAAACACTGGACCCAACAACTAACACACTGAAATCTGGCCAATGGGAAATCATGTACACAAATGCTCACAGTCTGGAAACAAGATCCCAGACCTGCAGGCAACAATGACAGAAGCTAAACTGGATATAGTAGCCATTAGTGAGACATGGTTCACCAGTAACCACACTTGGGAGACTTCAGTACCCGGCTATGTACTGTTCAGAAGAGACCAAGGTGCAAAAGAGGGGTGGAGTGGCCCTTTATGTCAATAAAAATATCAAAGCTACAAAATTCAGAATACACATATGGAGCCAGAAGAACTGTTGATCACCCTGAAAACAGGAAATGGGACAGCCAGTATGAACTGGGGTTGTCTACAGGCCTCCAGACCAGAGGACATAGACACATTACTGTTAGAAGATATACAAAACATGACAGCTAAAGGGAGGTTCTGATAATGGGAGACTTCAGCATGCCAGATACAGATTGGTCAATACCAGCAGAAACATCCACCAGAACTAGACACATAGTGGATTCCTGCAGGGAGAGCCTCAAACAATTGGTTGAACAGCCCACAAGAGACAGGGCTATCCTAGATATAGTACTGATTAATGGGGAAAGGATCACAGATCTCCAGGTAGAAGGTCACCTGGGGCCAGTGACCATCAATGGTATGGGTTAATTTGGCCACTAGAACTAAATCATCTCATTCCAAGGCAAAAATATGGGACTTCAGAGGTGCTGACTTTGATAAGATGGCCAACAGAGTTAAGCCAGCCTGGTAAGAAGAAATACAGGTGAGGGGCACAAGTAAAGTGGGCAAGCATTAAGGATGCAATACTTGAAGCAACATCCCATTGTGTTAGAGAGAAAGCAAGAGCAAAGAAGGAGGAAACCACTTTGGTTCTCAAAACAGTAGCAGAAAAGGTCAGAGCCAAAAGGCTGGCCTTTAAGAAATATAAGGGAATGGAGCGGGACTAAGATAAGGAGGCATACCAAACTTCCCTAAGGGAAGCAGGGAAGGCAGTAAGGCAGGCAAAGGCCCAAACTGAGGAAACCTAGCATGAACAGTAAAGAAGGGGACAAGACTTTCTATAGATACATTAATGAAAGGAGAAAGTCTAGAGGGTGCTAAGATCAAAGGGATAAGGGGATGTGAGGAGGAAGACCAAGGAAAAGCATCTATCCTAAAAGATACTTCTGCTCAGTATTTAGTGAGGAGAAGGTAGGGCAGGCCCACAGCTCAGCACCATGGACACAGGGGAAGGGAGGTGTGCACTAGTCCCTTCACAAAAGAAAGAATTCTACAAAAGCTCACTAAGCTCAGGGTGGACAAGGCAATGGGACCTGATGGCATACATCCCAGGGTACTAAAAGAGCTAAGGGTGGAACTAGCAGAGCCATTATCAGAACTGTTTAGCGAGTCTCTGAGCACAGAAGAGGTCCCAGAAGACTGGAGAAGGGTTCATGTGATCCCGCCCACAAGAGTGGTAGCAGGAGGAGGCTGAGAACTACAGACCAGTCAGTCTTACCTCAGTAGCGGGCAAGATTATGAGGCACTCCTTAGGAAGGGATAGTGCAACATCTGGAATCCATAGGAGCACAGGATCCAAGACAGCATGGGTTTACAGCAGGAAGGTCCTGTCAAACTAATCTCATAGATTTCTTTGATTGGGTAACCAGAGTGGTGGACCAAGGGGAGCAGTTGATGTTGCCTACTTTGACTTCAGCAAAGCTTTCGATACTGTTCCACATAGAAGATTGATTAATAAGCTGGGATGCTCAGGGTGGTTCAGAAGTAGGTCAACTGGGTAACAAACTGGTTGGCGGGCAGAAAACGAGAGTGGTGGTAAATGGTATACAGTCAGAAGAGATGCAAGTCACAAGTGGGGTACCTCAGGGATCAGTCCTGGGGCCAGTCCTCTTCAATATCTTCATCAGTGACATCGCAGATGGACTGGAGGGTAAGGTTTGTCTGTTTGCAGAAGACACTAAGATCTGCAACAGAGTAGATGATCCATATGGGGTGGGAGAATGAGAAGAGATCTGGATAAACAGGCAAAATGATCAGAAGAGTGTCAAATGGGGTTTAACGAAAGAAGTGCAAGATCATAACTAAATAAGGAACTAAAATTCAATGTGGGGAAGTGCAAGGTTCTGCACCTGGGAGTCAGAAATCCAGGCCAGCGGTATACCCTGGGAGGAGACATGATTCAAGTCACAGAGGGTGAGAGGAACCTGGGGGTAGTGGTAGATATCAAATGAACAACTCAGAGACCTGTAGGAGGGCAGCAGCAAGGGCAAATTGGATGCTGGGATGCATCACCAGGGGATTACCTCCAGAAAGGTGGAAGTGATCCTTCCACTGTACAACTGCTTGGTTAGGCCACACCTCGAGTATTGTGTACAGTTTTGGAGACCACATTTAAAGAGGGACATTACACTCCTAGAGAGGGTCTGAAGGAGGCAACCAAAATGATCTGGGGCCTGCGGTAGAGGACCTATGAGGAGAGGCTCAAGGAGCTCGACATGTACACCCGGAGGTGAGGAGGGACGGGGGACATGATAAATATCTTTAAGTACATGAAAGGGATCAATAAAGGAGGCCCAGTCAGGGTGCTCCAAAGAAAGGAGGTGGGGCAATGAGAGGTCATGAGTGTAAGCTGGAAGGGGCAGGCTCAAAGGGGAGAGAAGGAGATGTTATTTCACTGAAAGGGTGGTGGAGCCATGGAATGCACTGCCCAGGGAGCTGGTAGAGGTGGAGACTGTGGACATATTTAAGAGGGATGGGACAGGTACAGGTGGTGGGTAAATCTGACCAGGCCCAATACAGGCAGAACATCTGGGACTGGGGATGATATACCTAAGGGGAGGGAGGACACCAAATCGGTCCTCAGTGTGGGTGCTGAAAATTGAGCAGACTCGAGAGGCCATTAGGCCTATTCTGCTTGCATTTTAGTATGTTAGTATCATGCACATAGGAAGAGAAACCCTGAAGCCACCTATAGGTTGGGAGGGAGTTGCTGGCAATCACAAGGGAAGAAAGAGACTTGGGCATCATCATCATCACAGATTATCTGAAATCTTCCAAGCAGACCACTAAAGCAGTAGGTAAGGCTAGAGGATGTTGGGGTGTATTAGTAGGGGTTCGCCAAGTCATAAGAGGAAGGTAATAGTCCCTCTTTACAAGACACTGGTTAGGCCCCATCTGAGTACTGTGTGCAGTACTGGAGTCCATCTGCACAAGGACATTAACAAAATGGAGGCAGTCCAGAGAAGGGCAACCAAAATGGTGCAGGGACTGCATCAGAAAACATTTGAGGACAGGTTAATGGAGCTCAATATGTATATCCTAGAGCAAAGGAGGGAGAAAAGTGATATGATTGAAACATTCAAACATCTTAAGGGCATTAACAAGGTCAAAGAATCTAACATGTTTCAATATAAGAAAAATAGCAGGACAAGAGGACACAGCATGAGATTAGAGGAGGCCGATTAAGGGGTAATGTGAGGAAGTTCTTTTTCACAGAAAAGGTGGTGGATGCATGAACAGCCTACCTCAGGAAGTGGTGGATATGAATACAGTGTAGGGCTTCAAACAGTCATGGGATAGGCATAAGGGAGCAATACAGATGAGTATGAATAGATTGGCCATTGACAGAGTAAAAGCCTATGGCACATTCATAAGGTAGAAAAATGGGCAGACTGGATGGGCCTTGCGGTCCTTATCTGCCGTCAACTTCTATGTTTCTATGCAAACAAAGACCACCAGGACAGCTCAATTCACCTTAATTATCCATGCCAGGTGACTCAGCCAGTGTGCTTAATTTAACAAATATTGTGCATCATGACCTTTCGTAGAATTTAGAGGCTAGAAGAACACAATACAGCTTAAGGTTTTCACCAGCACAGAGGAGAGGTTTGTTCAGTATGCATTAATTTCTCCATGCCATTAGTCCATAGTTAAATTCTGGGAGGGACGCTGCCAAACCTTCTGACTGCCTAACCGCTGTGCATGCTTGTCCAAGTTCCTCCTCTCCCTCCAGTAAAAATCTTTTGTATGGCACCCATCTGAAAAAAAAAAAGAAAAACCATTGTAACCCCCACCAGCCCCTTGTTTAACCAGCAGGGCTTCTCCTCTCACACAAATGTCTAGGGGCAACAGAGAGGGGTGAGGGTTTACGAAATAAAATTTGACATAGAGAAACAGAGAAGGTGGCCACCATCAGGCTAGGTGGACCAGACGGTTATACAAAAACAGTCGACCAAGTGTGGCAACTACCTGGCACACACCTGGTGGGACCATTTACCATAGCCAGCAACCCAGGTCCCTGGGAGAAAACATTTGCTCTCAATTATGCTAGGTTTGCACTTCTGGACAGGGGCACCCAAGAAAATCCAGACACATGGAAGCAATAAGAATACTGTCAAAACCAGGTTGGAATTCTAGAGTGTGGCTTTACTCACATAACAAAGTAGGAATAAACACAAAGTGAAGATGGACCCTCACAGGGCTACATACTGGTATTGCAGATTTCTCCAGTGCACAGAAGTTCCTGAATTCCCATTTAGCATAGGATGAAAGAAACACAACAGTGAACTCTCTGGTTCTGAATTGGAGGTTGGCACAGTTGGCTGGACTAGTACTGTTCCCATTTCCCACGGGAATGAAAGTGGTACCCATGACCATACTGTGCACATCCAGGCTCAAATCTTCCAGAACCCTCTATACTGGGGTAAACTGAAGAAACAGAAATTCCAAACCCACATCTCGGGTAAATACTTCCGTTAGACATTGACCAAATACACTAAATGAAAATGTACTGGTGCCCAAACTGAACCGGAGAGGTAAACTGGTTACTCCAGATGGAGGTCTCCCATCTTTTGCTCCCAAGTTTATACTAGGCCATTCATTTGGTTAATAACACCCACACAGAAGAACATTTGTAGTTGTTTTAAATGTTTCTCACACTTAACAATCTACGGACACACCCCTGGTGTCAAGGATAAAAGTTCTGTACTTGGACAGTCACATTCTTGGACTCCAATGTAGGCAGACAACTTTACTTAGAACTGGGTGACACAGTGTCCCATTATCAGAGAAATTCACCCAAGGTATTGCAGATGCCCTGGGCTGACACAGAAAAAGGGCTGTACTCACAACAAATGAAGATGTACAAGGCAGCTTCCCAGCCAAGTGGATTAAGAGGTTTGCCCCGTAATCCTGGGAGTTCACCCTATCCCTCCTGGGATGGGGCAAGGGAAACCTTCTGGTACAGGTCTCCACCACTTCAGAAAACTGTCTTCTTTGTTCTTCTTCTAGGGTGAGAACAAACTACCACAAAAAAAAAGGGTAGTCTTTGTCAGAGCTAATCTGATGAGCTGCCCATCAGCTGTAGCCTCCTCTTTGAACTCCACTCTACTATCAACTCACTGAACATTCCAATTCATTCCAAAACCAGCTGAGACTGTGGCTTATGCTGATGCTAAAGTTCTATGATTACATCATCACTCCAGCTCAGCTGAGCCTGAAGCCAGAGTGTGACAGTGTGAAACCCATTTACCTGGCATTTCAGCTGCCTTCCCTGCCTACCACTGATTCTAACTAGGATTCTAGCAACCCCATGGAGCAAGGGGTTACACCCACCCTTAGCCAGAGAAAATGACTGTCCCCAGTCATTACCTACCTGGCATCGGACCATCCTACCCTATGTGCCACCTACAGAGAGGGTGATCAGGCCTTCTCCTACCATGTGGCAGGCACAGGCAGGCAACACTAAGGGCCCAGAGGCCATTGGCTGATGCATCAGCCTCTACACTATGATCTTACTATGGATAATCAGTGGCTTTGGAAGAACTGTCCTGAGCATGTCTCTAACAGACCAGAGTTGTGACCCCTACTGTAGAGCAGGATCACAACTTGTCTACCCCCTATCCCTCTAGGAAAACCTATCTAACCAAAACCTACCCAAAAGGAACCTCCCTCCAACCCAGGGCACCTGTAAACCAAACCAGAGCTAACACTTTAACTAAGCATTACACTCCCACTATCCTCCACGCACTAACACCTGTGGAAGGAAAACTGTTAATACCTGTTAACCGTACAATTCTACTAAACACTCTACAATAGCACAATAACTCAGCTGAGTTCCACATTCTCTTCTGGTCTTTCTTCTTTCTTCTTTCCTAGGAACCACCTGAAAGAAAAAGAGACAAAACACACCCAATTCTACAAAACACACAGTATGACCACAATAAACCCCTCCATCAAAACACTGGACAATCCCAAAAAATATTTTTAGAAGAGTAGAAAAGTAGAAAACAGTAGAAAATCTCTAACTTTATGTACAATACACCTTTTGGGGATGGAATGCCCTAAATTTCCAAACCAGTGAGAGCACTGGTGCTTGAAGGCATGAGGTCCATAAAAGAGTCTCTGCTGGGCAGGAGCCCACTGAAGCACAGTTCTTGAAGTACTGTAGTCCAAAGGGAGAGTCTTTGTGGACAGTTCAACAGTTTGAAGTCTGCCAGGTGTAGGATGTGTATTGCAATGTCAATAAGTAAGAAAAGTCTGAACTTACCAGTCCCTTGAAGAACAAAATGGGCATCACCTACTTCTCCAGCCGAAGATTCTCCCTGGCAGCATTTTTCAGTTACAGCTGGGCAGAAATCTTCTGGAAAACAGATGCTGAACTGGCAACTGCTGGGCCAATGTAATCTAGCAGATGGAACTTTGGAACAGGAAGAAACAGCTGGGTTGATGTCATCTGAAATCCCAGGCGATGAATCAGGAGAACAGCTGGACTGATGTCATCTTGGCTATCTGTAAGACCAGGCGATGAAATTGGAAAGGCACACTGTAAGGCTGACGAATCTGGACTCACTTTGGATCCTGGAAGACCAGTCTGGTGGAACAACATGGATGCAGCAATGGCTGGATGGCAGACACTTGCTACCACTGCTCTGCTTCCCTCTGGATAGGCACGGGCATAGTCTCAGGAGGATGGTACACTTGAGGGTAGTACCACTCTGGGTCAGGTGCATGAACTATGACTCCATTTGGGCGTACATAATCAATGAAATGGAACGTCTCTTTCCTGTGTTGTCCACAATCTGCACAGTATCTATGAACAATGTCCTGCCCAATTTCCAAAACTGCAGTCTATCTCTTATGACTTTGTTTCTGACATAACAGGTTGCACCTGGATGCATATTTAGGCTTGTCTCCTCCACTAGCCAGGCTCTCATGTTTTGCTCAATCTCCTCCCAGACTCTCCAAGGAAAAGTAGGAAAGGATCACCCATAGATGTTGCTGGCCTTCCTACGAACCAGTCTTTCCTCCTTACTGCACTTCATCAGTACCGACCCTCAGCACAACTTGGGAGTGGCCAGTCCTGGTTCAGCCAGTGTCGCATACTCAAAGCAACATAGAACTTGTCCCTGACCACGTCTGAGGGCAAGGTTGTGGGATCACCAACTTCTTCTTCTGGCTCCTGCAAGGCAAGATCTTGAGGTCACAGACTGGGACCCTCAACAGAAAGATACATATCTGCCTCCTCCTCTTCCTCACTTAGAATTTGGGCCCAGGAGTGAGCAGTCATCCTCACTCCCGAGACAGTCCACTCTTCACTGGGCACAGTGGTAGATGCCTCCCATTCTAGAGTCTCTGAACCTCATCCTCTCCAATGAGGCTAGGGTTAGGATCCTCTCCATGGATCTACTGACACTCCCTCCACTGTCCATCTGTGACACAGGCATGGAAACATCACAGGAATCTGCTCTGGCAGTAAATCTACACTCTCTTCCTTTGTGCCACACTCTGCTGCCCCCAAACAGGTTCAACCTGGTACTGCATGCTGCTACATGCAGGGTTTTCTACTTTTGTCCAAGTGGGAGCTAAATGAATTCATGATGTTCTAGACAGACCTTGCTTCTCTAAACACCCTGAACAGTGAGGAATCAAAATACATCCCTTCCGGCATTGAGGCACATTATGCATACTCTCACAGGGTAGTTGGGAATCACAACATGAGGAGGCAAACTTCCACCGTAGAAACATTGCTCAGTTTCTTTAAGCTTGGCAACCTCTCAGCTATCATAGCTCTGGCATGATCCAGGTAGCAGGATGGTCCCGAAGCCATGTCTGTAAATAAGCACATAAAAGTTCATTGTTACTACTGAGTTAACTATACTCGGAACAGTCTCTCAAAATGGCTCCCTGCTGCTGTATTTACAGTACTGCCCCACCCTGTAATGGCAGCGGCAGCACTCTGATGCATCAAACGTTGTCTCTGGCTCAAACTACTATATATCCGACCTTGCTGCTACTGATTTTAGCTCAAACAGACTTATTGCACTGCATTTTCTCTTCTCAGCACACTTACATGATTTTTTGACTTTACAATTAGCAGTGAATCACTATTTACACTTTGCCTAAAGTAACTAAAGTAACCAAAAGCCACAGCATTTCTTCACAGAATTGTCTGTCTAGTTGCATTGGTTTACAACATACAGTCTCTCACTTGCTTAGAAAAATATTGCTGCTGCTGAATTCACAATACATGCTCACAGTCTATGCAAAGGAATTTTGTTTGTTGTGTTTCAGGCTCCAATTACAGCCCTTCTGTTGCAAAACAATCACACTGTTCACACATAAAACCAGCTGGCTTTTGAGAAAATTACAACACAGTTTGAGCTCAGTTTGCTGAGTGGTACTCACTGAATCAGTAGTTGGCTTTCTCCGATAGAAAATTTGACCTAAAGCCAATCCTGGAAGGCCTCATGGTTGAAATGGGCTGGCAATCCTGCTGATTGTCACTTCTGACACCTCGCTTGCTTCCCAGTCAGTCAGACAATGGATTGAGCCCAAATTAGCACAGAAAGTCTGTAGTTCACAGAATTTAGAACATTTACTGTCACCGTGGTGATTCTCCTGGCTACCAGCTCACTACAACTCGCTCTTCCTCTCGAACACTGGGCCCCACTCTGAAGCTAGGTAAGGTGTGGACTGATTGCAGTCTCTAATCACTCGATGCCATGCAAATGAGACTCTCTTCTCTTCTCATCCTCTTCCTCCATGGCGATTGTCGAGCAGGTAAAATTTAAATTGCAAAACAACTTTTTTTCAGCTGACCTTTTCACGCGGGTGTGCCATTTTGAATCATTTAACTTGGCTATTTCTTTAGCAACTCCCCAGTTCACACAGCAAGCATTTGAAACTGTCAGGGCACAATTGTTTTGTTGTTTCCTAAAGTCCACAATACTTTTCTGTCACAAACTTGAGAAACTACGCACTGTAAATGCTCTCTTTTGATGCAGAACAAAGGCACACACAATTCGACTTTACAGCTCCTTGGTAAACGATGGCACAACACAGCAGCACATGAATAGCAAGCACACAGTGACTCATATGGATGGCACTACTCTGGGCTAAATCCTTCTCTGCAAACTTCAGTTTTGGGTGCCAAACTGCCAGACAGGCAAAATACTAGCCATAACTTGAGCAAACACCTCTATGTTTTCTCCCAAATTCAAAACACATCGACGATCGAGCTCCCCATTTTTGTAACCCCCCATTGGCCCCCTTGTTTAACCAGAAGGGCTTTTCCTTTCACCACAAACGCCTAGGGGCAACAGAGAGGGTGGGGTTTACATACGTTAAAATTTGACATATAGAAAATGGAGAAGGTGGCCACCATTAGGCTAGGGGACCAGACGGTTATACAAAACCAGTCGACCAAGTGTGGCAACTACCTGGCACACACCTGGTGGGACCATTTACCATGACCAGTAACCCAGGTCCTGGGAGAAAACATTTGCTCAAAATTATGTAAGGTTTGCACTTCTGGACAGGGGCACCCAAGTAAATCCAGACACATGGAAACAATAAGAATACTGTCCAAACCAGGTTGGATTCTAGAGTGTGGCTTTTATTCACGTAACAAAGTAGGAATAAACACAAAGCAAATATGGATCCCACAGGGCTACACATACTGGTATTGCAAATTTCTCCAGTGTACAGAAGTTCCTGAATTCCATTTAGTATAGGATGAAAGAAACACAAACACAGTGAACTCTCTGGTTCTGAATTAGAGTTTGCACACACAGCCGGATTAGTAATGTTGGCATTTCTCTGGAATGAAAGTGGTACCATGACCACGCAGAGCACATCCAGGCTCAAATCTTCCAGAACCCTCTATACTGGGGTAAACTGAAGAAACAGAAATTCCAAACCCACATCTCGAGGTAATTACTTCCATTAGACATTGACCAAATGGACTAAAATGAAAATGTACTGGTGCCCAAATTGAACCCAGAGAGGTAAACTGGTTACTCCAGATGGGGGTCTCCTACCTTTTGCTCCCAAGATTATACTCGCCATTCATCTGGTTAATAACACCCACACAGAAGAACATTTGTAGTTGTTGTTTTAAATGTTTCTCACACTAACAATGTATGGACACACCCTGGGTGTCAAGATTAAAAGTTCTGTAGTTGGACAGTCA
The DNA here is from genome assembly GCA_016271365.2 of Neoceratodus forsteri. Taxonomy (NCBI): domain Eukaryota; kingdom Metazoa; phylum Chordata; order Ceratodontiformes; family Ceratodontidae; genus Neoceratodus; species Neoceratodus forsteri. The sequence goes on from CM057453.1 coordinate 908,456,294, forward strand.
CATTCTTGGACTCCAATGTAGGCAGACAACTTTTACTTAGAAGTGGATGACATAGTGTTCCATTATCAGAGAAATTTACCCCATGGTACTGCAGATGTTCCTGGGCTGACACAGAAAAGGGTTGTACTCACAACAAATGAAGATGTACAAGACAGCTTCACCAGCCAAGTGGATTAAGGGATTTGCCCTGAATCCTGGAGTTCACCCCATCTCTCCTGGATGGGGCAAGGAAAACCTTCTGGCACAGGTCTCCTCCACTTCAGAAAACTGTCTTCTTTGTTCTACTTCTAGGGTGAGAACAAACTACCATAAAACAAAAGGGGTAGCTCTTTGTCAGAGCTAATCTGATGAACTGCCCAGCAGCTGCAGCCTCCTCCTCGAACTCCACTCTACTACCAACTCTCTGAACTTTCCAATTCATTCCAAAGTCAGCTGAGACTGGCTTATGCTGCTGCAAGAGTTCTATGATTACATCATCACTCCAGCTCAGCTGAGCCTGAAGACAGAGTGTGACAGTGTGAAACCCATTTACCTGGCATTTCACAAGCTACCTTCCTGCCTGCCACTGATTCTAACTAGGATTCTAGTAACCCCAGGAACAAGGGGTTACACCATAAAAATGATGCCCTGGAGAAAAACAATGCAAGTAACAACTAAACAAGGCGCGTTTAGTTTGATTGTGGATTTTGTTTTTGAAAACACCCGTAAAGTATGGTTTTGAGCTATCCCAAAATCCTTAGTGAAGCTTGTCTCATGAGCTAAATTTCTTCTTTTGTGAGGCTCATGAAAGAAGATTGTCGACTCAAGAAAGAAGATCTTGGCTCATGAAAGAAGATAGTGGGATTTAGTTTTTATTATAGTTCTTATGTGAGCTGACCTTCTTTCATGAGTCATGAAAGGACTCATGAAAGAAGAATCTCAATTCATGAGAAAAGATGGTGGGGCTTAGTTTTTATAGTTCTTTCATGAGCCGAACTTCTTCTTTCACGAATCACTTAAGAAAGCATGATAGAAGAAGGTTGGCTCATGAAAGAGCAATGAAAAAAGAAGTCCAACCATCTTCTTTCATGAGCTAAGATTTTTCTTTCAGTTTCTTCTGTGATTCATGAAAGAAGGTTGGTTCATGAATGAACTATAAAAAGAAAACTAAGTCCCACTATCTTTTCGTGAGCTGCCTGCTTGTCTGTCTGTCTGTCTGATATCTATCTATCTATCTATCTATCTTATCTATCTATCTATCCTATCTATCTATCTATTTTTATTTTTGTTAAGTGGACTGGGGTGTCCATTTCTGGTACCACTTCTCTTGCCCCCTCCCTCCAGGTGTCCCTCCCTTCCTTCAATATAGGTGGCAGCACCCTGGTGTCCATCCCTGGTGCACCAAAGATCATCCTGACACTGGGTGCTCAATCCCCAGTGTTAGCTTCTGCACCCCTACAATAGGGAAAACTGTCCCTGATCTTTTTTTAACCTGAAAAAAGAAAATGGTCCATCAGAGATTTGACCCCCAACAGCACCCAACCCCACCATGCCCCCCACTTAACACCCCCAATCACACCTCACTCACCTGATCATGTCCCATGATGCATTCACATGCATTCTCAATATGAAACATTCTGCAAACAGCCGACTTTATGACTTCTTGTAGCTGTTTATTTTATTTTGCACTTTGTACTTTGGATTATTACTGGACATGTGCTGTTAGTGTATTGAGAATTGTGATTTCAGTCTAGACTGTGTTAGTGCAGCTATCACTTACCATTTAATAAATTCAACACTAAAAAGCATTTGTTTGTTTTGGCTGCATTTTTCCAGCGAGGGCTCAGTACCTTTGACTGTTGATATAACCTACAGGGGATGGCTGCCCCATCCTACTGAGTACTGGCCCAGCACTGGGTATTGCAGTCCTTTCCCTAGAACCAACATTCTGAGTTACCCAAATTTTCCATGCACATGGGAAATTGAGTTTTGAGTTATAATTTCCTGTGTGCACAGGAATTGGAGTTGAGGGTCAGACACATTCAGAGAGCCACATTTTCTGTGTGCACAGGAACTTGAGTATTCATGTCACGATTTCCCATGTGCATGGGAAATGGAGTGTTAGGACTCAAAAAATTCTGAGACACAAATTGTTGGCAGGTAAGGCCTTCGGCCTGCCTAGTCTCCGCCTAGTACCACTAACAATTGTGCTCTATCATGCACTGCTGGTATTAGGTTGTACCCCCTGACTACCAGCAATCCTTTATCCTATCCCAAGCACGTTTAAAACCTGTAATCATTTCTGCCCCCACCACCTCTACTGGCAGGCTGTTCCACTTCTCCACCATCCTCTCTGTGAAGAAGTACTTCCTCACGTTCCTCTGAACCTCCCTCCCTCCCTCCAGTTACATCTTGTGTCCCTCCTCCTTGAGCATTTTTTCTTTTGGAATATAGTATTCTCCTGTAGTTTATTCTTCCCTGTGAGGTACTTAAATGTCTCAATCATATCCCCTCCCCTCTCTCCTCCTTGCTTGCCCTCCTCTGAACTGCCTCCATCCTATCTATGTCCCACATAGATGAGGCCTCAGAACTGGATACAATTTTGAGGTGTGGCCTCACTAATGTTCTGTATAGTGGAATTATTACCTCTCATTTTCTGCTGGTTTTCCCCTGCCTATGCATCCCAGCATGCTGTTTGCCTTTCCTGCCACCTTGTCACATTGCCTACCTACCTGGAGGTCATCAGAGATGATCACCCCAAGGTCTCTTTCTTGCTTAGAGCATGTTATTTCTTCCCCTCCCAAGTTGATATGTAGCTCCTGGCTTTTTGTTTCCTATGTGCATTATCTCACACTTTTCTGCTTTGAAACCTAGCTGCCAATCCCTTGATCAATCCTCCAGCTTCCTTAGAACTCCCTCATTCTATCCACTCCCCTCTTGTGTCCACCTTGTTGCAGAGCTTAGTGTCATCAGCAAACTGGCAAAATTTCCTTCCAGAGCCTATGCAATATCACTGATAAAGACATTGAAGAGGACTGGACCCAGCACTGATCCTTGTAGTACTCCACTGGTCACTCTACCTTCTGCAGAGTGAATGCCATTTACCACCATCCTCTGGGTCCTATTATCCAGCCAATTCTCCACCCACTTCACTACCTTCTTTCCCACCCGTGCTACCCAACTTGTTTAACAGCCTTTATGTGGCACAGTGTCAAAGGCCTTGCTGAAATCCAGGTAGGCCACATCCACCGCCCCTCCTGATCCACCTCCTTGTTACCCAGTTGAAGAACTCAATGATGTTAGTCTGGCATGACCTCCCTCCCATAAAGTCATGCTGCTTTGGGTCCTGTAGACCACGGACAACCAGGTGTTCCACTAGTCTTTCTTTTAGTAGTGTTTCCATGACCTTTCCTACTATTACTGAGGTCAAGCTGACAGGTCTGTAGTTCCCCACATTCTCCCTGTTTCCACTTTTGTATAGAGGGACACATCAGCTCTCCTCCAGTCCTTGGGTACCTCCTGTTTCCAATGACAGATTAAACAGTGTAGTCAGAGGTTCTGCCAACTCTCCTCTTAGCTCTTTCAGTATCCTGGGGTGCTCACCATCTGGTCCCATATCCTTATCAACTCTTATTGCTGCCAGTTCCCTGAGGACCCTTTCCTTTGGAAAGGGACATGTGCCCATTCCATGCTCTTCCTGCTCTTATCACTTATTGCTAGCCCATTTCCTGCCCCTCCTGTGTAAAAACTGAACAGAAGTATTTGTTCAGTATATCCGATTTCTGGTGTTCATCCTCAACACTACCCCATCCTCCTCTTTCAGTCTTACAATCCCTCCCTTGCATTCCAGTGTGTATGTATGACCAGCAGGGTCACTGATGTACCTGTAAAGGTTTTGTCTCCCAGCTGGCCCGGTGGTGCTGAGGTTGGGCACTGGATGCCACACCTTGTGCCATGCCGGCAACCTGGGTCGGGAATGACCTCAGGTCATTGGGGTGCTGGCACAGTGGGAGGGTGGAGTAGGATTGAGTGACTAACAGTAGTTCTCCTCTCCTTTCCTGGGGTGCTTGTTTCACCCCACCATAGTTCCACTGCCACTGCGTGAGGTCTGCAGCAGCGCAAGTGGGAGGCGGTTAGTCAGAAGGGTGCCTAGGAACACAGTGTCGCATGCCTCCACAAGCATGCATGTGCACATCTGAGAATGGGGGTCAGTGAAATGGGGAAAACCCACATAAATACATAATAGAAAAACAAAAGGTTTGTCTCCCTTACTGTACCACTGAGCTTGCTATGCATTCTTCTGTTTGTGTCTTCACTTTCCTAACTGCCTTCCTTGTCCCCTTTGTTTTCCTGGTACCTGTCCCTATCTCCTTCCTTCTGTGTCTTTTGTATTGCTTAAATTTTTTTTTTGCTTTAACCTTTTCTTTTATCTTCTTAGAAAACCACAGTGGCCTCTTCTTCCTCTTCCCTTGCTGACCTGTTTGACACAAAGTTGTGTCACCAATGAAATCCCTGTTTTGATCATTGCCCACTGTTCCTCTACTCCCTTCTGCTCCCCTACTGTGACCAGTGCTTCTTCTAGGCATTTTCACATCTTTCTGACAGAAGTTGGTGTGTATGTCTTATACCTGCAGCTGCAGAGGTGCAGACCCTGAGGGACTTGCACTTACAGCCAGATGTATATGTATGTCTTACAGTGTGCATGAGTACCTGTGGTTATAGAAATGCTAGCCCACAGGGTCTGTGCTTCTGCAAACATAAAAACTCTTGTAATTGGTGTATTGTGGATTTGCATCTGTGGCTGCAGGGACCTGTGCTTCTGCAGACAGACCTAGTGTTGTGATTTGAGTATTGTAGAGTTCTATCTGTGGCCAAGTGAGTGTATATTTTTCTGTGTGCGTGCTACAGATACAAATCTATGAAGGTAGCACATCAGTGCTACTGCATCTGTGCCATCTGGAGAAAGTTGTAAGTTATTTGTCTTACCTGTCCATGATTGCATGTATGGTCTTGTCCTTTTTGCTGCTTGGGGGTGGTTGGAAACCTTAACACCACATTCCTTTCTTTTGTGCTGTTAAGTTAAACTGTAACTGGTGTATTACTGCATTTTGCAATGAATATACTGTACCATAATGCACCCTCCTAACAGCCCACAGCCTTCTGCCTAAGCACCAGGTACAGGCCCAGCTAGTGCCTCATAGTGATACACTCTTGAAAGATAGAGATGTATGGCTTGCCACATGTTGCCAATAGAATCTGCTGTAGCTTTTTTCACACAGGACCCTATGGGCTCTATGAAGAAAATAAATCAAATCTGACTTTGTTTGCTTGGGGAGGGAGTGAGCATTAGGGGACAACTCCAAGAAAGACCCCACCACTGACTGACCAATATGCCAAAGACTTCCAAATATATATCTATATAGATATATATAGATATATATCTATAGATATATATATATAGATATATGTGTATATATATATATATATATATATATATATATATATATATATATATATATATATTACTTGGGAGCAGTCACGCCCAATAGTTAGGGTTGAGTAGGCACTTTAATGTTAAACCTGAAATGTTGCACTTTAATAAGTTTGTAACCATTACATGGATTTGCACAACATTTGGTATGTGCTGTCCTGTTGGATAGATCTCTTGATGTACCAAATTTTGTTTTGATTGGATTGGTGGATTTTGCTGCACATAGTGAAAAAACACTAAAATTCACCTTTGTGGCTGTTTTTCCTCATCACACTGTGGCCAAACAATTCAGAATGTTGGTCTGAATTTATCAGTGTATAAAGAGCTCACCCCAAAGTACAGGAAACTCATGGTTTGATGGAAAAATATTCATCCGTTACAAAGTTATTAAATTTTGAAATTTCGGGTTCTAAGCATTCCCAGTTCAGTCTTTTGGATAGCTGCATGGAACAAAAAGGATTTTGATCTGACAAAAGGATTTTGACACCTCACAAAAATTAACCTTAGAATCCCTTTTCATGAGAAAAAATTCCTTTTGGTCAGCCACCATCTTGTTTTTTTTCTTTTAGCCCAAACAAAATGTTATAACTTTGTCCAGGGATGTCTTCTGGAGGCATCCAAGTATGTGTCTTGTTCATATGCAATCCTTTACAGTGCTGTGTCTTTACCTTAATTTTATGTGGTCTAAAAATACTTATTTTGATTTTACAAATCCTGTTTTTGACTTGCTTCTGTTCCTTTTTGTGAGATGTCATAATACTTTTTGCATCATGAAACAGGATTATGACATCTCACAAAAGGATTACTGGCAGAGCCATCTGGTCAGAGAACTCCTAATCCTTTTTCACATGACAAAAAGGATTATGTCACCTCAATAAATAGGAACCAGTGACGAAAAAGGATTAGGACATCTCACAAAAAGGATAAAAAAATATCCTTTTTGTGAGGTGTCATAATCCTATTTTGTCAGCTGATTCCTTTTTTCATGAGTGTCATAATCCTTTTCATCCAGCAAAAAGGATTAGACTTCTCCTACCAGATGGCTCCAGCCAGTAATCCTTTTTCATCAGATGGATCCTTCTTGTGAGATGTCATAATCCTGTTTCATATCACAAAAGGATTATGACAACTCATGAAAAGGATGGCTTCAGAGCCATCTGGTCAGACAAGTTCTAATCCTTTTTGCATGATGAAAAATTATTCTGTCACTTCATGACAAAGGAACGGTGACAAAAGGAGTCGGTCAAGTCACGAAAAAGGAGTAAAAAGGCATCTCCTCTCACTTTACCCCCATTGTGGTGTTCTGCCACTTTACCATTTATCCCTGGTGTCTAGTGGTACCCCCACCTCAAACCCCATATCTTTGTTTCTAATTTCCCCAAAATGTCATGTTATTTTTTAATATTATTTTTACTGTGGCATTCTGCCACTTCTTGCCCTTTATCTCTGGTGTCTAGTGATACCCCCAGCACCAGTCTTCAAATTTTTGTCCCCAAAAATCATTGATGGTCTCTGGCATCCCCACCCTTCCAGGATGGGTTTCAGCTCTAAAATAAAGAAAACCATCCCTCATTGTCTTTTTATTTGTTACCTGTAGAAAAAGATCCATCGCTGATTGCTCCGCCCCCACCTGACCACCCACTGTGCTTGCACCTCCCACACCCCGTTGAGGCCCCACAGACCACTACTAACCTATGGAGATCCCAGGTTCAAGACCCACTCCACACGACTGAAGACACGTCTGTTGCTGGAACCAGCAACTGCAATATGAACTAAGGTAAATGTGATTCAATGTATTTCAAAGTAGGGGTCAACTTTTGGCCATAATGCAGCCATTTTGTTTCCTTTTGACCCCACATTTTCAACATGGTTGTTTGGGGACCCCACCTTATGAACAATATGATTGTCTTTAGGCAACTCCACTGAAAAGGTGATTTCATGGTCAGTTGGCAAAATCACCTTTCAGTGGGATTTGTGTAACGGCAGTCATATTTTTCATGAGGAGGGTCATAAGAAAACTATGTTGAAAATTTGGGTCAAATGAAAAAAAATGACTGTGTTATGATCGTTGCTATCTCACTATGCACACTCGTAAGTTTGAAATTTACTGTATTTTCACCCCATATTTTCAGCATAGCCTTACTATTACCGCACCTCATTTACAGGATGTGACACCTGTCATTTTCAAACTTTAGAAAACATAATATTTAGACACACAGCAGCTTGTATGTCATTTTCCTTTACAGATTTCTCCTCACTTTTATTTATTACTGAGGAAGTTACCACTCAAATAGGATCTTTATCCTTAGAGTTGATCTGCCCTAGAGCCAGCATTCATTCTAAAAATCAAATTTGGTGGGTAAACTGAACAACTGGCCACTAAAAGGTGGTCATTTTATGAAAAATGTGGATCATGTGCCAATTTAATAAATATTTTAAAACAAAATGATTAACTCTGGAACGTGATCTATATTGAAAAATATATTTTAGCATGCCTTAACTAGAAGGAAAAGCAAGTGTGAACTGTAACTTGAGTACAATAAGTGAAAGTACTGCTGAAAATTGGGCATTTAGCTTGGCATAAAATACTAGCAATGAATTTAACTTTAGAATCAGGGAGACATCATTTGAGAAGAAGAGACACAAATAAGACTGAAAAAGAAAACAGCCAAGAAGAGTCCTGGGGAGCAGATCTCATAAGGAACAGGGAGATAACCAAAGAATATATTTATTTAATTTTCCAAAGTCCCTAACAAAAGCATATAAAGAAGAAATACAAGTGTTTTGTGAAATTATTTTTGATCTGTCTGGCAGCATTTTTATTGTCTGGTGATCTTACAGTATTTGTTAGATACAATAACAGATAGCTAAAAATCAGTCAACATGCTAGAATAACCTCTTTTGGTTTTTCCTCCAGATATTGATTGCAGAAAGGAAATCAAATTCAGCATGGCATGGTCTCTCAGTTGCAATATTCAGCAAATCATTGACTCTGGTGGCAGAGCCAATTTCTGATGCCAGTTTTACAATGTTCTGGACACTGAAGCCCCAGTCACAATCAGCTGTATGGACTGGAGCAGTTAATGCCAATGCAGCCAATGTCAAAAGATTTGGGAAGTCTTACTTGTGATATTTGTTAATGAACCCCAAAGGGTTTGCATGTTGTCCTTTGGGTACCCTCCTTCACTATAAGTGGCTTCAGCAGTTCCCCTTCTGCTTTGGTGCAGTCTGCATCCACACGTGGTGGTGCCATTGTTTCAAAAATGTTTGTGTCTCTTCTCTTGACCATAATGATCAAGCAGCACCTGAATTTGTTCATTTCCCAAGTTTCAAGTTCATTTCTAGAAAGACTGCTGACTGGCCTAAGACCCAGTACTGCGAAAGCAGACAACATGTTTCTGTCCATACCCTGGGAATCTTTATTTCAAATTGGCAATTAATTGGTCAATGAAATGATCCTTGATTACAAGGTTTTGCCTCCCTCAATATGTGATGCCCTTAAACACCAGCTTTCCTAATCTTCCTAGATATCCTTCTCCACATCATGTAGATACACTTTGTCCTTGGTACCAAATGTTATTTTTCTAAATCAGGAAGCACTTCTCCAAACTGATTTAGACCACTGAGATGTCAAAGATCTCTTTTCTGAAACACTACACTTAGCTGTGTAATTATAGAAAGAACATCCATTAGCATACAGGTTGTCATTATAAAGTCACATTTGGAAATTTTAAGGCTTAATCTTTCACTCTAGCATCCATCTCATTGCAAAAAAAAGTTAGAAGGAGTCAAGAGTGTGATATACAGTCTCAACCACTTTGTAAACTGCTATCCACCTCACATCATGGACCTCCTTCACTTTTAGAGTTGGTTCCTCCAGCATTTCTTGTATTTGCTTCAGTTTGTCAGTTTGTCAGCTCTTGGCCAATCTTTTGAAGTGGTAGAAAATACCAGTTAGAACCTCTTGGTATTCTTTTAGGTAGGGGCTTGTGAACTACATAGTGCAACCCATGAGCAACACAGTCAATATTTACCAGCACTGGGTTTCACATAGCATAGTGCTCAATAACTCCCTGCTCTGTCTCTGCCATAACCTTTGCTTCATCTCTTCCCAGTGCCATCACTTTTGTCATGCACATTTTTTGGGGGCATCTAAGGATTGCTGTAATTGCTTATAGATCCCTGCTCCAATGGCATCAGAGATCTGTAGGTTTTCTAGGAAATGAGTAAGGAACAAAACTTTCAGGATCAAGCACCCTAGCACACACTACTAGTTTTTGGCTATAATGATGTCTGTGCTTTCATCACAAATTAACATGATGCATGGGCTATTTTCTAATGTTTTACTTTTCTCCTGCCGGATTACCAATGCTATGCATTCCAGGATGCCATTGGCTGTAGTTTCTGATGAGTAAGATGCATTTTTTGCCACAGAGAGTTTGTCAACAAAGGACAATCTAAACTAGACAAAAATTCAATTAAACTAGTGTATTTATGAATTGACAAGTTTTCTAAAGCCATCCAATATACACTTTTCATTGCCATTAGGACAATGTGTTCTTTTCAGAAATAGCCTTTCTGAATCTGTACTGTTCCTCTATTTGTATTATTGTAAACATATTGGTTGTTCAACTGTTCTCCTTTTGTTGTACTCTCCCGGTCATGCCTGAAAATAGTCATTTTATGGCTAGTGCACCTACCGTTAACAAAATCTAAATAAATAAAAATTAATGAATGCATGCTGCAAGTCTCCCTGCATATTTTCTGCAGCCATAGCATTCTTGTGGTCTGCTGAATCAGCATGCCTAGTTAAGGTGCTTGTCCTGAAATTGTCAGTGCCAGCAGTCAGTATATTTTGTTCCTTTCTCCTGATGCACACAGTACAAGTCATGACATTTTTCTCTGAATTATATATCAACCACCTGTCATTGGTGATCCAGTGAGCCTGAAAATTATGTTTACTGGCTACAAGGGACTGGGAGGAACTATGGGGTTGTCCACAAGTAGCAGACTCAAAATCCAGTTGTGACTGGTTGGCACAGTCAACCGAGACACTATTTATTCCAATTGTTTGTCCACAACAGACAACACAGACTCCTCCGAGGACTGAACCAGCATCTGCTCACTAGCTTTTGTATTTTGTTAGAAGACCCTGATGCAATACAGTGTCTCTTAGGTGCAGATGTAAAATATTTTAATGTCCACTTGTTTCTTTGCCATGATGAGGTAGCAATCAGTCCTTTTCAATATTTCTCTGTAAATCTTTTAACAATGAATAATATTTCCTTCTTAATAAAGTTAACTTAAGTGTCACTTTAACTTAAACTGCCTGATGTACGATTTACTATTTTTACACTAAAGTGTAATAAAATAAAAAGTCTGTAAACCTGTGTCTGAGACTTTTTTACAGCATCAGTGTGAAACACAAACAAAAGTAAATAGTACAGGGCTGTGTTGTGGGGAGTCTGAGGTCTGGGCCCAAGGTTTGCTCAGGGAAGTGTGTACACAGTCACTCTTCTGCTTGCTTTACTTTCTCTCTTTCCCACCCTGCTATTTCTGTCTTTATTTCTTGTCTTTAAATTCACGTGTTCAATCTGCTGTGGCTGTCCCTGCCTGTGCTGCCAACTTGGTAAACAAGAGACAGACCCCACACAGATTCTGCCTCACATCTCTGCTTTAATTCTTTCCCTGCTGAGATTTCTTTTTTAATTTTTATTTTTAAGTCACTTGTTCAATCTGCTGTGACTTTCCATTCCTGCTGCCAACTAGGTGAACAAGAGACAGCCCTCTCACACACATACATAGATTCTGCCCTCACACTTCTGCTTTAATTCCTTTCCTGCTATTTTTATTTCTTTTTTTAATTATTATACTTTCCTAGTTTTCAATTTTTCAAGGATTACATCCAAAGGAAAAGCTATTCTTTATTTATTTTTAAATCACTTCAAAATTTGCAGCTTGTGACTTTCCTGCCTGAGAGAGAGAGAGAGAGAGAGAGACCCCCACACATTCAGATCTTCCCACACACACTCTTTCTTTTCCCTGCTGATATTTCTTTAGATATCTTTTTAAATTCTCTTTAGTCTATGACTTTCCCTGCTCAGGCTGCCAGAAATGTAGGTGGAGAAAGAGAGCTTGAGAGACTCCCACACAAAGATTTTGCCTTTGCTCAGAGTACTTCTTTTCCTGCTAATATATTTTTTTTATATACTGTATCTTTAAGTTCTCTTCTGTCTTCTGTGACTCTCCTGCTCAGGCTGTCAATTTTGGTGAGGAGGAGAAAGATTAAGAGAAGACCCCCACACAAAGAGCTGTTCCTGAGATTATTTTATTATTTTCTCTATATTTTAATTCACTTGGAAATCAATGTTCTGTGACTTTCTCTGCTGACTGTGCTCCTAGGTGAAGAAGACTGATCAGCAAACTGTCAGCCACCACTGCTCTTGCACAGCTATTTTAATTATTTTCCTTATTTTGCCTAAATATTTGTGTTTATTTATAATGAGAACACCCAGTCTCCAACCTTCGATTTGTACTAGAAGGAGATCGTTGAGGGCAGAGGCCCCCCACAACTCTGCCTTGCACCCAATACTGTGCTACCCTTCTTCTCAGCTCAATAATTAAATATTATTAGTTATTTCAGTTGATCAAAAGGTAATGTCTCCTTTGGCTCTCATAGCTTTCAATTTAAGTATTCCTGCCTGAAATTTGTTTGTTTAACACCCCAGACCATCCGTGATCAGATCGCACGCTACAGTTCTGCCTGCTCACACAATGACCATGTAGAATGAACTACGCAATGAACAGTCAAGTGTGCACTCTTGGTAGCTGATCTGTACCATGTGATGTGACCGGTGCACATCACATGGTACAGAACAGAAGCATCCACCTCTCACAGCCATTTCAGCTATTCTGTGGCTGAATATCTTAAGAAATTCCCCAAGGTGTTGCTCTAAATAAATGACATCCTCCAGCCTAAAACATGCCCCCAGGGATGTTCACAGCAGCCGGGTGGTGAACATTGTGTGTGACACTCCCAAGGGCATTCTTCAGCATCAGTCCTGGCCTTAGAAACATGCTCCTAGGGATGAACGCTGCTCAGTGCTGTTGAAGTAAAACAGCCATGCTGGAGTGAGCATTACAAAGAATGCTCATGTTAATTAAAGTGGCAATAGTAGGCATGGCAGAAGACCCATCGCAGCACATGCAGGAGGGATAGGCTTGCCATTGGGTGCACTGTTGGCAATATCCTGCAGCCTGAAATGAATGCTGCCTACAGCATATTCCCAACTTGAAATCATAATGCTCTGTTGTGACATTACAATTGATTGCCATGGGAATAAGTGATGTCATAAGCAGAGTATTATGACATCAGGTTGGTAATAAACAATAGTAGCTGATGAGCTCTCAAAGAACAAAGATTCTGTTTTCATGTGGACAACCTCAGTAATAAACAAGCATTTGTCAATGCTAAACGTTTCCTTGCATGGTGTATGCAAAATAAGTGAAAGAGAAATGAGCGAAGTAAAGTGCAATGTCTGGAGGTGAAAGAGAAATGAATAACACGGTTGAAATGGAAACTTTTGTTAGAGGGAGAACAAATATCAATGGTTGGCGTGGGAAAAGCCGACTGCATCATACAGTGTGTAGTACAAACAGCAGCAGAACAAGGGTCAGGGCTGCTGCTGTCACCCAGAAGGATTACCAACCAACCTACTAATTTAGCAACTCGTGCAGTTTCAGTTCATCAGGTGAGAAATGCCACCCTACTTTCTCACAGTCTTTCACAAAATACAAAATAAAGCTGCATACTGAAAACAAAAGCCACACATGCCGTTGTATTGATTTTTGTGTGTGTTTGTGTGTATGAGAGTTTTGGTGAATCAACGCAGACATTAGTGAATTAAATCATCAGTTTCTATAATGTAGATCTAGTAACAGTGTTAATTTGGGGTGAGGAGAAATCATAAAAGGCTTGCTTGCGGTCATGAACTTACTGAGCCTGTAACAGGTGCGCCACCCGGTACAGTCAGCCCACCAAAATGTAGATAACATAAAGGGACTTACCTGAGTGCAGGGGAAAAGGGGTAGTCACACCTGTAAAAAGAATGGAAATGGAAATGGGGTCACAAAGGATCAGCAGCTCTTAGGGGTCCAAAAGGGAGGGAGAGACAGGATAGAAATAAAAGTACACTTACCTGATGAAGGTAGGAGCACTCATCTGGTCAGACCTGCAAAATAAAAGAGAAGTTAGGGTAATTGGAGTAAAAACAGTAAAAGAGAAGAAATAGAGGAAAAAGGAGTGAGGTTTGTGAAGGCGGGCTCAGCTAAACCCCTTGCCCATAATGGTGGTCAAGTGGCCAGTAATTTATTTAGTAGCCCAGGTGGCTAGTGATTAGGCATGGATGGACCAACCTGCCAAAAATCAGACCCCCGGATCCAATGCAGTCAGATCAATCAGAACCATCAGCTGAAATGTACCGAGTCCAGGTCCGCCAACCACGTGTGCCTAATTGGCTATTTAAATATGAAAAAAGACCAAGGAGTATGGAATTTCATTGAGGGTCAGCAACCATAGCCTTTTCATCTCCTTAAAGTTTTAAACTTACAAAGTTTACTGCATCAGCTGTGAATAAACTTACCGGCTCGCTGATGTGGTGTTGGACGAGTGCCACTTGTTTTGCTCAGCTCAGGTGTGTGTGTGTGCATGTGTGTGTGTGTTGGGGAGGGCACTGTCAGGGCCAGAGCGATGAAGTACTGCACTTGAGCACCATGTCACACTCAGTCACAGTCACCTGGCCATCTGCTAGTTTAGTCAGGTGGGACTGTGCTGAAAAGGTTTTGTGGCTGGAAGAGAATCTGTTAGTGAGAGCAAGTCACTGTGGAGTGTGGACAGAGCAGGGAGCAGCTCAGCTCACTGATATTGCTGCTTGCAGTATGCGTGGCGCTCATATTCAAAAGTAGCAGTAGCTGTAGCACAAGGTCACAACTTTAAAAAACAAGTAAGAAACATTAAAAACAAAGAGGATTTACTTAAGAAAATGTAGCCTCGTTGGGCGGGAAACGGTCAGGATTTAGGAGGGGAAGGGTAGGCCATGAGAGCTCTGCACACGTTACTAACTTACTAAAGAATTTAGAAGCAAGTGAAACAACAATGCAGGCCAGGCAAGCAGTAAAACCCCAAAACAAAACAAAAGGGGTCTTAAAAAAGGTTTCTGGGAAAGCATGGAAGGCAAGGCCAATGGGCAGAGCTTCAGGAGCTTGCTCATATTTGTGAGTGGCTGGCTGGAGGGCTGCTGCTGCCATTTGTCAAGTTGCCAGACAGTTTCTTTAAACCTCTGCTGCCACACTGCCTAGTATATCAGTGCCATAATTTCATTAACAATAAAGATAAGCAGCCAAGGAACAATAGGGCCAACAGGAATAAAAACGTAAAAGAAAAACACAGTTCAACCTGGCAGGGTGGAAGCCAGGAAGGGGGCAAGGGTTAAAGCTGATTTTGAGTGAGTGAGTGACTCTTGGGATCACCAGATAATTAGAGATCTATTGTGAACAACAGCACAATCTCAGTTTAGTTTCCTATTCCCAATACCACCTGTGCGGACTTAGGGAAGGGAGGAAGAAAAGTTGCAGTGAGGCCCTACTCTGCTGTGACTAGGAGTCACTGGCACTGCTGTTCTTTTCTTGCCTGACACACATAAAATAATAAACAAAGAACCTTTTCATATAGCTGCATTGCATCTCACATTGGTCAATTTGTATTTACCTGGAATTGTGAATATATTACATTGCTGTGGAGGCGGGAACAGACTAAGAGAGGGCAACTGCATAACTGCCATGTATTCAACTGACCAGCACATCAGTGCCTTAAGCTCACAGTTTTCATTTGGTGAAATGCTGTTTACAATTACACATGTCTGTCATAAATCTCAGTGCCATTTTATGCAATTTTATGGCATAATTTTCAGTTTTCCTAATCAGGACTTTGGCCTGGATCCTGATCCTGATAATAAGGGTCAGGACCTTTTGGGTTTGCCCATCCCTACTAGTGATGGCTAATGGGGGCTAGTAGCCCTTTTGTTTAATAAAAGAAAGCATTGGTGATCTTGGGGCCTGAAATGCCCTGGGGGGACCACAATGTAAATGTTAGTCCTGGTGGTCTAGGGGCTAGCATCAGGTGACTGGGGCAAGAGTTTTCTTTATTACATTAATCCCTCCCTGGGATCTAGTGGGGGCTCCTGAGCTCTTTTATGCTGCGGGCACTGTTGGCAGGGCCAGGGCTTATTTGTGGCAATGGCAGTAGGAGGATTATGCTGGGCTGCAGTTGCAGCCAGCCGCTAAGCGTGATTGAGCTTAAATGAAATTGCCTTCAGGCATTGGGTCCTCTCAGCCTGTACAGAGCTTAGGCTGTGGCCTACCTGCACAGGTGGAGAAGAAGAGCAAAAGGAAGTGAGCGGGAGGTGGAGGAGGCAGGGAGGAGCACCTCCTCCCACATTCCCGACTCACCAGTCTGGTGGCAGTATTTTCAATTGATTTGTGCCTCACAGGGTTTAAGGAGGCAGCCTGGGGTGGAAGGGGTTAGAGCAGGAGTTGCTATTTAGTGAAGTTGTTCCAGCATCACTGCAAGACGGGAGGGAGAGAGGGGAGTACATAGAGCCACAGGAGCCAGCAATAAATGGAGATGCATCACGGCAAAAGTAAAGCCTGGGGGAGTTCAGAGCAAGGAGGAAGCAGCAGAGCAGTGGGTGCCGCATAGTGAAAGCCGCATCGTGGCTTAAATGCAATGGCTGGTGGGCTACTTTTTAAATTTAATTTAAAAGCCTGCAGGAACACAGGCAAGGGCAGAATGCTTCCCAAGGGAAAAAGAAAATCAAAAAGCCACAAGACAGCTGTAATTTAAGGTGCCAAGCCAGCTCCACAGCAAGGGGACAAAGAGTGCTCTCTCATTGGGGAGTTTCATTTGTTCCAAGAACACAAAGGCCCAGATATTCAAAGGGTTGCGCCATGTAACAGGGATAATGCCATCACTTAGGTCCAAAATGTTGCCATTGTGTGATATTCAGTGGGAGGCAGATGCGCCTCCCAAATTGCAATGTGCAAGAGCTCAATGGTAATGAATGCATTCGTAATCCAAGGGGAGGAGTTATGAATAAATGGTGCAGTGCGATATTCAACCGCATGCACCATGCACAATAGGGAGCAAATGAAGTTGCACGATAGCAGAAATGATCCAAAATAAAAGGAACAAGAAAGAGGTGCAAGAACGCTACAGGAAAGCCACATGTGGGAGAACTGCAAGCAGGCACACAGTAGCTGTGGGCAGGACAGGGCAGGAGCAGGACAGAGCACCTGGAAACCACCAGGAACAGGGAAGGAGTGGGGAGCCTGTGCCACTGCAGGATGAAAGTGGGAAGTGCCACATGGGACTGAGGCACTGACAATGGGCAGTACGTCCAATACTGGGAGGTGTTTCTGGTGCAGGGGGTAGCAGTAAGGACAGTGGGGAACGAAAACAGCTGCCAGGTGGGTAACACAAGCCAGGGACATGGCCAGTGCCACCATTCAGATGGAGGCAGTAATGAGGGGTGTGAGAAGGCAGGCAGCAGGCGGGCGCAGCCGTGGAAGGGCCCATCAGCGGTATGCCCCCAACAGGCAGTACCGAGCCCGCACCAGCTTTGAGCTGTACACTGACACTGAGATCGTGGGCTGGTACCGCCTAAATCAGGCAATCCTGAGGTGGCTCTGTGAGCTGTGCAGTGATGTGATGCAGGCATCCACGACGGAGCCATGCTCTGTCAGTGGAGACCAAAGTGACAGCTGTCATGTGCCTGCTCACCACGGGTACCTTCCAGAGACCTACAGGGGTCACGACAGGCATAACCCAGTCAGCCGCATCACGCCTACTCACCCAATTCCTCAGTGTACTGCTGCCACATGCTGCAGAGTACATCCGCTTCCCCAGCACACCGGTGGAGCACACAACAAACATACAGGAGTTCCACAGGGTAGCACGTATGCCTGGCGTGCTCAGGGCCATTGACTGCACCCATGTGGCCATCCACACACCACCCTGCCCGAAGACCCACATACATAAATGGAAGGGTATGCAAGCATCAACTGCCAGGTGGTGTGCGATGCCAGGGGCACATAACCAATGTCTGTGCCATGCAACCTGGGGAGCACATGATGCCTTCATCTGGCACCAGTCAGCACTATGCCACAGGTTCATGAGTGGAACATCCCCACTGGCCACCTAGTGGGTGAGTATGCAAATCACGCAGAAAGACATGGATCTTGGGAGAGGCATAGTCAGAGGTGACATGTTACTGGCCTAGATGGCCCATGGCAGGCGATGCTGATCACCAAACTAATGTCCACCCTCTACACACAGGTGACAGTGGATACCCACTCGTCCATGGCTGCTCACACCATACCAGTGGCCCGCGACCCCATCGCAGCAACGCTACAATGAGACACAGCCACTACCGCAATGTCATTGAGCGGTTCGAATGCTGAAGGCACGTTTCCATTGCCTGGACACGCCTGGTGGTGCCCTACAGTACAGCCCCTCAAAGGTCTGTGGGCTATTCCTGGCCTGTTGCATCCTGCACAACATGGCCAATGACTGTGGGATAGCTGTACAGGTTGAAGAGGGGACAGCGATGGGGACGATGAGGCGCTGGTGAAGACGGTGATGGTAGACCCCTTGGTCGAAGGGACCCCGACTGATCCGGATGGCGCAGCTGCACTGGGACACCATCACAGAGGAGCACTTCAACCAACCCAAGTAAGTCATGGGGCCATGTGCAACCACCAGTGGCAAGGACACAACCCAAAACACATGGACAAACCCCAGGGTGCATGTTGCAAAGGGAATTGGCTGAGCATGGAACAGCACACGCCGTCAGGGATGGGCAAGGTCTAACATGGCAGCCACACACACATGCACCCCACAAGACATGCACAAAGGGTAGGAGGCATGCCGACCCCAACCGCCACCCCTAGCCACACACACATCCACAGACCACCATGCCCAGTGCCTGTCATTGTGCGTGTGTTAGGCGCTGGGCACCATTGCACAGTGGCAGACAGCACTAACGCAGGCATCATCATGCACCGCCACAGTGGCCAGCAGCTGGGAGGTGTGCAGATGGAATGTGTGTGTGTGTGTGTGAGTGTGTGTGTGTGTGTGTGTGTGTGTGTGTGCAGGGCCGGTACCCCACCCGTGCATTGCACATTGAACAACACACTGCACACAGGGCAGCGCCAAACAGTAGCCTTGGTGGGAGACAGGTCAGTCATGAGCCACAGTGCCACGGCCACCACAGATGTGTGGTGACCCCACCAAGACCCACTAGCAGTGACAGGCTGACCAATGGCCTCATGGGGTGGTGCCGATGGTCCCCAGGGGTTCCGTGGCGTGAATGCCACCGTGCTTATGCAGCACACTGAACATGCCTGCGTCAGGCGTGCTCAGGATGCCCACAGCTGAACCCTGTGTCGACAAGGAGGGTGTCGCATGATGCCGGAAATGGGGAGGACATTGCACTGCACAGTGTCTGCGATGCATGGGCAAATAACTGTGTGCCCACTGTGGCCATGACAGCTGTGATTGGCTGTGTCAGCCTTTCAATGGTGGTGGTCACATGCTCCTGCAGCGGTCCATCCCTGCCAGGAGCAGACCGGTGTCCCTGCTGTGCCGCCCTCTGCCTGGCGAGGGCCACAGTGAGTGCATCCATCGCTGTCACAAGCCACAACTGCTGATTGACTGAATCTTGGAGTATGCGGGTGTGTCTCATCTAAGAGGTCATCCGCCTGATCGGCATGCTGTCCTCACGGTGTTTGTGGCACTGATGGGCAGCACCCTTGAGGTGGGCGCTGCACCAGGGCCATGCCTGGGCATGTCCACAGGCGGTACACTGGCGCGCCGACACTGCTTCCCATGGTCATTGGCCGACTGCTGACACTGCCCCCGGCTGCCACTCTCCAGAGCTCAACGGTGCCACCGCAGCGGCCACAACAGCCCCACTGTCCTGGACACACACCAGTGCTGCCCCACTGGTGTAGACAGGCTGAGCTGGGACTGTGATGTCATGCAGGCCTCCTCGGTGGCACCAACCATGGCTATGCCCGTGCTGTAACCTGCTGTGGCCATCCTGTGGCCCCGCGTATCACTGTCCATGATGTGAGCTCCACCATCATCAGTGGCGGATCGGTACCAGTCCAAGTCTCAGCATGCTGGCATCCATGGGCGCTGGCACGTTGGGACACGGGCAGGGCCTCCTCCGCACCTGCTCCACCAACATCAGTCTGGACAGCCAGGTGGGCCCACTGTTTCCCTGACCCTCAGACACCTGTGGAGGTGGATGGGCCCTCCTCTGTGTCCATGGTATCGCCTCAGTGAATGAGCCCACCACCGCTGACCCATGTAGATGCTCAGGAGCTGTAAGGGAACACAGTAACATTAATGCATCTGCCCTACCTGTGTCATCCCCAGTGACAGATCAGGACCTACCATGCAGTGACGGGCTATCACCCGTCTGGAATCCACCACCTGGAACACCCTCAATGGCACGCAGCCACATGCTGCCAGCAACCCGCTCTTCTTGTGGGGTCAGGCGTTGCCACGGCCGGTTGTCCCCCATTGATTGCCGCCCATGCTGCCCTGATGGCAGCCACCTTATCCTTAATCCTCTGCCTGTCCGTGCCCACCTTCTTCTTGCACTCCTGTGTACGGACCGCTGGTGGCTGCCATGCAGGTTGACGCCACCTCTCCCCATGCAGCAGCATGGGCCTGTAGTGTTCCCGCTGTCCACGGAGAAGGTAGGCCTCAAACAGGGCATCTGTTTCTGCCTTGGTGAGTTTGTCCTCCTCTTCCTCCCACGTCTCTGTTCCTCTTCCTCCACCTCACGATCACTCATCATTGATCCTGTGGGAATGACAGGTGTTACCTGTGACTGTGCAGTCCCATGCATCTCCCACACACCACAGTCCACACTCCCAACAGTATGCAACTCACCACAATAGACTGCAATACCAGACTATGGCCTCTGCAGCCCAATGCCGCATTTATATAGCGCAACACATGCAAATGAGGCGAGGTGCAATTTTAAGTGGATGCTAATGCAGTATCTGCGCCATTGACTAGCTGATTAGCTGATTTGCAAATGCCGGCTGAATATCGCTGTAGCGCCTCACAATTGTGTTAACGTGTTTCAGGCAAGGCGCATTTCTGTGACATGCGCAGTGGACACTGAACAGCGCATGCCTGGGGTGCTGATGCCAACGCCTGCGCGCTGTTGATGTGCTGTGCATGGGAGGCAGTGTGGGGCACAGCCACCATTGTGCCAGTGGCACTACTGCACTGTTCACATGTATGGCGATCTGGCAATTGGGGTGCCATAGGTGCCATGGGGCCACAGCATGGTGAACCACTACAGGAAGTGCCACACAGGCACCCTACTGCACTACACACGGTGAATACCAATCACGCTGTGGCGGACCGTGCTGGAGACCCTGACCCTGTGCTGACCTTTGCACCAGGCGCCATGTGTCCACATGGTGCACCTCTATCACGCCTGTTCAGTGACAGTGCGATGGGGAATGGCAGCGCAGTACTGTGCGGCATCCGCATGTGGCAGTCGTGTGGTGCTACAGGTGCCATTTTGATACTGAAAGATTGGAGGATGGCATGGAGATGGGCACCAATCTGGAGCCAGGTCAAACTGGCCAACCTAGTGAACCTGGTGGAGCCCCATGCTGCTGCTCTATTTGGAGGGACACCCTGTACAGGCCAGGGTGCCATGTGGGAAGAGGTGGCAGTGGCCCTGCAGGAGGCAACGGGCATAGAGCGCATGGCCAAGCAGTGCAGGCACCGCTATGGGGACCTACAGCATAGGAACCCAGACAGGCTTGCCTGCCTGTGGTCACCGCTAGGAGGGGAGCAGTTCCATGGCCAGGTAGGTGCCCCATCCATACACTGTTAATGTCCATACGGGTATCGTGGGTGGCATGTGTCCAGCACAGGGAGGGGCCATCCAATGTGGGCCGTGGTGGTGGTATGGGGTGGGGGCAGATGAGTATGGCTGTGGGATTGCACACACGTGGGGTGGGGGACTTTGCTACCAGATTGTACTGATGTTCCTCTCTCACGTTTGCACCCTAGGCCCTGAGGAGCACCGGCATGCCAGGGAGGGAGGCTGCAGCGTGAGGCACATCATGCAGCAGAGGCGGCCAGACAAGACCAGCGCTGGGACCAGCCTGATGATGGTGAGTGCCTTACATCCATGATTTTTTGCATGCTGTGCAACAGGGTGGGCAGTGGGGCATGGCCACCATCCATTGACACCACTGTCATGCATAACCTGGTACAGTCAGCACTGTCCAGTGGCACTGCATGTCTGGGAGTGCATCAATGGTGGTCCATCGTGCACTGGGTACATGGCTGTGCCACTGTCTTCGCATCACATACCCATGTCACTGTACAGCCACGGTGGTGCTATGCGGACTTGGCGGTGAGTGTGTGCAGTGGTCCACATGGCTGTGTGCACCTGGGTGGGCAGGTCTTGTGGACACGATCACTGTGGGTGGTCGACACCATCACAGAGGTATGTCCCACGTATGCCATGCACACAGTGGCTGGGCTGCAGGGGCCTGTGCATTCACCTATTGACTCTGCTCCCTTGTCCTAGGTGGACGGCAGTTGCAGACCATCCAACAGATGTTGCAAGAGATACTGCAGGTGGCCAGGGCCTCCCTTGAGATATTGGAACACATAGACTATCTGGGAGTCTGGCGGAGGCATGGCGGGAGGTGCAGTCAGAGCGGGAGCGGGGCTCCCGCTGAGCATGTTTCACCCATCATTTCACCAACCCCCTGGACCCACCCTCACACCCTCCTTCCCTCTACCATTTGTTCACCCCTGCCTCTTACCCACCCAACTTGTTGTGGCCCTCCCCAACCTTTTGTACATAGCTGTAAATAGTTGTTTTGATCTTTTAAAATACATTTGCTTTGTTATGCCTAGTGTGGTGGTCTCTGATTTGCAGTGGGCTAAAGGTGCTCAGCTGCAGTGGTGTGCATGGCATCGGGTGGTGCAGTCATGGGCGTGTGTGTGTCCATAGGGAAGTGACTATGGTGTGGAGCAGCTATCAGCCACTGTCTGTGGTTTGTGTGTTGTTCCCTGTGCACTGGATGACTGTGTGCAGTGGTCCATAGTGCATGCTCTGTGTCCATGACACACCTGTCAGACCATCCATGGTCTCGTGCAGCTGACACCCTTGCATGTCTGTGACCTGCACGGTCTGCTGGCATGTCAGTGGTGGCTGTCCATGCTGGACAGCCACTGTACCAACACAATGCCGGGTTGCCTCCCTGTCACTGGTATGGTGCATGTCTGCCTCGGGTGGCACTGTGGCCTCTGCTGTTGTTCCCACCTCCATGCTGTCGCTTGTGTGTGTCGCAGAGGATGTGCACCACTATCTGTCACTTGTGCTCTGGGTGCATGCTGGTGGAGTACAGCTCCATGGTGCCTGCGCAAGATGGCTGGCACTCCTGTGCCGTGGAGGGATGCTGGCCATGTGTACACAGTTTCCATGGCCACTGCAGCTGGGGGCTTGGTTGCCCTGCTACTGTGTCCCTGTGTTGGTGTGCCCTTGGGTATGGGTGGGTGTTTGTCCATGCACTGTGTTGCATCCTGTGTGGTGCATGCTTCCATGCACCACTGTGGGTCTCGCGCTGGCTGTTGTGGCCAATGCTGTGTTGGGGTGTGTCCTTGGGAGGGTGTGCAGGGTGCTGTACCACAGGTGGTGGGGTCCGGGCATGCCCTGTCACATGTGGGGTACCTCATGTGCCGATGCATGGTCGGTCTCTCAGCTGTACCTCGGGGAACGTGTGTGGTGGCACTGTATATGCAGTCATTGCATTGCTGTCTGCCACCCGCTGACAGGTGCTCCTGGTGGGCTGCCTTGCATGGTTCTGTGGTGTACATGGTTGCATTGTCACAGTGGGGTGGTGGCATGCATGGGGTGTCCTGCACTGGTTGACACTGCTCCTGGGTAGGGTGTCTGAGGATCACGGTGCAGGTGTGCTCTGCTTTGGTGGGATGGTGTGGCATGGGGTGGTCGGACCTCCTTGTGTGCCAGTCACAGCTTACCAGGGGTGTGCTGGGGCACCATGCCCTGGCTGTGGGTTTGTTGCTGGTATCCATGGGCTGGTGGTTATTCCAGCTCTCCACCGGTTGTGCAGTGCACGGGGTATGAGGGGCGATGTCTGTTCTGCTGTGTGCTCCTCTGCCCATCTGTGGCATGGGTGGTGGGCCTGTGCATCCTGTCCCTCGCATCCCTGGTTGTGCTGTTGCACTACTGCCCTGCTCCATTGAGCATCCCTGGTTATGCTGCACTGCTGCTCTGCTCCACTGAGCATCCCTGGTTGCACTACGGTGCATCTGAACTGCTCCATTGAGCATCCCTGGTTGCGCCATGGCACATCTGAACTGTGCCATTGCACATCTCTGGTTGCGCTATGGTGTGGGTGGTGTGATATTCAGTTGTGTGCCACAGGCTGTCTTGACCTCGCGAGTTTTTGAATATAGCACTTCTTGCGCATGGGCGCAGTGGACTTCTTGCTCCTGCTGTTGCACACTTTTGGCACAGTTTGAATATCTGGGTGAAAGTTTACACCATAAACTCTGAACACTGTCATAGCCAGCTCCTGTGGTCATTGGGCTATCAGGAATGAGCCCAACGTAGATTGCTCTGCATTAGGCTAGTCTGTGACACACCTCTGAAATGCCGTTCTCTGAAGCAAAACAAAATGTTTCTTGTGCAGGCTCAAGGAGACATAATAATGGTAAGAAGAAATACATAGCCATACCTCTCAACTGTACCACATTACGAGGAATGTTCCTCATTTTACTTCACAAAAGCTCCCTGTTCCACATTGTGAGGACTTGTTCCACATTTAAAGTTAACATTTTAAAGCAAAAATCCATAGTAAATGATGCAAAAAGATATTATTCAATTAATAACAGACTTTCTTTACATAAATGCAACATTTTAACAGTGTTTTAGCTTCTTAGGTAAAGATTTGATTAAGTGTTCCTCAATTTGCCCATTTGTTCCACATTTTGACAGGCAATGTTCCACATCTGGGGACAAAAGGTTGAGAGGTATGTACATAGCTAATGAGAAATATAAGCTGCTTTGTGTCCAAACACTATGTTTTTACATACAAACATATGACAAAACCAGCAGAATAAGGCCATTAGTTCTATCTAGTCTGCTTGTAATGCAGGGCCCTCATCATAAGCTACTGACCCTGCCTCCTCCAAATCCATACTTCCCTCGGTTGACCCTTATTGTGTCCCTTTAACGTCTAAAGTTATTAAATTTTAATATTTCCCATTATTTTCAATGGGAGAATTTAGATGTTAGCCTGGAATCAGGATTCTGTGTCATAAATGGGCAATCCTGTGTTGCAAAAGAGTAATCTTTTGCCACAAATGGAATCTTTTTGTGCTGTTTGCACTTTAATAACTTGCAACCATCAATTAGTTTTAAATAAAATTTTGCATACACCATCAGGGACTGAGCATCTCTTGATGTGCTGGGTTTCATTCTGGTCAGATGTGTGTGCGTGGAGATACTGATTGGTATTATAGGGGCATGGTGCTCCCTATAGTTAGGGTTCAACCGTCACCTCTATGTTAAACTCAAACTTTGCACTTTAATAACATCAAAACTGTTTACCCAATTTGCATGAAAGTTTGTATGTGGCATCATGGACTGATGATCATTTGATATGCCAAGTTTCATGTTGGTCAGATGTGTGAGTGCAGAGATACAGAGTGTCAAAAATATGAAAATTACTGTTTTGTAAAATTCTTTGTCACACCACTGTGCAAAAATGGCTTGGGAGTGTGGTCTGAAATATTTAGGGTAGAAAGGTCTTAGGTCCTAGATGTGCCTTTTGAAGATATGTTGAAAAGCATGAATCCATTTGAAAGTTATTAAATTTTAAAATGTCCTATTATTTTCAATGGGAAAGTTAGATGTGAACCTTGAAACAGGATTCTGTGTTGTAAAGGGCAGTTCTGTGTTGCAAATGAGTAATTATTTGTTGCAAATGGGGAATCTTTTTTTGCTACCATCTTGTTTTTTCATAGCGTGCAAACAAAGTTAAAAATAGAAAAAATTATGTTTTTGAAGTAATCAACCCATGTGGATTCTGGTATTAGTTTTTCATAAATCAACTGAAATGTGTTTTCTTAACATGCTGAAATTCTATTTTGCAAATTTGTGAAAAGTGAATAATAAAATAGGATCCTATTTCACAATTTGTGATAAAGAATTTTTCTTTTTCTCAAATTGTGGAAAAGAAAGATCGAAACAGGATCCTGTTTTGCAAAATTTGGAGAAAAAATGTTTTATACATTTGGTTTTTGGTACTTCACACTGAAGAAATGGTTTGGAATTTTGGCCTGAAATTTTAGGGTACAAAGGGCTTGCTCCACAAATGTGCCTTCTGTTGGTTTGGTGAAAGAAGATTACTTTGCTCTGGGTTCTGGGGATTTAAATTTTCCTTCATTTCCAATAGGATAACATTTAATGTAAGGTGTATGCAGTTATTTCTTTTCACTCTGCTGTGAAGACATGGCTTCCAATTTTTGTATACAATTTTCAGGGTAAAAGGCCTGGCCTTACAGATGTGCCTTTGCTGGTTTGGTGAAAAGGTACTCATTTGGTGTGGGATTATGCAGGTATCAAATTTTCCTGTGATTCCAATAGGATAACATTGCAACATGAGTTCTTTCTTTGGTGCTGTGCAGCACGGGATGGGAGATGACTAAAGTATTTTTAAAATTATGGATGGATGTTCTGGGCCCTGGCTCCCACACACAAATATGGTTACTACTGTGGAATGATAAGGTTACGATTACAATATCTCAAAAGTATGGATGGATACTAGTGGAGGTCCCAGAAGGCCCTGCACTCCCACACTCAAATATGAATACCATTATGGACTGATGTGAGCACAGGGCCCAGTGGATCCTGTGTATCCAAAGAGAAATAAAAATATGATTACAGTACTTCCAAAATTATGCATGGATGGGACCGCGAGGCCAGATGGCTCTGTTCTACCACAGACAAATAAGGGTAAGATTATACTATCTCAAAAGTAATGAAATTATTTGCCAAAAACATTGTTAATGCACTAGTTAGGGTTTCAGCATCAAAAGTAGGGAAATGTCATGTTAGGGCTTCAACCCAACACCCCACCCCTACCCCTGCAGACAGCAACAGTGGCTGTGCCTTGAGTTGTCAACCCTAATGCTCTCCCATTCTCATATGCTGTACCCATTTCAGCTTATTTACTCATGGAATGGGGTGAGTAAGGATGACAGCCCCAAGGCACACCCACACTTGTTGCTGCCTGCAGGTGGGAGGGTATAGGTTGGAACCCTAACATGACATTTCCTTCTTTGACACTGGAACCCTAACTAGTGCATTAATGATGTTTTTGGTGAAGAATATATGTATAGATATATTATACCGGCGCGGCAGCACCAGTATATTAGGATGAGTTGCAAACTTCTATGTTAAACCTGAATTTGTGAACCTTAATAACTTTGGAACCATTTAATGGACCAGCCCAAACCTTGGCATGCATAATCTGCAGGGGTAGGTCTCTTGACATGCCAAAGTTTGTGTGAATCTGTTTTGTAGTTTTGAGATACGAAGTGTCAAAAATCCTAAATTTACCACTTTTTGTCACTTCTTAGTCCACCTGTATCTCAGAAATGGTTTTAGGCTGTGGTCTGAAAATTTTCAGGGTAGAAAGCCATTCGCTCATAGATGTACCTTTTGAAGGTTTGGTGAAAAATATTAATCTTTTCAAAAATTATTGCATTTTGAAATTTCCCATTATTTCTTATGGAAAAATTTATATGTCAGGCACAAACCTTTTTGTGTTTGCAAGAGCTATTATTTGCACACATTTTATGATATTATTTGCACAATTTTGTAAATATTTGAACCATGATAACATTGGAACTGTTCAACAGATGTTCATGAAATTTGGGATTCATAATCTCTAGGGGTAGGTCTCTTAACTTTCCAAATTTTGCGTGAATCTGTTTTGTGGTTTTTCAGTTACAGAGTGTCAAACAAATCTTAAATATGCACCTTGTCCTCTGTACCACAGAAGAAGCACAACTGCAAATGTGCTTTTTTGTACTTTCAGTTGTAGTGCTATGCCATGTTTGTCATAAGTGGATGGTTAATGTTCAAATATATTGTATGTGCAAAATAGGTTATTTTCACACATACCAAAGTTTTGAACATTACCCATCCACTGTGGCCAAATATGCATAGCATTGACAGCCACAAGCCCCCCTTTCCCCAGACAGTGTGGGCAATGTAGTAGCCCACTCCCAGTGTTCTGAGTCATGTACGCCCCCAGCAGTGTGGGGCACTCAGGATCCCACTCCCAGTGTCTTGAGTCATGTATGCCCCAGCAGTGTGGGGCACTGAGGATCCCACTCCAGTGTTCTGACTCATGTCTCCTTCCCCCAGCAGTGTTGGACACTGGGGAGCCCACTCTCAGTATTCTGATATGTATGACCAACCTAGCAGTGTGGGACACTGGGAGCCCACTCAGTGTCCTGATACATGTATGACCACCTTAGCAGTGTGGGACACTGGGGAGACCACTCCCAGTGTCCCAAAATATATTTTTAATTTAAACCTGGTGGAAAAGAAAACAGTTCCCAGATGTCTTTTTTTTGTAAACCTGAAAAGAGAAAATGGTCCCTCATTGTCCCCTCTCTCACTCCCCCATTCTGACCCTGACACTGAGCACCCACCACCCCACTACCCCTCCCTTGCCCTATACTTACCACTGGAGGTCATCTGTTGTCATCTTCTGTGGATTACAACATGTCTGCACTCTTCAAAGCCAAACCACAAACTGAGGAATTAAGGTAAGTGCTGTATAATGTATTTCAATAGCGTTTGAACTTATGTTGATATCTTAGTCATTTTAGGTATTTTTCACCAAATTTGCTGCACAAAATTACCTTTCTGGACTGATGAATGAAATTACATTACCAGTGTTCATAAGGTGGGGTCCCCAAACGCCCATGTTGAAAAATTGGTGAAACAATTCTAAAATGGCTGAGTTATGCCGGTCGTGTAATTGTTCTACACATGCACGTAACTTGGTCATTTTTATATTTGGTTCCAGATTTGCAACATAGCCATTTGTTCACACCACCTCATGAATAGTAGAGCTCTCGTTTTCAAATTCTGCCCAAAACACGTTTTCCCACCTGTTGTGCAGAACTGCATTTGACATGGATTGGAAAATTTTCATCTATGGGGTTTGTGAGGTGGTGTCATAAGAAGACTATGTTAACAATTTGTGGTCAAAATATAAAAAATGCCTAAGTTATGACAATTCATTGTGATTTCAGTATGCCTGCTCATAACTTTGGAAATGTTAAACATTTGAACACAGATTTTCAATATACCCTTCTTATACCAGACCTCATGTATGTTACAGCTCTCATTTTCAAATCCTGGCCAAAATGTGTTTTCACACCTGTGGCACTAGATAGCATTGCAGTTGCATAGAATTATATTTTGGTGGGGATTTGAACATTTTCTCTACTGGGTACATGTGCTGTGGTAATAAGATGGCTATGCTGATAATTTGGTCACACATTTATGGAGGAATGGGTGCGCAGGGTCTTTCAGATCCTGCACTCCACAGTAAAATAAAGAAAATCTTGGAGCATGGGTGCGCAGGACTCTGTGACATAAGGACAGTTATGGAGGTGGGAGTGCAGGGCACCACAAATAAGAGATACAAGTAAACTATCTGAAAAGTAAGGAAATTCATTGCAAAAAACTTTGTTAATGCATCATTAGGGTTGAAGCATCAAGCGTTGGGAAATGTGACCTTAAGGCTCCCAAGCCTAAGACCCTACCCCACTGTGCATGCAGGAACAGGCATGAGGGTGTCTTTTGAGGTTGTGGACCTAATGCTCACCCCATTCTCCTATGCTGTACCTATCTTACCTTGCTTACTCATGGAATGGAGTGATCATTAGGGTCCACAACCCCAAAACACACCCTTCATGCCTGTTCCTGCATGCACAGTGGGATGGGGTCTTAGGCCTGGGAACCCTAAGGTCACATTTTCCTACTTTTGATGCTTCAACCTTAATTGTGCATTAACAAAGTTTTTGCAATCACATTGCAGTAACAAAAAGCTGAGATGTGATGGAGACAGGTGTGAATGTTTCATGAGTGCATAGAATGGGGTGAGCATTCGGGTTGACAACTGCAAGGACTCCAACTCTCATTCGCTTCAGGGTGGGGCAGGGTGTTAGGTTTTGAAACCTAACATCACATTTCCCTACTTTTGTCTGTTTTACGTGAACCCTAACTGTTGCATTGACTCAGTTTTTGCAAAGAATTTCCTTACTTTTGAGATAGTATAATCATATCCTCATTTGCCTGTGGGAGCGCAGGGCCTCTGGGTCCTGTGCTGCCATCCTACCAGGATACGATTTGTATGTTACTGCGAAGTGCAGGGCCCTACATTTGTGCCAAAACAGCAACCAAATTGTCAGAATAGCCTTCTAATTAGCCCACCCTCATAAATCTGGTAGTGAAAATGTTCAAATACATCCAGAAACATCATTCCATGGCATCAAATGTCATTCCACACCACAGGTGCAAAACACATTTGTCAGGATTTGAAAAAATAACAGTTGTCACATTCACGGTGGTGTAAAAAATGGCTATGTTGAAAATTGGGGGTCAAAATATTTCAAATTACTGAAGTTATGAGCAAGAGTAGTAAAATTCAATATGCACTCATAACTTTGCCATTTACATGTTTGACCTCAAATTTTAACATAGCCTTCTATGATCCCACCTCATGAATAAGGGTGGTAAATTTCAATCCCACCTGAAAGATGATTTCACCAAGCGACTATGAAATCGCCTTTGGGCCAGATTTGCATAATTCCAGAACCAGTGTTCATGAGGTGGGGTCTCAAAAAGGCAATGTTGAGAATTTGGGCTCAAAATATGCAAAATGGCAAAGTTATGCACCAAAGTTGAAAATCCCATTGAAATACATTGAATTGCACTTAACTTACTTTCTCATATTGCAGTTGGCGGTTCCATGCAGCAAGACTTGTCTTCAGTTGGAGAGTGAATCTTCACCCTTGGACCTGTTCAGGGAGTGAGGTGTGTGTGGGGTTGCTGGGTGGTGGGTGCTCAGTGGGAAGTTGGGTGGGGGTCAGATCTGCAAGAGACCATTTTCTTTTTCAGGTTTAAAAAAACAGCAATGAGGGAAGGTTTTCTTTATTTCAGACAGGGATGGGATCAGCAGGGGCCACTAGCCACTGAGGGAAATAAAAAACATGTAACAGGGACAGCGATCAGGGGTGGGGGTGTCACTAAACTTCAGGCAAATAAATAACATTATGGGGACAGGGATTGGGGCTCCGCTAGACACCAGTGAAATAAACATTACAGGGCCATTGATCAGAGGGTAGGGGTGCTAAGGTGCCACTAGACACCAGGAAAATAAATAAACATCACAGAGATGGGGGCCACTAGACACCAGGAAAATAAATAAACATTACAGGGACAGGAATCG
Organism: Neoceratodus forsteri; assembly: GCA_016271365.2. NCBI lineage: Eukaryota > Metazoa > Chordata > Ceratodontiformes > Ceratodontidae > Neoceratodus > Neoceratodus forsteri. Next base: position 908,487,441 of record CM057453.1, read on the forward strand.
GTGGGGGGCACTAGACACCAAGGAAATAAAAAAAACATACAATGAGGACAGCAATTGGAGGGTTGGGGTGCCACTAGACACCAGGGAAAACAGGGAGTTATGGCTTGTTAAACTTCCTACATTATCCTATAGGACTTTGTAACAGTTCATGTTTTTTCTGTTTTATAAAGCCCCTCATATTTTTTGGGAGGGTTATGTGTTATTTGAGCAGTACTTATTAAGACCTTTAGTTTGATATATAGTTTGTCCCTTAAAGGGAGCCTGTCAGCTTATAATGCTTGTGTTTTTTTTTGATTGAACTGAATAAATGTCATGCCTTTTTCCCATAATAAATTTGTATTTGTTTTTGAAAGAGAACAGTACAATACAGCATACACATTAATCCAAATCTATGCAACTACCGTTAACAGGAGAAAACATCACTGATAATAAAAAGCATATTAAACTTGAATTTTATGAGATAACTTTGCCATAATCTAACATGACCAATTGTCTGCTTCAGTACCATGTTCTTAAAGACTGATATGAGATATCCTAGATCTATAGCAAAATGACTCAATTTAAACAGCTGAATGAATTCACTTAAAGTTGAAAAAGGGATCCCAGACTTTATGAAAACTTCTAATCTGTCCATAACAAGATAACAAATCCATTCATTATTTGCTAAAATGTTCAGTTGACGAACCATTCACCCAGAGAGGAATTTAGTTAGTCCACCAATTCCTTACAATAATCCTCTTAAGGCATAGTGAGGCAAGGTTTAACTATACCGCTTGTGGAAATTGAGCTCTTGACAATCTGAGACGATACCTAATAAATACAAGGTCGGGGAGAAGTTGATGTTACAGTTACTGACTCTAGAGCAAACCTCATGTACCTCTCTCATATTTCTTTAATAAGGGCAACTCCAAAGGACATGAGCTAACCCTACATCATATTGCCACACCTCCAACATATCTTGTCATCTGAGTAGCCTATATTATAAAGTTTATCAGGTGATAAACCGAAACCATGTAAGATTTTAAATTGGATGAGCTTACCTTGTACTTCTTTCAGACTGACACATGTTTGATTCCATGTGCTTTCCCAGTCAACGTCAGACATGATGGTGTGAAGTTCTGATTCCCATACTCTTTGGCTCTCACGCTGAAGGGCTATAGATGAAATAGACTCAGTTAAAAGTTTATAGAGTAGACTACAGTTTTTCTTAAGTGTTTCACTTTTGAAGAGCTGTCCCGCTCATTACATTTAGGCATGTAATAGTCTGTGGTCAAGACCTGCTTGGAAAGCAAATCTCTTAGTTGTAAATATTGGTAAAAATGTAACCCATTAATGTGAAATTTATTCTGTAACTCTGTAAAAGAAAGGACTAAACTTGTACTCTGATCTAATGCATATTTCACTCTTAAAATTCCTGCCTTCATCCAATTGGGATTAACTAATGTCTTATTACTGAATGTGAGTTGTCGGTTTGATCACAGAGGCATACCATCAAGTGGAATCTTATTTAGGTTTATAATGACATTAGTTTTTTAAGGGTTCTGATGGAAGCTAAGAAGCATGGGTTGTCCCTCAGGTTTGGTGTAATAGGTAAATACAGAAATCCAATAAGTTGTTGGGTTTAATAAGATGTTGTTCAAGGTCACACTATAGTGGTTTAGAGAAGATGTCGGGCGAATCCTGTATATGAACTAGAATTTCATGCCTAAAGAGTGTTGTCTGTCATTGAAGTCTGGGTATTTGTGTATGTATGTATGTATTTATTTATTCATTTATTTTGTAATCATCCTGAAGGTGCTTTTCAAACTTACTTCAATTTAGGTGGAGGCCATCCAAAATATGAGGCTTGGCTGACCTGCATGCTCGTTCCCATAGCAACAGTGATGCTGGTTAGTATTTGTGGACGAGCAAGCATGCTCTCACAAGTGCAAGCTTCTAGTAGTGGATAAACTCAGACAAATCCATGCACCAGCAAGCATGACAGCTTATCAGAGAGTGACAGTCTCAACAATGTCTAACAACACAGACTCAGAGGTGAGATCCGTTCAGTGACAGAAACAGCATTGTTTTCCCTTGGCTCACATAAACAGACTGTTTACTATGCTGTTTCTATCACCATATTTTCTTAAAATCAAGCTTTCAACCTGCAACTACTATCAGTTACTGCAGCTCTCGAGTGTGGAAAATCTGCGAACCCACACTCAAGAGCTGCAGTAACTGATAGCAGCTGCAGGTTGAAAGCTTGCTTTTAAGAAAATATGATTATAGAAATGACATCTGTAAACAGTCTGTTTATGCAAGCCAAAGGAAAAAGATGCCATTTCTGTCACTGAACAGATCTTAGAGTCACTAGAGTATAAGGAGCAGAAAAGGCAAAGCCCAAAGGCAGCTCCTTTAGGACAAGGTACTGTATAATAGTTCATAGTTTTCCACTAACAACATACTTGTCCAAATTCTTTGAAAGAGTTCTTTGTTTGTGCTTATAATAATAATAGATTCCAGTAATCTGTTCCATAAATTTACTGCCCTTTGCACATAAAAATATTTTCTTTTTTGGTTCTGAAGTGCCCTTGTTTCACTTGTAATGGATGTTCCCAACAGTTAAAAGATCAGTCTTGTATTCGATATTCAACTCAGACATCAAAATAGTATCACTCATGATAATATTATAGAAGAGTATGTCACCCCACTGTCCTCTGATTTCAAGACTATACAATCCTACATTTCTCAGCCTTTCTTCGTATGGTATGTCTTTTTGACTTTTGATGTTTTTGTGAATCTACGCTGGACTGTTTTGATTTTTAATATTTCCTTTTTATTATAAGGACTCCACAGTTGACTGCCACCTCTGAGTCTGCGTTGTTAGACATTGTTAAGACTGTCACTCTCTGATAAGCTGCCATGCTTGCAGGTGCACAGATTTGTCTGAGCTCACCCTCCTTGTTGAAGTGTAAATGTGAAAAAAAGCTAAGACCAAAATTGTTTTCCATAAGATGGGATCCTTTTTGTATGAATGATAAAGGTCATACAGAACAAGCTGAGCGAGTCACAAAAAGATGTGAAAATAAAATAACACACACATTTGGGGGTCCTTTTACCAAAATTAAATGCAGAATCCACCTAACAGACTCCCAATGAGCAAGATACAAGTGCTGCTTTCTATACAGCTTATTATTTTTGTGGGTTTGAACATTATTTTGTATAAAACAGATAAGATGGTGGTATACAAAAATGATTTTTCTTAATGAAAAAGGATTCACCAATATGAAAAAGGATCCTTTTGTATGACTCAATTATTTTTTGTCTCCAGCATCTGTCTTGAAAGTCTCTACAGAGCAGGCTCAGAACCGAAATTTTAAAATGAATAACTTTGGAACAGAGTAATATTTTTCACAAAACCAGCAAAGGCACATCTGCAGGCCAAACCCTTTCTACACTCAGAAATTTCAGACCAAGATTCCTAACCATCTGTGTGCTAGTGGTAGATAAAGAAAAAGTAAAACATTCCCCCAAATCACTTTTCCCATTACCTGGATCTCAGAATCCACACATCCAATTGGAACAAAAGTTGGCAGGTCAAGGAAGCAACTCCACAAAACCACACATGCAAAATTTTGTGCAAATCCATTGATTGGTTGCAAAGTTATTAAAGTGCAAGATTTTGGGTTTAATATTAAACACTCACTCGTGCACTCTGCCCGGTACCATGGGTGACCCACAGGGATATCGTCTCTGTGGCCTGCAGAAGCAGAAAAGAGCAGTACAGAGTGGGCTCAGTGGATTGGCCTGAAGCATTGGAGCTGGTGAAGCAGGAAGGGATTGTTTGGATCTGGTCCTGGATTTGGACCCCCTGGCTGGGGAGGTTGGTGGGTGATATTGCTGCTTAATCTACGAGGTGGAACAGTAACTATTATTAAGCATAAACAGTAAGTGGTTCAAGTTTTGCCAGTGAGGGTGGCAAAGAAAACAATATCATACATACAGTTAATTTGCTGTTACTTAGCCCCAGGCTGTGAGAGAATTCTGGGCTGAGTGTGATATGAGGTGACTAATACCAAGAGGTGAGAGCTCCTGGGACTATAAGATGTTGAACTATTCTCCAGACTGTCTAGCTCCTTTAAAGAAGTGGGATGGCAGACTAATAATTTGCACATTGGACTCTTTTCCATATTAATAAACTGACTGTTTTGTTTCTGGTTGGGAGATTGGGTGGGTTGGGGTGAGGACTGTTATTTTAAAATTTGTAGAGTATGGTTAAATGTCTGAGAGTTAAATGTGTGAATGTGTTTTAGTGTATGAGAATCTGATTGTTATGTTTTGCATTAGAGAGTTAGAGGGTGGGTATAAGTGTATTTAGTGGTGTGGTTGTGTTTATATGATAGAGCTGCATGTAGTAGGGTGGTTTATTTTTAAACTGCTACAAAGTAATTGATAGTATGTGGGTTTATTTATAGTGTGAGCCATTTATACTACTGTATAAAGCTATTGGGATAGCATGATTTTGATTGGTCTGGTTGAAAGAGTATGTGTTTGGGACAAAGGCCCTTAAGGCACAGCTACTTGGTGGCCTCCATTTGTGACCTACTTCCCATTGTGCTCCCTCCACTACCTGTGAAATGTATAGGAAATGCAGAGCATGGGGAATTGCTTGCAGGGGAGGTCTGGGGAGGTGGTCTGCTCAGGTCGCTGACAAAGAGTCTTGGATTTGGGAGGTGAGGCCAAAGAGGTGCCCTGGGCAAAATAGGTAATGGAAAGGTGTCCATCCTGTCTGGTGCCCAGACCCAAGGAGCTCCACCATGGGCGGTGGGCAGGTAGCTGCTCCAGCAATCCCCCTCATCCTACTCGGGCTGTGTTATGCAATGCCAGGTCGATGAGGAACAATACTGCTATAATGGCAGACTTGATGTCCTCGGTAGACCTGGCTTGCATCACAGAGACTTGGCTTGATGAAAATGCTGCTCCCCTTTAGAGACAGCCATGCTGGTTGGGTACTCAGTGATACACACCCGAGGCAGGATCGCAGAGGAGTGGTGGGGGGCATGTGTTTTAAGTAGGGCTTGGGCCTCACGGTGCTGCCTATTGGTTGGACTAGAGCTTTTGAGTGTGTTGCTGAGGGGGCCCTGTGTGTGGGTTTTAGGGTTCTCCTGCTCTATTGTCCCCGGGAGGAGGGAGAGTTCCTGAATGAACTTGGGGATCTTGTTGCCGGCCTTGCATTGGAATCCCTCAAATTGTTGGTTCTAGGGGACTTCAATGCCTGGGTTGACACAGAGCTCTCACCATTTGGGAGGGACCTTCCTTAGGAGCATGGAGGCCCTGGGCCTGACTCAGAATGTCACCTCTGGGACACAGTCTCATGGCACCACACGGGACTTGGTTTTCACCATGGGTCTTGAGGTTGAAGACCTCAGGGTACAATTGGTGACTTGGTATGATCATAGCACTGTGGGGTTCACGTTTAAGGCCCCCCATTGGTACATCCTCCATGGAGATGGTCCGGTACCATCCATTATGGTGAGTGTCCCCAATGGGACTACAAGCAGTGCTGGACCTATCAGGTGTGGAGAATGCTTGTGAGATTGGAATAGAGGAGGCAGTGACAGCCTGTAATTTTGTCGTCAATGCAGCTTTCGATTCAAGTCACACACATTAGTGTCTGACTCCTTTCTACTTGCTGGAGACCCCCTGGTTTGATGGGAGCTCAGGGAGTTAAAGACAAGGGACTGGAGGTTGGAGAGATGTTGGAGGAGATCTGGCCTGATGGACAAATTGGCCCTGAGATCGCATTATGATGATTATCAGGGGCAATCTCCAGAAGAAGGCAGATTTTTGTCTAGGGAGATTGCTGCAGCAAGTAACAGAACAGACTGGCTCAGCTCTTCCACACGGTGGATGGGCCATTACATCCAGCCTGTCTCTGTGTTGGAGGAGTGGGTTCTAACACTAGATGTGAAGAATTTGCTCTGTTCTTTGCCGACAAAGTGTCCCGAATCAGAGTAGAGATCTCCCTTCAGCATCACTCCTAGGGATTGGGGCCCAAGCCAAGGCATGTTGAAGCACTCCTGTTGTATGGGTTGAGTCTGATCCAGTTGAAGTGGAGAAGGTGTCAGACATTGTCTTGAGACTGTGGCCAACACAGTGTGATCTGGACCCAGGTTCAGCATGACTTTTAATTGGATGTTTGGATCTGATTGGTTCTGTGGTGGCTGAGACAGTCTGGAGTTCCTTGAGGAGTGGGGTTTTCCAATGGCATTGAAGAGGCCTAGGTCAGACCCCTATTGAAAAAATCCTCATTGGACCCAGAGTGTCTCAACAACTAACTATCTGAATCATTCTCTAACCTCCAATTTTTAGGGATAGTTATTGAAAAGTGGTGGCTATTCAGTTGAGGAACATCTCACCTCCTCCTTTTCTTATGAGCCTTTCCAGTCTGGTTTCCATGCTGGACACAGTAAGGAGACTGCTCTGGTGAGGGTGCTTAATGATCTCCTGATGGTGGGAACAGGAGAATGTACCATCTTGGTTCTCCTGGACCTCTCAGTGGCATTTGACACTGTGGACCAAGATACATAGGTACATAGACACTGTTGGCAGATAAGGGCCTATGGCCCACCCAGTCTGCCATTTGAGCTTGTAAGTTCACTTTATGTTTTCCAAGATGTCTGTTGCCTACCCATGACCTCCAGATCCTAATGTCTATCCCATGCATTCTTAAATCCGTGATTGTTCCAGCCCCATCACTTCCTCTGGCAGGGTGTTCCACTTGTCCACCACCCGTTCTGTGAAGAAATTCTTCCTCATGTTTCCTCTGAATCACCCTCCCTCCAACTTCATCCCATGCCCTCTAGTCCTGGAACATCTTTTTAACTGGAAAATAGAATGTTCTTGCACCCTCCTCCCTGTAAGGTACTTGTATGTCTCTATTATATCACCTCTCTCCTTCTGTCCTCCAGGAGTACACATTCAAGTCCTTCAACCTGTCCTCATAGGACTTGTGATCCAATCCCTGTACTATCTTTGTAGCCCTCCTCTGAACCTTCTCTACCCTGTCTATGTCCTTATGTAGGTAAGGTCTTCAGAACTGTACTACTACTGTACTCCAGGTGGGGCCTCACTAGTGTCTTGTATAGTGGAATTATGACCTCCTTTCCTGCTTGTGATACCCTGCTTATGCATCCCAGCATCTATTGCTTTCCTCTGCCTTGTCACACTGTTTCCCTACCTTGAGGTCATCAGAGATGATAATCCTAAGGTTCCCTTTCCTGCTTGGTGCATGCTATATCCTCACCCCCAACTGATATGTTGTTCCAAGGTTTTGTGCCCCATATACATTATCTTGCACTTCTTTGAATTGAATTTTAACTGCCAAACCCTTGACTATTCTTCAAGCTTCTGTAGGTCCCTTCTCATTCTGTCTACACCTCTGGCATGTCCACTCTGTTACAGAGCTTTGTGTCATCAGCAAACAGGAAATTCTGCCTTCTAGGTCCTGTGCAATGTCACTGATGAAGATGCTGAATAGGACAGGTCCCAGCACTGATCCATGTGGTACCCCACTGGTCACTCTTCCTTCTGTAGCATGACAGCCATTTACCACCCTCTGTGTCCTGCTGCCCAGCCAATTACCTACCCACTGCACTACTGTTCTGCCCACTCCCATATTCCCCAGTTTGTTTAATAGCATTCTGTGTGGCACAGTGTCAAAGGCCTTGCTGAAGTCCAGATAGGCCATTTCCACTGCCTCCCGATCCACCTCCTTGTCACCCAGTCGAAAATTCAATGAGGTTAGTCTGGCATGACCTCCCCTGGTGAAACCATGCTATCTTAGGTCCTGTAGTCCATTGGCAACCAGATGTTACACGATCTCTTCTTCAGTAGTGCTTCCATGATCTTTCCCATTACTGAGGTCAGGCTGACTGGTCTGTAGTTCCCTGCTTCCTCTTTGTTCCCACTTTTGTATAAGGGGACTACATCTGATGTCCTCCAGTCTTTGGGTACCTCCCTGTTTCCAGTGATCAGCTAAACAGGATTGCCAGAGATTCAGCCACCACCTCTTTCAGTTCCTTAAGAACCCTGGGATGCACGCCATTCTGGCCCCATTGCTTTATCAACTCTTATTCCTTCCAGTTCCTTCAGGACCCTTTCTCATGTAAAGGGACTTGTGTCCATTTCTGTGCCATTTCCACCCTTGTACTCCTTCAGGTCCATTACCCTCCTCTTCCTCAGTAAAGACTGAGCAGAAATACCTGTTCAGTATGTCAGCTTTACTGTTATCATCCTCCACATGGCCTCCATCTTCCCCTTCAGTCTTATTATCCCTCCTTTGCCTTTCTTTTTCACTTATGTACCTGTAAAGGTTTTGTCCCTCTACCCACTGATTTTGCGATGTGCTTTTCTGTCTGAGCTTTGGCTTCCTTTACTGACCTCCCTGCCTCCCTTTGCTTCTCCTGGTACTTCTCCCTATCTCCTTCTGCCTGTGTCTTTTTTGTCTGAATGCAATCTTTCTGGCTTTCACTTTCTCCACTACCTCTTTGGAAAACCATAATGGCCTCCTCTTCCTTTTCTCCTTGCTAACCTGCTAATGCATAATTCTGTTGCTCTTGTAATCCTCATTTTAAATATTGCCCACTGTTCCTCAACCCCTGATTCCTGCCCCACTCCCATTAATGCCTCTTTCAAGCATCTCCCATTTTCCCAAAGTCTGCCCCCTAAAATCCAGGATATGTGTTTTTGTGTGGTTTGGTTCTTATTTATTTATTTTATTTATCAAGTCTAGGATTACAAATACCTTTGAGCCAAGGCTCTTTTACAAAGGTTTCACGTCAGAGAAATACAAATTATGGGGAACATCAAGAGAGACATTACAACAATGTGGACATTGCAAACAGATTACAGATTAATACAATTCAAGGGTAACATTGTATGCAAGGCAGCCAGTGGCATATGTCAGAGAAAATAGACAAGAGATAAGTGCCAGAGTCATTGGGAGAGGAAGTGGGAGAAGGAATGTAGGTAGGGTGGGAGAGGATGAAAAGTGCAGCAGTGGGTATACCAAGATGTGAGGTAGAATCCAGAGAAGGGGGCCTACAGCAGGCAGGGAAGTGGAGAAACAAGGTTAAGTTGGGCAGTCACAGGAACTGTTGGCAGTGAGATAGTCCCGGAGCCTAGTTCTTAACATACCAATTGTCGGGCAGAGGAGATGGTGGGGCTGAGGCCATTGAACCAGAGTGGCGCTCGATAGCAAAAGAGCATTGCTCCTTCTGTGATTTCAAACCACAGTGACCGGTGGTCGCTGTTCCCCAGATCTCCCCCACTGTTACCCCATCATACTGTCCCCATTTGTGAGCACAAGGTCCAGTAATGCCTTCTGCTGTGGTTCCATGACCAGTTGCTTGAGGAAAGTACCTTGAAGAAAGTCCAGGATAAATTTGCTCCCGGTTGATGCTGCTGCTGGCAGGCTCCAGTCCACGTCTAGAATATTGAACTCTCCAACCAGCACCACCTCACCCTTGTCTGCCATCCTTTGGATGCTAGCTTAACTCCATATTTGTTTCTTCCTCCTGGGTTGGTGGTCTGTGAGAGTGCTACTTGATTGACTGCAGTACTAGTGCTGCCTGTCCGGAAATGTCATCAAATGGTTCAGGTCATACCTCATGGGAAGAGTGCAGAGGGTGACTACGGACTTAGCCTCATCTAGCCTGAAGCCTCTGCCCTGTGGAGTTCTGCAGGGATTGGTCTAGTTGCCCTTATTGTTCACAGTGTACATGCTGCCATTAGGGCCATTATCAGGTGGTATGGACTGGGTTTTCATTGCTATGCTGATGATACCCAGTTATATCTGTCCAGTGCACCTGGTAACTCAGCCTCTGTATTTAACAACTGTCTAGGTGAGATCCAGGCTTGGATGACTCAGAACTGGCTATGACTCAACCCTGACAAAACTGAGGTACTGATGAGTGGATCCGGCAACCATTGTGGTGGTGGGATGCCTCTCGGGTTTAGTTCTGGGGATCCACTAAACCCATCCTCACAGGTGAAGAATCTGGGCATGATCCTTGAAGATGGGCTGACACTTGATGCCCAGGTGTTTGCCATCATCATAAGTGGATTCTGTCATCTCAGGAATATCACCGGATCCAGACCCTGGTACCATCTGAGGACCTGGCCACACTAGTTCATGCTTTTGTCACATTGAGGCTGAACTGCTCCAATGCCCTGCACCTAGGGCTATCTGGAGCAACCTCTGCTGGCTGCAGCTGGTGCAGAATGCAGCGGCAAGACTTTAACAGGTGTGCAAAGAAATGAGCATATAACACCTGTCCTCCATGAGCTGCACTGACTGCCAGTCAGGTGGAGGATGGTCTTCAAGGTCAGTCTTCTGACCTATAAAGCCCTACATGAAATGGGACCAGTTTACCTGCAAGATCTCCATGTTCCCCATCAGCCATCCTGAGCTCTTCGTGCCATCGGGGTGGCCTTCTTGGAGTCCCTAGGGCTGGGTTGTGGCACTCCGGGGATCAAGCATTCTCGGTGGCTGCTCCTAAAAATAAAAATTAGCCTTACGACATTTCACCTAATACTCATTTGGCCTTAAAGACATTTGCTCTAACACAGCGGCCAGTGACTACAAGGTAGCCTTATTTATCGCTCGACCACCTTGTATCATGCTTACCATCTTACTACCGGTGGATGTCAAGGTGTTTTGCCAGTTGTCACTTTAGGCAAAATGTTGTAAGGCTGAATGGATTAGGTAAAATGTCAGTAGGCTAAATGTATTTCTACTAATTGTTGTGGAACTCCCACCAGCTTCATTGCATGCCCTCTGGTCCTGTTGCTCTTTCTCATTTGAATGAGACTACCCTCCTGCACCCTGTTCACCCCCAGGAGGTACTTGTAGGCCTCTATCATGTTCCCTCTTGCTTTCCATTCTCCCAGGGTGTACATGTTGAGACCCTGCACCATTTTAGTTGCCCTCCTCTGGACTGCCTCCACCATGTCTATGTCCTTTCTGAAGTGTGGCCTCAGAACTGGACACAATACTCCAGGTGAGGTCTCACCAACTAGCGATAAGTGGCAACACCACTTCCCTCCTCCAGCTGGAGATACCCTCCTATGCATCCCAGCATCTGATTGGCCCTATCCACTGCTTTGTCAAACTGCCCTGCCACACTGAAGTCATCAGATATGATAACTTCAAGGTCCCTTTATGTTTGCTTGCATGCATGTGCAGAAACATAGTGCCATCATCGAGGTTTTCGGAGGTGTGGCAGCCCTTTTCAATTCAGTCAGTGTGTTTGCAGGCGGCCGCAGTTCTCCAATGCCTGCTGGGCTGTCTATGACAGCGTCAAAATGCAGTGGGTACAGTTGAAAGGGGAGCTCACGCTTCAGTGAGCAGCGATAAGATATCGCCTGCTCATGTGCACTCCCCTACATACACACACGCATGCATACTGCGTGCTCGCTACGCACACACTGTGTAGCCGGCAGGGGTGCCCAATCCCCATCGGCTGTGCTCGCACCCCCAAAACAGTGTTCCATGCCATGCTGGGTGTCACCCCAATGGCCACACACATATCGATATAGCTAATGGGGGGTGCTCAATCCCTGCGGCTCCACCTGGTTCCACCCCCAAGAATACAGGGTGCCACGCTGGAAGCCCACCCCAAGCGTAGCAACATGTCTACCACCGGCCAAGGGTGCCCAATCCCCGTTGGCTCCACGCCCCCCCAGCCATCCTTATTGCCATGCTGGAGCCCACCCCAGCGTGGCAAATGTCCCCAGCGTCGTCATTTAAAAAAAAAAAACCTGAAACTGAAAAGCGGTCCCTCGCAGTCTCTTCCCCACCCGTACCCCACCACTGTACCCCACCTCCCCACCCCTCCCCTCACCCCATACTTACCTCCGGACTCCAGTGCGGCGATCTTGATGGAGCAGGAACACGTCTGCACTCTTCAAAGCCGACCGCGAACTGAGGAAATGCTGGTAAGCAGTATAATGGGATAGATAGGGTTTTTCAACTTTGCTGCATATCTCAGGCATTTTTGGAATTTTGCACCAAATTTTCAACATGGGGTTTTGGGACCCCTTCTCATGCATGCTGTCACTGTCATGGCATTAATTAGGCCGAAGGGTGATTTCATGATCACTGCATGAAATCACCCTTTGGGACTGAGTAATGAAAACGACACTGTACTGTTCATAAGGTGGGCTCAAAAGCCTATGTTGAAAATTTGGTGGAAAATTTCCTAAAATGACTGTTTATGATCGCATGTGCAGTTCCTACACATGCTCGTAAGTTCGTGAATTTTCAATATTTTCACTCCATATTTTCAACATTGCCATTTACCATACCTCCTTATGGGCAGTACAGCTGTCATTTTCACATCTTGCCCAAACATGTTTCCGCCCATATGCAGCGCCACAATGGCGCCAGTCGATTGTGTGATCAATGTATGGGACATATTATGAAAATCACAGTGACACTGTTAATGAGCAGAGTCTTAAAATGGCTATGTTGAAAATTTGGTGAAAAAATCTAAAAATGGCTGTTTTACGTAGCGTTGTGCAGTTCCTCATGCGCTGGTAAGTTTGTGAATTTTAATATTTTCACTCCAGATTTTCAACATTGACATTTTATTATACTTCCTTATGAGCAGTACAGCTGTCATTTTCACATCTTGCCCAAAATGTGTTTCCGCCCGTGTGGCGCGCCCAATGGTGCAGTCGGTGTGTGAAATCAATGTGTGGGACACATGAAAAAACCACAGTGGCACTGTTCATGAGCAGAGGGACCTAAAATGGCTATGTTGAAAATTTGGTTAAAATTCCTAAAATGACTGCTTTAAAAGGCGTCGCGTTGCGCAGATTCATGCGCTCCGTAAGTTTGCTAATTTTCTATATTTTCACTCCAGATTTTCCACATTGCCATTTTATTACACTTCCTTATGAACAGTACAGCTGCCATTTTCGCGTATAGCCTCAAATGTGTTTCCCGCACATGTGGCGCACAATGGTGCAGTGGTATGCTGACAGTGTTTGGGAGATTAAGAAAATCATAGTTACACTGTTCATGAGCAGAGGTCTTAAAATGGCTATGTTGAAAATTGGTAACAAAAGTCCATAAAATGACTGTGTTACGAATGAACATTGCCACGCACCCTCATAAGTTCATGACTTTGTAATATTTTCAGTCCAGATTTTCACCAGTGGCATTTTTCCCACTTCCTTATGAACAGTACAACTGTCATTTTTCACAACATGGCGAAATGTGTTTTCACACTTTCAGCACAGAGATGGGTGGTCGCTGTGGGAAATCATTGTTCGGGACAGATAAAGAAAATCACAGTGACACCGTTCATGATCGGAGGTCCCAAAATGCCTGTGTTGACAATCTGCTGTAAAAAATCCCCAAACTAATTACATTACAGATTAATGGTTGCACAGTTTCTAACCTGCCTTCATGACTCCACCAGTTTTTTAATATTTTTACTGCAGATTTGCAACATTGCCATTTTATACCTCCCCATGAACAGTACAGCTGTCATTTTCACATCCTGTTCGGAATGTGTTTTGACCTGTGGTGCTAAATGCCGTGAGTGCTATGCATAGGCAGCTTTCGGCTAACAAACTCATATTGCCACTGTTCATGAGGTGGGGGTCACAAAAAACATGTTGAAAATTTTGGAGTGAAAATACCAACGAATGCCTGAGGTGTTAGGGTTTCCAACCATAACGCCCCACCCTGTAGAGAATGACAGGCATCAGGGGTGTGACTTGGGATTCTTGCCTGTAATGCTCATACCATTCCACACCCAGCCAGTGAGTGGCATCGAGGTATGCCTTGGACTCTTTGGCCCCAAAGTTCACCCTATTCTCTATACTGCACCCATCTCACCATATTTCCTAATGCAATGGGTGTATAAGGGCCAAGACCCTACAGCACACCTTGACACTTGCTCAGTGTCTGCAGGGTAGGTGTGGTGAAATGGCGTGGCCGTTATGCCTGGACGCACCCAAAGGCACACCCAATGCCTGTCACTCTCTGCAGGGTGGTGGTGGGGTTGGCTTCAGTTCAATACTTCACTGCCATTTCTATTATGCAGCTCTGTAACTTCTACACTACCAATGCCAATGCCAGCAAGCAAACATTTGGCATTGACAAATGCTGTTTGCTTAGTGTCTGTCAGAATCTCCCCTAATCTTACACTCAGCTCATGGATTCCTATGCCTAGGTGCGTGATTTTGCACTTTTGGCATTGAAACCTAATAGCCATGCGCTTGACCACTCCCTAAGTTTCCCACACTCCCTACTCATGCTCTGCACTCCATCCTGAGTGTTCACCCTATTACAGATTTTGGTGTCATTAGCAAAAGACCTACCTTCCTTTCTAGTTCTTCTGCAATGTCACTTATAAGACATTGAAGAGGACCAGTCCCAGTACTGAGGCTGTGGCACCCTGCTGGTTACACTCCCCACATTATAGTGAATACCATTAACCACCACCCTCTGTCACCTATCTATAAACCAGTCCCTTACACAGACCACCTCTTTGGATCCCAGCTCCAGGCTACTCAATTTCTTTATCGGTCTCCTGTGTGGCAGTGTCAAGGCCTTGCTAAAGTCCTGTTAGACCATTCCTGCTGTCCTCCTCTGCTCTAGTTCCTGGTCATGGAGTCAAAGAAATCAATCAAATTTGTCTGTCATGACCCCCGTGAATCCATGCTGCCTTTGGTCTTGTAGCCCACTGGATTCAAGATACTATACCAACCTTTCCTTTAACAGGGTTTCCATAAATTTCTCAACCACTAATGTGAGTTTGACTGGCCTGTATTTACTAGCCACCTCACTGCTGCTGTTATGAAGAGGAACCACATCTGCCCTCCTCCAATTCTTCTGAACTATGCCTGTTTCCAGTAAGCTGTTGAATAAGGTCATAAATGAAGCAGCAAGCACCTCCTTGAGTTCATTTAGTACCCTTGGATTTATCCCATCTGGCTCTATAGCCATGTCCACTTTCAGAGCTGCAAGTCCCTACAGGACTCTTTCCTCTGATAATGGATTTGTGTCCACCTTCCCCACTTCATTCCTGCTGCTCATTGATGGTCTGTCTCCTTTCTCTACTGTGAAGACTGAGCAGAAGTAACTGTTTCTTTATTCTCTTCTTTGCGATTCCCCTGCTTCCATGCTTATCCTCACTATCCCTCCACTTGCTTTCTCTTCTCACTTATGCACCTGAAGAAAGTCTTATTCCCATTTGTTACCCCTTTGGCTATTCTTTCCTCTGTCTGCTCTCCCACTGCCTAGAAACATAGAAACATAGATATTGATGGCAGATAAAGACCGCTTGGCCCACCTAGCCTGCCCATTCTCCTACCTAACAGATAAGCTGCAGATCCTAGTTAACCAACACCTGACTTCCTCATACCCCCCACTAGGACTGCCTTATGTCTGTCCCATACATTCTTGAATTCCCCGACTGTTCTTGACTCCACGACCTCCTCAGGGAGGCTGTTCCATGCATCCACATCCCTCTCTGTGAAAAATACTTCCTCACATTACCTCTGAGCCGTCCCACTCTATCTTCAAAATAGAAACATAGAATAAGCCTTTCCTGCTTCCGTCTGTTTTACTTGGTATACTGGACTTGGAGAGTCAGCATTCGAGGAACACATGGAATGGCATAACTGATAACTCAGGCAGTAACTGAGTTTCTACACATAGATTTTATTAATACAAAGTAAGCACCATTTTAGATAACTCTGACTACAAATGCAGAACCATGGTATATACTAGGTATACCTCCTGACTTCCTCCCTCTGTGTTTCCTTATACCTTCTGAATATCACCCTTTTCCCCATTATCACCTTGGCCACTTCTCTATAGAACCATAATGGTCTGTTTCTGCTACCTTACTTACTCCCTTCAGGCAGAGGTTGGTGGCTGCCTTAATTATGTCCTGCCTTAATTTTTACCACCATGCCTCTTCCCTCCTGGCAATCTCTTTTATGAGGCAGTTTCTCATGCAGTCTCCTGCTTTAAATCCACCCTCCAAAGTCCAGGATCCTCATCCTCATGTGGTTTGCCTCTGTTCCGCTCTTAATGTTAAACCAAACTATATGGTAATCACTGGTACCTAGCGGACTGCCCACTGTGATGTCTGCAATTAACTACCTGTTTTAAGCACCAGGTCCAGCACTGCCCCATCCTTAGTGGGTTCCTTGACTTGCTGCCTGAGAAAAGCCCCTTATAGGAGTCAAGGATGGTATTGCTCCTTACAAGGCTGCAGTTGAAAGTCTCCAATCCTCATCTGGCAAACTAAAGTCCCGAACTAGCAGCACTCTCCTTATTTGCCATCCTGATGATGGCTTCTCCAAGTACCATATCCAGCTCCTCTCCCTGTGCTGTTGGTCTGTATACCACCTCTGTATGGATAGCAGCTCCTGTACCTGTCTCCAGGATAATGCACAGCATCTCCAGACTATTTTTTTCCTGTGGGTGTCCTTGTATTTGCATGGCCTTGATTCTTTCCCTAAGATATAGTACAACCACCCCTCCCTTCCTTGCCTCTGCTGAACAGAGAGTAGCTTGGTATGAACATGTCTCAGTCATGGATGTCAATGCACCATGACTTAGTTATGGCCACCAGATCTAGACTAGCCTCTGCGATGATGTCCTCCAGGTCTGGAATTTTATTTCCTGACTTCTTGAATCAGTTAATTTAGTTCACCATACCTTACTCCCAGCCTGCCTGCTTCCCTGCTTTCCCACCCCCATCATCCTGTGCTGTTCCATGCAGCTCTCATGAACCCCTCTTCCTTTATTCCTTTCTTCTTGGTTTCTAATTTATACACCTCACAACATCATTGATGAAGAGATTATTGAAACTGCCAGGGATCAAGAAAAGGAAAATTTCATGTTAGAAACAAGGGTCATGGGTCAATTTTAACACTGTTTTACTTATTCAGAGCATAGTGCAAATTCACCTGGACCCATGCAGCTAACCCTCTAGATGTCCATTCTGCTAGTGCAGGTCTTCCATGGCTGTCAGTTAAGTTAAAATTCCCTGCTTTAACAGGCTGTAGTTCTCATGCTAATCTCCTCATTGTCCCAGATGGCCAGATGTCATTAACAGCTCTTTAAGAGCTACAATCACCTGGCACCTGACAATGCAAGATGGGGACCCCACAAAAGACCCAGTGTTAATTGTTGTTATCCCACTGTTACGGTTTCCAACTAGTGTCCAGACTGTGATCAGGGTAGAGTGCAGTTAAAGCACTAGCTCCCACTGTTCTGAGCTTGTATCTCCATGTGTGTGTGTGTTGATGTGCCCTCCATTATTAAGGCCAATACTCCTCTTTATCCTACATTGTTAGCATCAGTGTCCAACATTTCTGTGACAAAATGTTAAGAGGTATAGAGGGTTTGCATACAGGTGACGGGTTTTATCCCAACCTCCCATAGTCACTCTATCTCCCTTCTCAGTCTCTTCCCAATCTCCCAACTTTGTTCTTTCCTAGATACCACTGCTGGATAATGAGAGAGGAGGACTTGGATACAACAATGAAATTAATCATAACAAACAAAGTTAAACATGTCCATCACTGATTACTTTAAAGTTGTTTTATAATAAATAAACGAAACTGGATTTTAATATTCACGCTATAGTTTATAAGTACTTTTGTTATGAAAATGTACTTGGAGAAACTGAATAGTTAATGCCTAACTGTAGTCCTGTGTTAATTTTCCCATATTTCACAAGTACAGCCTCTGTCACACACTCAGTGTGCACTATATATATATATATATATATATATCTATTATAGTGATGCAGTAGCACCACTATAGTTAGGGTTGAGTAGACTATTTAATGTTAAACATCAAATTTTGTACTTTAAAAGCTTCACCCCTGTTCAACAAATTTGCATGAACTTTGCATGCATGGTCTGGAGGAAATTCTCTTGACGTGCTGTGATTTTTCTTTTCAGATTCTGAGATTTGTATAGTGCACTTTTAGGAAACATTTGTTTTTTTTTGCTGTTTTTTGTCATTGTTTGTTGCCAAGACAGTTTGGAATTTTGGTCTGAATTTTCAGGGTGGAAAGGGCTTGCCCAGAATGATGCCTTTCATTGGTTTGGTGAAAAATATTAATCTGTTTACAAGTTATAAGGATTTGAAATTTTGTTTCTGAGCATGCTCAGTAGGGCCTTTTGGATAAATGTTTAATACCTTACTAAGCATGCCCAGAACTACATAGAAACATAGAAGTTGATGGCAGATAAGGAATCCAAGGCCCATCCAGTCTGCCCATTTCTTTTCTACCTTATGAATGTGCCATAGGCCTTTACTCTGTCAATGGCTATCTATTCATACTCATCTGTATTGCTCCCTTATGTCTATCCCATTCCTGTTTGAGGCCCTGCACTGCATTCATATCCACCACTTTCTGAGGAAGGCTGTTCCATGCATCCACCACCATTTCTGTGAAAAAGAACTTCCTCACATTACCCCTTAATCGTCCCTCCCTCTAATCTCATGCTGTGTCCTCTTGTCCTGCTATTTTCTTATATTGAAACATGTTAGACTCTTTCACCTTGTTAATGCCCTTAAGATGTTTGACTGTTTCAATCATATCATCTCTCTCTGCCTTTGCTCAAGGATATACATATTGAGCTCTGTTAATCTGTCCTCATATGTTGTCTGATGCAGTCCCTGCAACATTTTGGTTGTCCTTCTCTGGATTGCCTCCATTTTGTTAATATCCATCTGCAGGTGTGGCCTCCAGTACTGCATGCAGTACTCCAGATGGGGCCTAACTAGTGTCTTGAAAAGAGGGATTATTACTTCCTCTTACAACTTGTGATATCCCTACTAATACACCCCAACATCCCTCTAGCCTTACCTACTGCTTTAGTGGTCTGCTTGGATGATTTCAGGTCATCTGTGATGATAATGCCCAAGTCTCTTTCTTCCCTTGTAATTGCCAGCAACTCCCTCCCAACCTATAAGTAGCTTCAGGGTTTCTCTTCCCTACAGTATGTGTATGATCTTGCATTTCTTTGCGTTAAACCCCAGTTGCCACTCTTCAGACCATTTTATCAGTTTTTCCAGATCTCTTCTCATTCTGCCCACCCCATCTGGATCATCTAATCTGTTGCAGATCTTCGTGTCATCTGCAAATAGGCAAATCTTACCTCCAGTTCATCTGTAGTGTCACTGATGAAGATATTGAAGAGGACTTGCCCCAGGACTGATCCCTGAGGTACCTCTACTTGTGACTTGCATCTCTTCAGACTGTATACCATTTACCACCACCCTCTGTTTTCTGCCTGCCAACCAGTTTGCCACCCAGTTGACTAACTCTGACCCACCCTGAGCCTCCCCAGCTTATTAATCAATCTCCTATGTGGAACAGTATTGAAAGCTTTGCTGAAGTCAAGGGATGGATATTCAGAAATGCCCCAGAGGGAGGCGCAAGAGGGGCAGTGCAAATAAAGTGCTCCATGGCACATCCGGCATGATATTCAAAGGTTGCAGATGACATGATGCACCTGTGCAATGTGGCTGAATATTGCACAGATCATACCATAGCAACAAGGGATGCGCCAGGGTAAGACAAGAAGCACCATACCGCAAGCAGGGATGCACAGGGAGCAAGCCACGTGCAGCACATGAGCAGCAGCTACCAGTGTGCAAGGTGCACAGGAGCATGCTCCAGGACACAGCAGGTGGCATGCCACAGGAGTGAGGTCCCACCACTGGGGCGCAGAGGCGCCATGTGAGAGACATGGTGGCCACATGGGCACACTACCCAGTGAGCAGGAGGAGGCAGTAGGCCCTGACCATGCACACCCCAGTGGGGCACTGTGGCAGGTGGCAACAATGGCCCCTGCCGCACAACCCCTGGCAACACCAACAGAGAGGCTGGGGATACACCATCTGGACCACTGCCAGCAACACACAGGCAAACAGCACACAAGGCACACACCACATGACCTGGAAGACAGGCCATAGCCATCTCTACCCAACCCATGGTGGAACACCACCAGGCACAATCCCCAATCACCCCAGATGGACAACACAGCAGCCAGGCACACCACTGCAGCATGGCTCCACATACCAGCCATAAAGCAGACATGGACACAGAAAGGTAACCGAAAATAATGTATTACAACATGATAAACAAAACTATTTACAAATGCACAAGGAAAGGGAAAGGAGGGACCACCCACAGATAGGGAGGCCAGGGAATGGAGGCAGGGGCAAAGGCAAGGAAGGCAAGGAGGTTGCACAGGGAAGGGGTGAGAATTCAGCAGAT
This sequence comes from Neoceratodus forsteri, assembly GCA_016271365.2. NCBI lineage: Eukaryota > Metazoa > Chordata > Ceratodontiformes > Ceratodontidae > Neoceratodus > Neoceratodus forsteri. The sequence goes on from CM057453.1 coordinate 908,507,753, forward strand.
GGTCACTATGGAGGTCCGCGCCCACTGCAGGCCATCGTGGGCATTGGCACCACCGCCTCACTGGGACAGTGCCAGCTGCTGCACCATCTGTGGTGTGGCTGTTGTCACATGTAGGATTTTCTGGAGAAGGCGTGCATGTGGATCATGGGTCCTGACACCCACGACAAAGGAGTGAACACCTCATGAGTGCATGGCCAGAATGTTGCAGACCGCCCACTGTGCACAGTGGGCATCATTGCCATGTGCCTCTGGGCTGGCATGCCACCAACCACAGTGAGTGCACCCACATGAGCTGCCTGCCCGTACCCACAGCCATGCACAGCACTGCACACCAACACCACCCATGAGCAGAACACCACCGCCAAGGCAGGCAGGTGACATGGCCATGCAGTTGGTTGGCAGTGGCACAGCCAGGACACGGGTGCACCCACAGCCCACCAGCATCAGCCACCCACATGTGCGATAGCCCAATGCAGTGCATAGGGACACCGTGGGCAGTGCACAGCAGGGGGGTCATGTACACAGAGGGCCGTGGCCTCACCCCCACCCCCACTGCCTGCCCCACACAACATGTAAATGAGCCACCTGCATGCTGAGGCGCGCCTGAGGCTGTCCAGCTGCCACTCCATCGCCTGCTACCAGTGCATGTCCCCTCAGGTGGCCCATCCTGGCCCAGCTGCAGTTCCAGTGAGGCGGGCCAACCTCTGATCCTCAGGGCCTAGGGAGGAATGTATGGAGAAAGACACATCAGTACCAGGCAACACCACAGGTCCCCCCCAGCACAGTGTGACACCCTGTGCATCGTGCCAGTGACATGGTGGCACTGGGTAGCCACAGAGTACCACCACTGGCAGCAGGGCATGTTGCCCCAAGCCCCCCCACAGCATGGCTTGCCAGTGGCACCGCCCCATGGACCGATGGATGGGAATGGGCACGGCGCTGTGCACTTACGGCATGCACCTGTGGTCTCCTCGAGACCATCAGCCACTTCCTGCCCAACATTGATCCGAGGCCTGTTTAGGGGCACCTGACCAAACAGGGAGCCAGCATGTGGCTCCACTAGGGCCACGAGGTTGACCAACTCAACCTGTGTCCAGTTGAGGTTCTGGGTGCTGTATGGCATGGCATGATAGCAGCCAACTCAGCATGGCAAAATGGTGCCAGCAGCACATATGCCACACATGCTGCTGATGCATGGCATGCTCCCATGATGCCCTGCCAATGCCAATCGCGCGAAGAGCATAGGACACCCGTGGGGTCAAGGGTCGGGCCACGCACCCTGTTCCACAGCACCATTGGACATAGCAGTCATGATGCGCATTAGGGCCACATGGATGCCACAGTACACGGTCCTATTGCACATGGGCACCATGGCACCTATAGCGCAGTGGTGCCATCGATGTCATGGTGCCAAGTGCCATCGGCTGACTGGTGCCTGGCCGTAGGGCCATACAGTGACGGGCACCACACATGTAGTAAGCCGGCAGTACTGCACTGCCAATCAGGGCATCGCTGGCGCAGGCTTCGCGTTCGCTCATGATACATGCTATTGAACTGCGCATGGTGCGGCATCGCTGTTGTACACGGCACAATGTTGTACCTTGACTTGTGCAAGAGCAACCCCATACGCAATGCGCAACTCTGCGATATTCAGCCGCTATATGCAAATCAGCTGATTAGCCTATCCGCAGCGCATCAGCTGCTTTTGCATGTCATTACAGTTGCGCAAGCCCTCATTTGCATGCGATGCACTATAAAGGTGCCAGGGAATGTACAGGGTAAGGACCAGTATTGCATCCCTTAGAGGTGAGATACACTGCGGGCTGGCTGGACAGTGGAATGGGAGGGTGGGGATCCTTCCAGGCCATACTAACACATGTCTATCTCCACAGGAAGCAGCATGTCCGAGCGAGAGGAGACAAGAATGTGGGCCTGTACACAAGCACAGGCCCAACTTCACCAGGGCAGAGTCTAATGCCCTATTCCAGGTGTACCTGGACCAGAGCCACTCCTGAGTGGCTCCAGGGGCATCCCACAGGCCTGGGCAACAGCATGGGAGGGCATGGCTCATGCTATGAAGCAGCAGGCCAGGCACCAACGGTCTGTGCAGGAGTGCAAAAGAAGGTCAGCACAGACGGAGGTGCATCAAGAAGAAGGTGGCAGCCATCCGGGTGGCACGTGCTGCCACAGGTGGGGGTCAGCCTGCTGTGCCCATCCTTACGCCTCAGGAGGAGATGGTGGCAGCCACCATGCAGCGCAGCACCGTTGGGAGTGCCCAGTGGTGGATTCCATATGGTGACAGCCCATTAATGCAACGTGTAGGCATGGCTGTGATGTGGCATGGGCAGGGGGTGGGGGCAGGGGTGGGCAACAGCAACACTAATGCGACCATGTCTCCATTCCGCTCCTGAGCACCTGCATGCAGTAGCAGGGGTAGAGGTGTCCACTGTGGGTGTGGTCCTGGACCTGGAGGACCAGTCATTCACCTCCACCATTCACTGTGGGCCGGATCGACTGCAGGTCAGCGCTGCTGTCCATCCAGATGCCAGTGGCACCGTTGCGGACGAGGCCCTGACTGTGTTTCAGCATTACACCAGGCATGGTGTCCTGTGTGCTGAGACACAGATCGGGGTGGGTCTGCTTCTGATGACAACACCTACATCCCAGACAGCGATGTTGTGGCCACAGGGAGACACCTGTACCACACGCCCAACATGGCAGCACAGACAGTGACCCTGTGGTGGTTGCCTGCACACTGGCCACTGTGGCTGGCATAGCTGAGGCTGCCACTGGTGCAGCATGGCTGGCGGTGGTACTGTTGTTGGTGTAGCCCACCGGTGTTACCCTGAACACAGTGGCTGGAGGGGTGGCAGCAGCGTTGGATGGTATTGAAGGGGCCTGAGGCAGTGCCTGTCGTTGGTGCACCGCATGGTATCTAGCCCCAGGATGGGCCCACTGTGCAGCACCCACCTTCGCGGGTGCTGGGCTGCAGGGTCGGGATACACCCATGGTCGGTGGCACAGTGCCCCTGCACCCAAGGGCGCCAACTCCATGGACGAGCACACCCGTCTGCTCCAGGCCTCTGTTGAGCAGCAGGTGCTGGTCGTGGCAGGGGTGCATGTGCTCCACGTGGAGTTGTGCCAGGCAGCAGAGCTGCAGGACAGGGACTTTGCCCTGCTTCTGGCTGAGAACGTGCATATGTGGGTGGACATGGCGCAGCCATGGATCAGCTGAACACTGCGGTCATGGCGGACTGGCACCACTGGCCATCCTGGTGCATGGCCATCTGCTGCTCACACCAAGGAGCGCATTCTCCACCCCTCGGGCCCGCAGCGCGACCCCCATGGTGTTGATGCGGGGTCAGTCAAGGGCATTCCAGCATGTCTGGTGCAGGCATGTTCGGGGCCTGCAGACACCCACACGGTCCTGCAGTGTCACCACTGGGGTCCATCTATGACACCCCTGTTGTGGACGCTCAGCCTGCAACCACTGTGCATTCACGGTGGGGCCGTCCACATGTCCATGGTGGCCGAGCTACTGTGCAGCAGTCCTGACTCACCCACCTCCATGTCCGCCATATGCTGCTGCCCTGTGTGCACATTGGTGTGGTGTATGCATGTGCATCCATGGCCATGGCATCCGTGGTTGATGCCAAATGGCCCATGTGCCCACCGCATGGCTGCTGGCTGCTGTGGCATGAGCATGATGGTGCCAGCACTGTGCTGCTTGCTACTGTGCAACATCGGTCAGCTTCTGACACACGCCGTGCCGCCTCTGGGCGGAGGCATGATGGGTCCTGTGTGCATGTGCCGTGCGTGTGTGTGTGTGTGTGTGTGTGTGTGTGTGTGGTGTGCGGCCTGTGCTGCATTCTGCATTGGTGTCTGTTCCCACGCCTGTCCATGCCCCTTCCACTGGACCCTGGCACGGTGCATGCCCGTGCCTGTCTGTACACTGTGACCAGGGTGCTGGCCCTGCCTATGGCCATGTACACCTACCATGCGTGCTCCATAATGCTCCTCAGCAATTATGTCCCTGTGCTGCTGGGCCATCCTTGTCAGCCGGGATCCCTTCACCCCGGGAGGGGCTGCCCCACCACCACCAGGCCCGGCGGCTACGCCATCCCCACTGCTGTCCCCCTCTTCGACCTCTACAGCTATCCCATGGTCGATGGCCATGTTGTGTAGTATACAGCAGGCCAGGAATAGGCCACAGGCCTTTGAGGGGCTGTACTGTAGGGCAACACCAGACCTGTCCAGGCAATGGAACCGAGCCTTCAGCAGCCTGAACACCTGCTCGATGATGTTCCATGTGCTGGCCTGTGCCTCATTGTACTGCTTCTGTGCTGAGGTTGATGGGTGCCGGTATGGGTGAGCAGCCATGGCCAGAGTGGGAAGCCACTGTCACTTGTGTGGAAAGATCTCTGGTTAGCATGGTGGCCTGTGTCAGTGCACCCCCACCATCCTGGCCACACACCCTGGCACCCATGCCCTGCTGCCCACACACCCTACCCTGCTCTGCTGTACCTGGCATACTGCATCCACAGCATACTCACCAACTAGGTAGCCAGTGGGGATGTCCCCACTCTCGAACCTGTGGCACAGTGCCGACTGGTGCCAGATGAAGGCATCGTGTGCTCCTCCAGGGTGGCACAGACATTGATTATAAGCCCCTGGCATCGCACACCACCTGGCAGTTGACACTGGATAGCCCTCCCTGTTTGTGTAGGCTACCCCTCTGGCCGGGTGGTGTGGATGCTCACATGGGTGCAGTTGATGGCCCTAGCACACCAGGCAACTGTGCCACCCTGTGGAACTCCTGCATGTTTGCTGTATGCTCTGGCTGTGTGCTGGGGAAATGGATGTACTCCGCAGCATGTGGCAGCAGTGCGCTGAGGAATTGTGTGAGGAACCATGATGCGGCCAACTGAGTTATGCCTGTGGTGTCCCTGTTGGTCTCTGGAAGGTACCTGTGGTGAGCAGGCACATGACAGCCATGACCTTCATCTCCACCGACAGGGTGTGACTCCTGCCTTGTGGGTGCCTGCATCTCCTCACTGCACAGCTAACAGAGCCACCTCAGAATGGCCCAGTTCAGGCGGTATCGGCCCACGATCTCTGTGTCACTATACTGTTCGAGGTTGGTGCAGGCACTGTACCACTTGTTCCGGCATTCCGCTAACGGCCCTTTCACGGCCACACTGGTCTGCGAACTGCCTCACACCTCATTACTGCCTCCATCTAGAATATGGCACTGGCCATGTCCTGGGTTGTACGCCCTCCCCTGGGCTGCACTCTCCCTGGCCCCCTGGCTGTGGGCTGCTGTCTGTGCCCCTGCACTGGATGCACCCTGTTTGTGGCCACCCAGCCTGCAGTCTGTGGCCTCTGCCTCCCACCTCTCCATGGCCCTGTGCAGCCCCTCCTGTGCTGGGTGTCACTGTCACTTGCTGTGATGTCTTGCTCCCCGTTCCACAACCACACACACACACACACACACACACACCTCTCTGACTCCCCAGACTCTGGCTCTTTCAGGCCCCTGGTCCCCACTCTGTGCCTCTACCAGCCTGCCTCTCACTCTGTGGCTCCCATTTGGCTGTTCTGCCTGCCCCTCGCTCTTCCACTGTCTGGCTCCCTGTGTTGCAAGCGTCATTCCTCACTTGCTCCCTCTTTTATGGGCTCAAGTCTGCTCCACGATGTCCCATTTGCTCCATGTTTGCACCATTCACCTGCTTGAATATCACACTATGCTGCATATTCATGGCTATGCCCCTGCACTTGTGCATGCATTCATTACCACTCACGCATTGGCACATTGAAATTGTGCAGTGCATCTGCTGCTGCTGAATATCACTTTCCGGTGCATTGACACAGTTGTGCCAGTGCATCACTGTTGCACATTGTGCAACTGTTTGAATATCCCACCCATGGTAGGCAACATCAACTGCCTCCCCTTGGTCCACCACTCTGGTTACCCAGTCAAAGAAATCTATGAGATTAGTTTGACAGGACCTTCCTGTTGGAAGCACATGCTGTCTTGGATCCTGTGCTCCTATGAATTACAGGTGTTGCACTATCCTTTCCTTAAGGAGTGCCTCCATAATCTTGCCCTCTGCTAAGGTAAGACTGACTGGTCTGTAGTTCCCTGCCTGCTCCTTGCTGCCACTCTTGTGGAACGGGATCACATGAACCCTTCTCCAGTCTTCTAGGACCCCTCCTGTGCTCAGAGACATACTAAACAGTTCTGCTAATGGCTCTGCTAGTTTCACCTAGCTCCTTTAGTACCCTGAGATGTATACTATCAGGTCCCATTGCCTTGTCCCTCTAGCTTAGAGAGCTCTTGTAGGACCCTATCTTTTGTGAAGGGACTTGGCACACCTGCCTCCCCTTGTCCATGGTGCTGAGCTGTGGGCTCTGCCTACCTTCTCCTCAGTAAATACTGAGCAGAAGTATCTATTTTGGATAGACATTGCTTCCTTAATCCTCCTCCACACTCCCTTTATCCCCTTGATCTTAGCAATACCCCTCTGGACTTTCTCCTTTCACTAATGTATCTATAGAAAGTCTTGTCCTCTTCTTTACTGTTCATGCTAGTGTTTCCTTAGTTTGGGCCTTTGTCTGCCTTACTGCCTTCCTGCTTCCTTTAGAAAGTTTGGTATGCCTCCTATCTTCATCTTGCTGTGTTCCTTATATTTCCTGAAGACCAGCCTTTTGGGTCTGATCTTTCCTGCTACTGTTTTGAGAACCAAAGTGGTTTCCTCTTTCTTTTGTTCTTGCTTTTCTCCTAACACAATGGGATGTTGCTTCAAGTATTGCATCCTTAATGCTTGCCCACTTGCCTATACCCCTCACCTGTATTTCTTCTTGCCAAGGCTAGCTTAACTCTGTTGGCCCTCTTATCAAGTCAGCTCCTCTGAAGTCCCATATTTTTGCCTTGGAATGGGATGATTTAGTTCTAGTGGCCAAATTGAACCATACCATGTGATGATCACTGGCCCCAGGTGACCTTCTACCTGGAGATCAGTGATCCTTTCCCCGTTAGTCAGTACTAGATCCAGGAAAGTCCTGTCTCTTGTGGTTTGTTGTACCAATTGTTTGAGGCCCTCCCTGCAGGAATCCACTATGTGTCTAGTTCTGACAGATGTTTGTGCTGGTATTGACCAATCTGTATCTGGCATGTTGAAGTCTCCCATTATCAGAACCTCCCTTTAGCTGTCATGTTTTGTATATCTTCTAACAGTAATGTGTCTATGTCCTCCCTGGTCTGGAGACCTGTAGACAACCCGGTTCATATGGCTGTCTCATTTCCTGTTTCCAGGGTGACCCACAGTTCTTCTGGCTCCTTATGTATATTCTGAATTTTTGTAGCTTTGATATTTTCATTGACATAAAGGGCCCTCCCCCTTTTGCACCTCAGTCTCTTCTGAACAGTACATAGCTGGGTACTGAAGTCTCCCAAGTGTGGTTACTGGTGAATCATGTCTCACTAATGGCTACTATGTCCAGTTTAGCCTCTCTCATTGTTGCCTCCAGGTCTGGTCATCTGGAATCTTGTTTCCAGACTGCGGCATTTGTGTACATGATTTTCCATTGTCCAGATTTCGGTGCATTAGTTGTTGGGTGAGATCCAGCTTTCCCTGCTCACGTATGGGGAGCCGACCTTTTCCTTACCTAGTAATACAAATGAACTACAAACATGCTGAACTCCTGTTTGATCATTAGCTGAGGGGGGATGTTCTTCCCGTCGATGTATCGAGTGCTGCACCCACTCCCCATTTACTAGTTTAAATGTTCTGCAAAGACATCAAACTTCTGCCTAATGCACTGACTCCCTCCTTAAACAGATGCAGTCCATCAAATTTAAAGAACTTTCACTCCCAAAACTGTTGCCAGTTACCTACAAAGTTGTGTATCAACTCTCTAAATCATGGAGTCTCCTATGATCAGAAATGTTTTGGATTTCTTTTTGCTTTTTTTTTTGGTCCCTGTTTTGGGTAAGTTTTGTAGCGCTAGCTCTTGTGTTGCAGTGTCCTGCTCCACAGTGTCCTCTGCCCTTTGGTTGATTTTGGAGATAGAGGCAGATACCTGTTTGCAGTTTTGATATGGTTTGTGGAGGTGATATATTGGTGAGCACTGGTGATGGGGCACCTGATTTGCCCCTCCTAACAACCTGCAACCTCCCAGACCAACTACCCTCTGTGGTCGAGGTGCTTTGTTGGATGCTGGGGAAATGGCAGGCAGTTCTTGTAATATATTTCTCCTGAATATGTGATTTGAGGTGCAAATCTCTGCCCATGCTGCCAGAGCTGAGCCCTTAGATCTTGATGGTCCAGCATGTTGGACAGTGTCCTAAATTCTGTATAACTGCCTTTTTGAAAATGTCCTGCAGTACCTGCAGTTAATAATATCCATTCCAGTGGAGTTGCTGAGTTTTAACCTGGTCCAAGTAATTAGAAGGAAAATGAAAACAAAGTTAGATTTTTTTTACTATATATTTTTGTTTGTTATGTTTTGCTTTGTTTGTTTGTTTTGAATAACTTTTATAACAAGATAAATTGATTGAGCTCCTGTAAGTGAGGTCACTGTGTGGATACCCCTCTGATCCTCCCTTCCTGCTTTGCTACAGGAAATGTCATGAATGTGCTACTCTATAAACGGAGTGTAGCAGGGGTGGTTGGGAATGAGGTGAGTGTTTGGCGTACCCTGCCAAAAGGAAGAACCATGGATGAAAGAAACGAGGTGAGAGCAGAAACAATCAACCAACAACAAATGCAGTCGCTATCCCTCAGTCTGTATCTTGTATGTGCTCCTGTAATTAGCCCTGAAAGCTTAGCCTAATGATAAATAAAACTGTAAAACCTGTAAGCACCACCTACAACAATTTCACAGAAGATATATCCTGCAAAAATAGTTTGCTACAGAGAAAAGCAAAGCAGTAAAAAGTAACTTTTTCAAACCCTGGACTTTGCTGGCTTCTGCTCCCATTTTAAAATGTATTCTGTCTTCTCCTGATCTATATTTAGTCCGCCCACTGTCCCCAGCCCCGACCTCTATTAAATATGCATAAGCCCCACCCTGTACCTTTCTTCCTCCTCTATTGGCTACCAAAGCCTCAGGACAGTCTTATAGCTGCTCATCCTGATCCTCATATATTCCCATCCCCACCCTCCTCTCTCTACTAAAGTGTTATGGATAATCAAACACAGCCCTGCCTATTCAGTTTCGGTACCATTCGATCCGTACTTGTAACAATGCTCACTGTCCATATCTTTCCCACATGTCTCTTCACTGTACTTTTTGTACTCTTCTCCCTACTCCTGCTCAACCACCCTATCCCTGGCCCTCCTCCCTGCTTACCCTCCTACCCCTGCTTACCCACTGCTACAACCATGCTCTAGCTCCAGCACCCTGTTATCACACATGAAACCACTGCTCTACATGACTCTCTGCCCCATTACTCTTTATGCCATACTCATACACTCTATTGTGTATCTTCAAATTCCAGCTCTCAACTTTCAACTATTCATACAGTTCTCACAAAATGGCCAGCCATCCATGGTTCAAAAGTACAGAGCTTCACTTCCTCATTATCTCTCCGTCTTACTCCTCTCATCAGGTGACATAAATCCAACCCTGGCCCCACATTAGCAACACCTCTATTTGCCTGCCCTACCCTTTCTTACCTCTTCTCACACCCATACTACCCTCCCGTGGTCAAAGATCCTCCACCTCAATATTCGTAGCCTTCTCCTAAACCTGACCTGCTACTCTCTCTTGCAGCTACCCTAAAACCAGACATACTAATAATATCTAAGATCTGGCTAACTAATAAAGTCCCTGATGCTTCCTTCTCAATCCCTGATTATGTCATCACATGCCAGGATCATTTGAGTAGGGACGGAGGTGTCGCCATCTACTCCTCTTCCCTCTCCATACCTCTACTGTCCTGTCAACCCCAGACCCCAAGACTTACAAAGCCCTAGTCTAAAACTATCTCTGCCCTTCTCTGCCCCTGTATTCATTGCTGCCCTGGTCTACACTATTACGTTGCCACTGAGCTAATCAATACCATTGGGTCCCTTGCCTCCTCAGGCGAGCTCTACCGCCTGGGTGACCCAAACCTTGAGTGGCTGTCTCCTCCCTAAGTAAAACTTGTACAGACATAGCTGCCCTAAACCTGTCCCAATTAATCATGGAACCCACTCATTGAAATCACAAATCCCAAAACCACACCCTCCTTGACTGGGCCTCACCTCTCACCCTCACAGAGTAATCCAGTCTGGCCTTCTGTCTGATGCCCTTAGTGATCACTATATGATCTACTTAGTTAGGAAAGTTCATAGACCCAAGGATCCCCAAGTTGCTAACCATTCAATCCTCACTGAAACCCTTGACTTCCCTCGCTACATCAGGACCTAACCCTCATGTACTGGGCCCCTATAAGTTCTGCTAAAACCATAGACTTAGCACTTGTACACTTCAAAGACAACTTTATCTCCATATGGGACAAACATGATCCACTTAAGTAAGTCAGAGTGCGTGGTACCCATCTTCTGTGGGTCACCCTGAGCTCCTGGCCTGCCAACAAATGCATGATGTAGTATGGAAAACACACAATTCTACCAATCTCTCCTCATGACTACTCTATCTACTGTACTCTCAGGAATTCCTGTACTAAAGCCATCTGACAAGCCAAAGCTGAATATTTCCAGTCCACTCTTAATACCAATATAAACAACCGTCAATGTATTGCAAAGTAATCCACTCATTATTCTCCCCCAGGCTAAACCTCCAACCCCACAGCTCAGTATCAACAACCAACTCACAGCTAACCACCCCTTGGTAGCTGCTGAGTTCAATTTCAACTTTACTTCCTGCATCTCCTCCCTACTAGCCTCCCTACCACCCCTCCCCTTCTTCATCCCTCCTACCACCTCTCTCATACACCACCAACTATCTGAGAGCTTTAACTTTTCACCAATCTCTCCAAATGACACTTTAAAGGCCCTCCTCTCTATAAACCCGACTAAAAGTGGCTCCTGATGGCCTTGACCCAAAGCTGCTTTACCTATCTGCTCATGACATCTCCCAACTTCTAGCCAACATACTCAACCTTTCTTCCACACAGCTAGCATTCCTGCTGCCTGGAAACATGCAATTGTCCTTCCCTTCCTAAGAACGGTGACCTCTTTTCTCCAGGTAACTACCACCCTATCTCGCTCCTACCCACCCTGGCAAAACTACAGGAAGACCTTGTTCTCTTCCAACTCTCTTCCTTTTTGATGACCTCCTTCTTCACTCCCTTCCAATCTGGTTTCCAGAAGAATCACTACACACTACCTCCTTTCTCAGACTCACTGACTCTATCCATTCTGCCATGGATAAAGGCCGATCACGCCTGCTATCTTTGTCTACCTGGCTAAGGCTATTGACACTGTCTCCCACTCCCTCCTTTTCAATACCCTGCTGTCAGCTGGCTTATCACAGCCTGCCTGAGATTGGTTCAGAGTCTACCTGATAGGTAGAACACAATCTGTTAAAATAGCTGACTCTGTGCCCCACCATTACAAATCTCTACTGGTGTGCCTCAAGGCTCTGTACTTAGCCCGCTCTTCTCAATTTTCGTAAATGACCTCCCATCAGCATGCACCTCCTTCCTTATCCATATGTACGCTGATGACACAGTCTTGTTCACCTTTGGCCACTCACCCTCTAATGTAACTACCAGACTTCAGCGTGATTTCAATAATGTCCAACGCTGGCTAAGTTCACATCAACTATTTCTCAATGCCAAGAAAGCAATCTCCATGACCTTTGAGACTAGGCAGAGACTGTCAAGGCTGCCCTCCTCCTCCCACCACACCTTGATGGGACAACATTGGAGGACTCCACCTCACTTAAATACCTGGGTGTCTGGCTTGACCAACACCTTAACCAACACCTTAACTTTTCTTAACATATCGATGCCATTCTCGCATAAATTGCACCCCAAGTTCAGTGCCCTCTGCAGGAAGAGCAGTTCTTTACCACTACCAGTGAGGCATGATCATGTTCAGAAAATGATACTCCCCTATTTTCTCGTAATGATACATAGTCTACAGTGCTGCTCCTAAGTCTTCCCTTGCCAGATTGGATCTCCTCTTCAATGCTTTCTGTTGCTTTGCCCTTGATTCCCCTCCCACCAACATCACTGCACCCTATATCACTCTCTAGCTTTGCCTTCCCTGGACTGCAGGCAACTCTGTCACTGCACTAAGTTCATTTCTAAACTCTGGTTTGGGTCACTCCTGCTTACCTCTCCTCCTTCTCCCTTAATGCTCCACCCCTGCCTCCAGCCATCTTAGATCCTCTGACTCCCACCTCTAGCTATCCCTTGTTGCCATACGCCATAGGCCAAGATTCCTTCTCTTATCACTTCCCTAAACTCTGGAACTTGCTCCCCTCCCATCCAACTTTCCTTGACCTCTTCATCCATCTCCCTAGCCCTATGTAACTTCTATTCTCCATCTGCACCTGCTCCTAACCACTACCCCACCCTCCCTGCCTTCTACCTACATACCTCAAAATCCCTTCATCTACCCATACACATACCTCTAGTACTTCTCCTCCCATTACCCTACCCCTACCCTCCCTGCATACCCTTCCCACCCCTGTTACTATCCACCACCTCCCACCTCCTCCTTACCCCCTCCCTATCCCATGGACATGTCTCCTTTAGGGTTTCTCTCCATCTCCCACCACTTGAATTTCTATTTCTCCCTAGCTTGTCTCCTGCCACTCTTCAGCCCTACACAATTCTGCAATCCCCCACACTCTCTACCTAATTTAGACCTCTCACTTACCCATCCCACTATTACATCTCAGCTAATCACTACATTTTCTTCCTTGCCCTTATATATATCTACACTCTTCAGCCCCCAATCTTCACCTTCCCTTCATAATTCTAGTGACTATCTCCTCCTGCATCACTCACTCCTCTCTCAACTCTATTAACTATCCTCCCTCCTGTCTCCTGTCTTACCCCCAACCCTCCTCCTCCCTCTTCATCCCTCCCTCCTAATCTCTTCTGGTCCCTCCTCCTTGCAGGGTTTTCAACATCCTGAAGGGGTCCGGGCCTGGCTATCTAGCTCCCATCCCCTCTTCTCCCTCTCCCCTCACTTCCTCTTTTCTTTAGGTTTTACACTACCACTTACTAATTCCATGTCTCTGACTATATTGGCATGTCAGTGTTTTACACTCTGACTGGTCTCCAACTCAGATGTTTTTTTACTTTCTTTCTGCACTGGACCACCTGGACATCCTTCAGGAGTGCCCACACGATGTGCCTCTCACTCCTGGCCTGAACCCCTGCTTTTCGCCAGGCTCTTCCACCTGTACAACTTCAGCAAGTCCGACTCCCTGGATCACCTCCAGGGCTGGGCCTGCCTCCTTGGTGGCTCTGTATACTTCAGTGTGAGGGACTTACCTCATTGCTGGGTCAGACATGGAGATACCTGGTGCAGTGGGCCAACGAGGGATATGGGCACTTCACTGGGGCCTCTGTCATCTCACTGGGTGGCCAGAGGATTTTCTCATGCCTGTGTTCCCTGCTTCCCCTCCCTGTGGAGCACAGCTAGCAAGGCAACATTATGCTGCAGCTCAGCCACCAGGCATATGCCGTGCCGTCATGTTGTAGTTCTCTCGGCTTCCACCACAGGTTGCTGCATGAGCGGACGCCCCTGAACCCACCCCGGGAAGAGAGAGCCGCCCTCCAGATGCTTGATCTCTTCCCTCCCTGCCAACCCCGGGGCCTGGGCTCATTCCTGAACCTGGGTCACCAGCATGGCACAATGTGGCATCCAGTGCTCAACCTTTAGTGCCCCTGGGCGGCACCAGCTCAGGTGTTACTATGTAAGTTTTCCAACCTATGGTTTTGCTTCACTGCCCATAGGCTTGTTATATAGTGTCTTAGTCCTGTATATCTTCTACAATATCATGTATAATTTTTGTCCCTGAATGGTATTATTGTATTAAGTTTATTTGCTCTCCCAACCTCTGTATTCCCTCCCCAAGGACTTTTCTGGAAATGAGCTGTTCCTCAGCTCATGTTGTCTTTCTTGGTGAAACATTTTGCAAATAAACAATAAATAAAATAATCTCATAATTCCTTTTTTATTTATTTTATTTATTTGATCTTGGATTTGCACCTTTGAGAACAAGCTCATTATATAGGTTCCATGTCAGGACTGAGACAATACAGGGAAACAAAAGCTATAAGGACTCAGTAGTAACAAAGAAAATGTAACAGGTTTTAACTTAGGCAATAAAAATGGCAAAGGAAAATGTCAGCATTGTACAATGTATACCAATTATACTTTGAGGGCAGAGACCATCAATCCAGGACTAGTGATATGATTTACTGAGTAAGCATCAGCCCAGAAGGCATCGTCAGGTGGAGGAAGTGAAGAGATAGGATATTCCAAGCAAGGAAGCTGAAGTCAGCAAGGTTGTAAGGTCATCGGGGTTGGAGGGGTGAAGAGGGAAAGGGGTGAGGTAGGCAAAATATATATATTTCTTTAGTGGATGGTTTCTTTTGTACTATACATGATTATTGTCCGTGTTTTACTATCTGTAACTAATTCCAGGTCACCCCTGAAAAGGGACCATTGGTCTCAGTGGGCCTACCCAGTCAACACAATTCAATAAATAAATAAATAAACCTTCTCCTTATAGTTATTCCTATTGCCCCTGCTAGGATATTTGATCATCATTTTATAAGCTTTTATCTTAACATTTACTAAAATTTTAAATTTCTTAGAGTACTATGGTGGTATCTTACCTATATTATTGTATATTGGTATATGTGGAACCCACATATTTTGTAGATCACAAATTATTTTTTAAGCTGTTCCCAACAATTATTAGCATTATTGTTTTCAAAATCAGTTCACCATTCCCATCCCTTTATTTTCTCCCTCATTTTATGGTAATTTGCTTGTCTAAAATTATACAGGACTGTCTTGCCTTTACTCAGCTGCACTATCATGTCTATTTTCAGCAAAATCATTGACTGGTCACTATAAGCTAATGGATCCAATATTTTATAAGAGTTCTGAATTCCTGAATTCAACAGTGCTAGATACAGAATATTCTCTTCCATTGTACTTTGTTGAGTAACCTGTTCCAAAACAGGTTACACCACAGATTTTCAGCTTGGCCTTTTTGGGACCACACCTCATGAATTATGCAAATCAGGCCCAAAAGGTAATTTCAGTCACTTGGTGAAATCACCTTTTGAGCCAGATTTGAAAATGTTCACCCTTATTGATCATGAGGTGGGGTCATAAGAAAGCTATATTGAAATGTGGGGTCCAAATATATAACAATAACAAAGTTATGAGCATACATTGACATTTCCTATGCTTGCTCATGACTTCAGTAATTTAAAAATATTTTGACGTTAAATTATAAATATACTTATTTTTTCACACCACCTTGTGAATGTAGCATCTGTCATTTTCAAATCCTGGCCAAAATGTGTTTCACACCAGTATTGTGGAATGACGTTTTGGTGAACACCCATGATTTTTGACAGATATTTAAAAGTTTCACCTACCTGGTTCATGAGGTGGGGTAATAAGAAGGCTATGCTGAACATTTGATGTACAAATATGGTAAATGCCAAAGTTATGAATCAACATTGCAGTATTTCAATGTTCACTCATAACTTCGCTAATTTTCAGTATTTTGACTCAGACCTTCCACAGAGCCATTTTTCTACACCACCTCATAAACATGACAGATTTCATTTTTTTAGATCCTGGGTGAGATGCCTTTTTGCACTTCTGGTGTGAAATGACATTTCGGCCAATATACTATAAATTATACAATGGCAAGAAAATTTCTACAGCTCTGATTGGTCATTGTGTGCCTCTAGCAGTGATGCTATCTGAGTACAACATGACTGTATGAAGTCCAGGCACACAGCTGACTGTGGAACAGTGAAAGAAAGCCCTCCCTCCCCATGCAAGTCACCACAAAACTGACACTCTCTTGCCACACAGAACAAAATACTAAGGAATGGTGAACCCATACGACATCAACCCCACCCGACAGTAATGTCCTCCTTACTCCACCACTTATGGGTAATACAAAATACAATTTTCATCGCCTGAAAAAAGCAGCTGTCTTCTCCAGTGAGTGGCTTCAGTGAACTGCTCAGACCATAACTGCCAGTCATGCGGTTCAGTGAAGTCACTCGGTTTGAGAGAGAAAATGCTTTACCAGTATTCCGCTTCCAAGTCCTCTAAAGAGATAAACAAAAACTTAGTTTAAAATTCTCTGTTAGGAGTGCACAGAAATCTCTTACCTCCATGGCATGCACTACATGTCAAGTCCATGTGTTCCTCCGTCGGCAGCAGTACTGCCCATTATTGTAAAGCAGGCTTTTTTCTTTTCTCGGTCCCAGGTAGGCGGGACAGGGATGATTTCAGTCACAAACACTCAGACTGGAGGGTCCTAGAAAACTGTTGGAGTTCAGGAGGAGTAGGGGCTCAGGAGCAGACAACAACCTATCAAAAAATTGGCTAAAGAGGGACCTACTCCTCCACAACAGCAGCACCTAGTGGTGAAGGAAAAAAACAGGACTTTTTCAAACAAGTATGCTTCTACAGTCCAAAAATAAAGTAAAACTGCCTCAGATGTTCTTTTTAATCTTTTCAGTATTTTTACACAACGAGCCATTGTATAATAGCAATAATGCACTCCAGGGTGTGTGTCATGCTTGGATAATACCACTTCTCAGGTGTTGGATGCACTCGGCCTGCGGCCTCGTGCCCAGTCACCTGAGGCATGATGTTATCCAGCATGACACACACCTAGTGCATTGCTGATTAATTATACATGTCGTGTTTATAAGGCCAGTCCAAAAAATGACTATCTTGAAAACTTGGGGACAAAATTAAATTAAAAAAAGTAGTGAATGTGCAGAGAGTGAATGTGTAAAAGTGAATGTGAATGAGGATATGCAGGACCTGCTTGAATGAGGATACGATTCCAGTATCTCAAAAGAAAGGAAATTCTATACAAAAAACGTTAATGCAACAGTTATGGTAACTTAATGCCACAGAAGTAGGGAAATCTGGTGTTAAGGTTTCTAACCCTAACTCCCCACCCTCAAGCAGCAAAAGAAAAACATTAGGGTTTTGTGTCTCCAGAGTCTTAGCAAATCAGTGGTGGGTCTTCATTTGGCTTGCTCAGTCCTAATGCCCACTTCATTCCCTGAGCAAACAACATCACACATGACCTTCTTTCTTGTGGGCCCTGCATGAAGAAATCTACAACAAATTGTGTTGGCAGCATGTGGAGATATACTTTTCTACCTCTGAAGAATATAGCACTATAAGGCATTGGCTTGAAGCTGCACTTTGTGCTATGGACTGGAGCCTATGAGCTGGGGGAGGAGCATTAGTGTTGATAACCCTAGGAAAACCCCACCACTGAGTCAGCAAGACTCAGAAAACCAAAACTCTATTTTTTCCTTTTGCTGCTGGGGGTAAGGGTTGAGAGTTAGGGTTGGAAACCCTAAAGACACATTTCCTACTTTGTGGCATTAAGTTACTATAACTGGTGCATTAGCACAGTTGTTTGCTACATACATACATATATGGGCCCTCAGGTGTTACCCTGTGTAAAGTATATATCTAGACTACTCAAATAATGAAAAGTATATACCTACACACTAATTAAAAGTATATAGCTATACTGCATTAAATCTTATGGAACCATAGTAATTTTAACTAATTAACAAATCAATTAACCAATTAACACATCAAGTAAAATACTTAACAAACCAGTTATACAATTTCCCATGCTAATTGCCACACCTACAAGACAGTAACACCAGTTTTCAATTGGAAAAAAACTATAGTCAAAAAGACTAGCTCTGGCCAGAGCCGATAGGGCTGCAGCTGAGGAATTTGAGGTAAAAATATTGTAAATTACCAAAGTTACAAGCATGCATTTGCAAAATGTAACATAGGCTCGTAAATGTGTTGGTTTGTAATATTTTTCCCCAAATTTTCAACATAGCCTTGTTATGACCCTGCATCATGAAGATGGGCAGACAAAATGTTCAACTCCTGGCTTAAAGGTGTTTTCAAGGCCAGCCCAGTGGCACTGAGGGTTGAGGTGCTGGATGCCACACCTCACACCACACCAGCAATCCAGGTTCGGGAACAAGCCAGGCCACCAGGGGTTGGCCGGGGTGAGGAGTCGGATTGAGCAGCTGCAGGGCAGTCTCCTCTGGGGAGGGACGGGTTTTTAGTTCTTGGCTGCCACCCAGTGGAGGCTAGGTGGCAGTGCCAAGCCAAGGGGGAACTTAGCATTAGGCTTGGATGGAGGAAGGTCATTACCAGAGCCATGGTGCACATGAGCGCCTTCATGCACATGCACGACCACAATCTGGGGTCCTGGGTAATGACGAGAAGAGCAGAAATACCATCACTCCCCATTGCCAAGTAAGGTGCAGGGGTAACGGGGAGCAAAAAGCTTTCTGGAAAACAGTATTTTTGCAGGGGACTGGGAAATCAACTTTTGGAATGCAAAAATACATTTTGGGCATAGAAACATAGAAGTTGACAGCAGATAAGGACTGCAAGGCCCATCCAGTCTGCCCATTTTGTCTACCTTATGAATGTGCCATAGGCCTTTACTCTGTCAATGGCCTATCTATTCATACTCATCTGTATTGCTCCCTTATGCCTATCCCATGCCTGTTTGAAGCCCTGCACTGTATTCATATCCACCACTTCCTGAGATCGGCCATTCCATGCATCCACCACCTTTCTGTGGAAAAGAACTTCCTCACATTACCACTTAATTGACCTTCTCTAATCTCATGCTGTGTCCTCTTGTCCTGCTATTTTTATTATATTAAAACATTTCAGTATAAGCAGTTATAAGATATATGGGCAGGAGTTGAAAATGACAGGTGCCACATTCACGAGGTGCTGTAAAAAATGCCTATGTTGAAAATTTGGGGTAAAAATATTGAATATTACCGAATGAACGAGCCTGCATTACAAAAATCAACGTAGGCTCATAACATTTTGTTTTTAATGTTTTACACCAAATTTCCAACATAGCCTTCTCTTGACCCCACCTCATTAACAAAGGTAGAGAACATTTTCAACTCTTGGCTGAGAGGTGATTTTGTGCAGGGACCGCAAAGTTACCTTTTGGGATATGAAAAACATATTGGTCAGGATTTGAAAAATGACAGCTATCACATTCATGAGGTGCTGTAAAGATATATCTATATTTGTAAATTTAGGGGTAAAAATATTGAAAATTACAAAGTTATGAACCTCTGTTCACAAAATTGTAAGTGGGCTCATAACTTAGTTGTTTTCTAATATTTTTGCACATAACTTTCAACACAGCCTTCTCATGATCCCAGCTCATGAACAAGGGAAGAGAACATTTTCAACTGGTGCCTGAAGGTGATTTCGCACAGGGACCGTTGTAAGATATGGCTATGTTGTAAATTTGGTGTAAACATATTGAAAAGTACTAAAGTTATGAGCCTGCATTTGCAAAATTCAACATAGGCTCATAACTTTGTTGTTTTTCAATATTTTACACCAAATTTTGAACATAGCCGCTATGACCAAACCCTCATGAACAAGGGTAGAGAAAAATTTTCAGCCCTGCCTGAAAGGTGATTTTGCAGAGGACTGAGAAATCACCTTTATGGACAAATCAGCCTAATGACAGTGACATGGCTCCTGAGGTGGATCCCAAAGAAGGCCTGTTGAAAATCGCCAAAAAATATGTAAGAATGGCTAGTTATGGCACTGCAATCAAAACCCATTGAAATACATTGAACTGCATACCTGTGTCTTCAGTTCGCATTCTGGCTTTGATGAGTGAAGACGTGTCTGTGGTCCAGAAAGGATTACTGCACTGGACCCCAATAGCTAAATAAGGGCTTGGGGTGCAGGTAGTGGATGCCCAGTGGGAGGGTCAGGTGGTGGGTAAGCAACAGCCGCAAAGACATTGATGGATGTTTTTGTTTTACAGATAAAAAAAAGAACAGATGATCTTCGATTGTGACTCTGGGGATTGGGCACACCCAGTGTCACAGTTATGTGGGGAAGACATCAATGGACCATTTTATGTTTTTACAGGTGAAAGAAACACACACAAAAAGACAGACGATCCCCGATCGTGACACTGGGGTGGCCAGTTATGTTTCTGTGGGGGTGGGTTGGGGGTGGATGCTCAGAGGGAGGGCTGAATGGGGAATTTTAAAAGTCTGACCATCCCTGATCATGACACTGGGATTGGGTACCCCAGTGTCAGAAAAAAGACCGACGTAACCCCAATCACGACACTGGGGAATTGGGCACCCCAGTGTGACAGTTTTGTTTCTGTGGGGGATGTGAGGTGGTGGGTGCTGAGGAAGGAAGATTCAGTGGGGAATTGTTAAAATATAAAAACAAATAAATACAATGGAGCGGTTATGGCGGAACACAGCCTCAGCCCTGACCAAGATGGCCACCAAATGCTACTACGCATGCGTGACTGCTAAGGCATCATGGTAAGTGTGATGGCCATCTAGGACATGACAGAGTGGGCTGTGTTCTGCTGTGACTGCCAGCACTCTAAATTGTGTAGTGCGTGTTGCCTATAGGGACAACATGGGTGAACTGCTTCATGGATGTGGAGGCGACTGTGACGCAAGTCCAACATGTTGTTCATTTGTAAAGAATACAAGTCTTTTTCTCATGAATGGTAAAGGACTGAAGCACTCTGCCCACTGCAGCCCTAAAAACAGTACCTAGAGTCTCACATTATCCTAAAAATCCACCCTGTAGCTTACCAAACAGCCATGTCCCTCAAGGCACCAGCTAACTCCATACATCAACCCTCTATGCTGCTGCTGCCTCTCATGCCTGCAGCCTCCTTCATCACACTACCTGGTTACTCCATGATGCCATGCTGCTCCCAACTAAAGACTCCATGGGCCTGATTTTTAAAAGGTTATGTTTGACACAAGGTGCCTGCACCAAAGGTGTATATGGACGAAGTGGTACCTTGCATCAAACTTTGCAGCAATCCCACTTTTGAATGCAGGCTACATTGAAATTGGGATGCCTTGGCCCCAAGCTGCCCTGCACCAATCTTGTATAAAAGTACCCTTGTGCTAGGTCACAAGGAGGATTGCACTATGGTGGGGCTGCAACATCCCCTTTTGGGAATTTTGCTAGCCCTGCCATGGACACAACAGAGGCTCTGTTTAGACCAGGCAGGAGGTGGTCTAAGGGCCCTGTGCCAATGTGGGACAATGTGGCAGTGGGGGCCTTCCAGGTGGGGACTGGGGCAGCAGTAGCACAGGGGGTGCCATTGTGGGGGTCAGAGAGATGGCAGAATAGCAGGTGGTGATGTGGCACCTGGTGGGAGTGCTGTATGCATTGCCAGACAGCTGACCAGCTCGCAGTCTCTGCAGGGTTGGCGGGGAGGGAAAGTCACCTGGCCCCAGGTGGACACAGCCCTGGCACCTACCCCAAAGGTGCCATTCTCCCAAATCCAGTAGGTGGGCAATGTTGCTGCACAATGAGGGCAGCCAGTGGTGATGGGGAATGTTCCTCCTGCCAACCCTCCACAAACCATGAGCCAGTTGGCTGCCTGGCAATGCATATGGCACCTCTGTCAGATGCCACGCCACCATCGTGATATTCTACCATCTCCTTAATGTCATTTAGAGCACCCCCATGCTCCTGCTGCACCTGGCCTCCTCCTAGCATGCATTGTTACCTCCCCACCTTTGTGGCTCCTGTAGTAATGCCAGGTGGAAGGGGCACCAGTTCCCTGCATCAAGCTCTGCAGGTGCACTAACTGTTTGGCACAAGCCTGCAGTTGTGGTGATTCCTGTTTTTTGGTGCAGGGACCCCACTTATAAAACTGGGCACAGAGTCCCTGACACACCTGGAGTTTGCTGCAGCCCTAGAGCAACGCAACTTGTCTCCCTAAGGACTCTTTTAAAATCAGGCCCCATGTAGCTTCTGACTAATACTCCACACGCCACTCCCGACAGCTGCTCCTGATGCTGACGCTGTCACTCTGTTTGCTGACACCAAGCTGCTCCTTACCATTGACACCACATCTCTTAACCACTTATACCATGGCACTCCTAACCACTGACACCATCGTGCTCCTAACTGCCAACTCCATGCCACTTCCCTTCCTGAACATGCCAAAGCAAAGAATGAACCACTGTGGCAGTATAGCACAGTAGTTGAGAGCATTGAGTTGCGCACATGGAGAACTGGGTTTGAATTCCACAGCCACCACTTGCATACTGTGTGACCATGAGCAAGTCACTTAACTTCCCTGTGCTCCCAGGGCAAACCTGAAAACAAGCCTTAGCTTAGAGTGTCTTTACTGGCCAAAATTGTAAAAATAATAATAATAAAATAAAAATAAATTAATAAGAAACCACTACAGCCGAGCCTCCTTGTATTAGAGGACCCTACGCTGTAGAAAATCTAAAATGACAACAACAGTCCCCATGCTAAAACACCACAACACTATAAAAACAGTTGAAAAAAAACCAGCAAGGTAAAATAAGAAATGAACACAAATGTGATCTAAAGATGAACCAACCATATCAATGTATTGCATAAAATAAAACTGTAAGTTGATAAGTTATATCAGTAGATACATTCAACTTGAGGTTAATCAGACAATAAAGCCTCTCCCTTTAAGCTCATGTCATTATTATCTGGTTATCCCCATAGTGATATTTCTTTGTATATTACACATCCTCATTATTAATTCTCTCTCTTTCTGTATATAAATCTATATTCAAGCATGTGCCTTTCTTTCCACTGAGGATCACAAAACATATTTTGTTAATGAGCCATTACTGTATACAGAAGACACCAAAGACAAAGGAAATATATTCCCAGTTGTCAATTCTGAAACAGTATATTGGGTATCTTTTTGTTTTTCTGCAAGATGTTTGCTGTCATAATAAACTTCATCATGATCTGAAATTGTCTGAGTATTCAAAAGCACAGACAAGTCTCCTGATGCCTACTAAGCAAGGTAAGCAAACGGGGAAAAATGTCAGTTCCATTAGCCCATCAGTCAGCCTGTGGGATTGTGAAGATGCTTAGCCTGCCCTTTTGTCCCCTTTCCCATATTCCCAGGGACATTTTTCAGCTTCCATCAAAGAATCAAGCAGAAAGAGAAAGAAAGAGAGAGAGAGAGAGCGAGAGCATATATATGGCATTCAGCATCTCATCGATTCGGTCCATTTGGTGGACTGAACATGAACCTAATAATCAGATCCTGCTTAAGCTTGCGCTTCCTTGGTAATTGACTCCTGTGTATTGATTAAGATGTTGATGTGTCCCAGTATTTTTAGTGGTAATGTGACTGAGAAAGGCCTCTTCTCTCTTCCCTGTAGCTTGCCTCTCAGCACTGACTGCAGTCCTGTCACCAGGCTCACTCTAATGGATAAAGCTGTCATCCTAAAGCTAGAATGTCTTCCAGGCACACAGACAAAATTAGCAGGTCAATAATTTATGGGCAGGAAAAAACTCTTCCCAACAACTCTGACTAAATGATTGCTGTACCTGTAAGTGTTTTGACTGAACTTTGTTCTTTTGCATGCAGCCCAGTTTCTACAGCCCAGCTTTAATACAATTGTTAAAAGTTGCTGGCCTGTGGGTAAAGTTTGCAACATTTAGACATAAAATATATGCAAAGTACCTCTTTTTCTTAAAAAGAAAAAGTGAATTCATCCACAGGGCCCCCACTTTGTAGCTTGAAGCCTGAAATACATAAGTGTGCCAACCCTCACAAAAGGCTATATGGGGTGGTGAGAAAGGTCACCAGTCAGTCTAATCAGTGTTGATAGTAGTCAGTGCAGGGGTGGCTGATTAAAAGAGTTGTGTGTCCTCAAGCATGCACGTTAATTTAAAATATTTAAAAGATGCAATCTATATATATTTAATGTGCACAAGGAAGCTCATCATCACAGCAAAGGGAAAGAGTATTCTAATCTAATATTATTTAAAGCTTTATTTATTACTGCAAAATGTAATACAGTATAATACATTGTTACTGACTGCTATAGTGCAATACACGTGGAAAATCAACTTAACTGCCTTGATTTCTACATACTATACACACACGTGAATAGTATAATGCTCCTGACTTGTCTTAAGTCAGGTATGATATTATACTGGCATTGGTTATAATTGCACAAAATGAATGTGACTGGTTATTGAAAAGCTACTCCCCACCCCATAATGCAATACCATTCAAAGATATGTTTTATACACAGCTTTGTATTCTTAAGTGTTTGGATTTTGTTCTTGATCCATCAGTCTATTTTTTTTTTATAATTCACCTTCACAAATTCACATTTGTAATTTTCATGGTTAGTTCAAACTTTAGGTATTGCTGCGCTATAGTATTTCATTATAAAATGGGTAGGGAAAATCCTGCATCTTGATTGGTTGGCATAAATGTCTTCGATCTGTCTAATGCACGTTAAAAGAAAGTGCTAGTAATCAGGATACAGCACACAAAAAATAGCAGTGCCTTTTCAAAATTCATACCTGCCATTACAGAAATGGCCACCATCTTCATTTACTGAAAAATCATCTAGGCCCTAAAAATAAAAGTATTTCAAAATGAAAAGACAAAATGGATTAAAAGCTATTTTTGTATATCCCCTTACACATATACAAATCTAAAAAACATGAAATACTACTTACAGTTTTATTTTTGTAGCTTCCTTTCTGACCATGGAACAGCCACCCCATCCTTACCTACTTACCAGAGAAATCTGTGCTCTCATCCTGCCACATGTAACATGGAATCTCTAGTTTTACTGAGGCCTTCTGATTTGTGCATTTGTGTTAGGAGAGGTAAATTCAGCCAATAGAATTCTGCAGAAGTTTGAATTCCTGCATTACATGAGAAACAAACATTCCATCTTTGACTACGTGGATAGATAGAAAGATGTTTTACAGCGGTGAAGGTGCTAAATTTTACAAGTTACTTTAACAAACTCGTATACCTGTTTTTAATAAAAAAATTGGCAGTGTTTTTGTTTTTGAAATTGTTATAATTTACCAATTTGATAAGCTCAATACGTCACCACAGGGGTGTGCATTTTGCTGATGTAAGCACATTTCTAGGGGCTGAAGGCACTATGTGGTGCCTCACTACACCCTGGGTATGCAGTTAGATCAGTATAATGCACACCCCATCATGTGTTATTACTTACGCCATTATACCAGGCATAGTTAGGGAGAAATTGTGAATTCTAATTTCAGACCACTCTTGGGCAAGTAAAATTCCACCTTGGGTACCTGTGGCCAGCTCATGGCAGAGTACTCAATTCTAGCCTAACTGATTAACCTTAGTCATTATCATGGTACACTGAAGAAGCAACATGGTATTACAGCAGCAGCGTGAGCAAGTTTGCTGAAAACATCTGTTTTACCTGTTTTATTGTAAAAGTTTCAAGTATCTTTAGATTTTAAGTATTAGCATAATTTTCCAGGTTTGTCAGTGTTTAAGCATTTTAAAATGGATGAAGTTTGATTTTAAAGCACTGTCATCTGGGAGATCAGGGTTTGCATGCAAACTCTGGAATGTGACACTAGTAGTGTTATGGAGATGAGCTGCATGACTTCTGTGGAGGTACAGTTGGGCTGCCATTTCACTTTTGTGGCAGAGTACAATAGTTTCTGTGTTCTGCCTTGATTGTCTGCACATCAGCACTAGTTCCCATGTGAGCATGCTACTCCCTGGATTCTTCTGCCCAGTTTTCACCCCTGCTGGTGATCACAGGGTTGTGTTGCTGTTTGCTGTGAAGGCAGTTGCTTGCCTGTCCTCACAGTCAAATCAAGGCTGCAGCAATGGCAGCCCTGAACACTTGAGTAGAGGACACGGTGATCTCAGTAGAACTCAGTTAAATAATATTGTACAATGTACATAAAAATCCTGTAATCTGATTGATCGGTGAAGGTATTTATTTGTGGGTAAATCCTGCAACAATGCACAGCTGAGGAAAGGCATTTATAAAAGTAAAATAAAACATCGTTAAATACATTTTAAATTTATTTTATATGTTGGTTCATTGTATATTAACAATAAGGCATTATGGATGTGGGTAATTAGGGAACTAAATGTAACTACAATGTTAAAGGTTTAGCAACTCAATCCTGGCTAATACACAGAGATTTTATAACATTCTTATACATTTTCTTACATTTTGCAGGGTGTCTGGCCAACATCAGAATCAAATAGTTATAGTACCAGTGTTCCCCAAAGCTGCTTAAAAGCCTGTAATTCATTTCAGTTAATAATGTTTTCTTACTTTGTCATTATTCCATCACTGTAATATTTTAAAGGGGTTCTTGTCTCATCATTTGGCTGAATCATGATTAGCCTGACCACCGACAACAAGGTGACCCCGATTCGATCAGGTATGTACACTATATATTTTAAATTTCAACATGCCAATATGAGCTGACGTCCCACTGCTTTCTGTCTTTATTGTGTGGAAACCACTCTCTGGCTTCATTACAGTATCTTCACTTTAAATTTTAACACACCAATAAGCTGAGGTCCCACTGCTTTCTCTTTTCTTTGATTAATTAGGAACTGCCTACTTCTTGTTTGGTTATGTCACTCAGCTGCACCCTGTAGACACACTACACAAGGTGTGGGAAATCCCCCAATAACCCACACCCTGTTACATATGAACATACAAAAATGTCAGCAGAAGCAGGCTTTCGTTCTATTGAGTCTGCTCGAATGTGCAGCTAGCCCTCAACTTGCAGCTGCCCCACCCTCCCACCCTCTTCATCATAACACCCCTCACCCGGTTTCAACCTCTTTGTAAGCCACCCACCATTCTACAGGACACCACCCCTTGGGCA
Organism: Neoceratodus forsteri; assembly: GCA_016271365.2. Lineage (NCBI taxonomy): Eukaryota > Metazoa > Chordata > Ceratodontiformes > Ceratodontidae > Neoceratodus > Neoceratodus forsteri. Next base: position 908,534,700 of record CM057453.1, read on the forward strand.
GAGCATTCCACCTGTCCACCACCCTTTCCATGAATAAATGTCTCCTGATTTCCTTCTGAATCTTCCCGCTTCAACCTCAACTGATGCCTTCTCTTATCCCTTCCTCTTATAAGCTGGAAAATCCTTCTGTATTAACCTTATTTATCCCCTTAAGGTATTTAAAGGTTTCAATCATACCCCACCATCCGTCCTCTCCTCCAGGGAGTACATGTTTAGCTCAGCTAATCTATCCTCGTAGGACTTTCCCTCAAATCCCTGCATCATATTTGTCACCCTACATTGCATCCCTCCAACAGCTTGATGTCCTTCTTCAGGAATGAGCACCAGTACAGCATTCAGTACTCCAGGTGAGGCCTGACCAGAGACCTGTACAGGGAAGGATCACCTCCCTATTCCTGGAGGAGATTCCCTCGCTATACACCCTAGCATCCTATTGGCCTTTGCCACCGCCTTCCTCACCACCTTCCTGAACTGAGCTGAGTTGTTCATGCTGCCCGTTATAAGCACCCCATAGATCCTTTTCCTCCTAGTTACTTTCCAGCTGCACCCTCCCAGATAATAGCTCCTCCCTGGTTTCTAACTTCCTGAGTGCAGTACCTTGCACTTCTTGGCATTGAACCCCAGCTGCCATGTTACTGATCACTCCTGTAGTTTGTTCAGGTCCTCCTGCAGCCCCTTCCACCCTTGATGTCATCTACCACAATTCCCATCTTCATATCATCAGCAAACAGACTGGTCTACTCTGGACTCCATGTGAGATATCAGCTATGAATATCCCAAACAACACTGGTCCCAGTACTGATCCCTGTGGCACCCTGCTTGTAACTTCCTTGGTGATGAGGCTCAAGCCCCACCACCACCCTCTGCTGCCTTCCATTCAGCCAGTTGATGATCCATTTGACCATCTTTGTCTCCTATGTATTCCAGCTTTCCCCAGCCTCCCATGTGTGCACGGAATCAAAGGCCTCACTGAAGTCCAAATACAAGACATCCACCGCATGGCCCTGTCCAGTTCCCTGGTCACCCAGTCATAATATTAAATTAGATTTGTCTGGCAGGATCTGCCTGAGACAAACCCATGTTGATGACCGTCCTGGAGACCATTGTCCTCCAAGAAGGTCACCAGCCTCTCTTAGGATTGTTTCCATGAGCTTCCCACAATCGATGTGAGGTTCACTGGCCTGTAGTTGCCTGGCTCATCCCTGGGGCTGCTTCTGTGAATGGGCACCATGGGCCATCCTCCAGTTTTGTGGTATGCATCCTGTGTCCAGGGAGGTGTTGAACAGGTTAGTTAGTGGCCCTGCCAGGTCTCCGCTAGCTCTCTGAGTACCCTAGGCTGATTGCCATCTTGTCCCTGTCCACCCTTAGTGCCCTCAATCCTTCCAGAACCCTGTCTTCTGCAATCCCTACATCAGTTACCCCTCCTCTCCACTCCCCCTACCCCTCCTTGGGGTATCTGCACCCTTTTTCCTTCATGAACACAGAACAGACGTATTCATTTATTTCCTTTGCCTGTTCCCCCCTCTTTCCACCACCCTCCATCCTTCCTAATCTTCACAATCTGGTCATTGTTCTTCCTTCTTTCTCTCATGTATCTGAAGAAGTCCTTTCTATTTCCTTAAAACCCTGTGCCAGTCTCAGTTGTCTTGAGGCCTTGGCCACTCTGACTAGCCTGGTCACCTCCCTGGACTTCTTCAGTATACTCTTCCTTATCATCCCCACCCTGATTTCTTGAGTTTCTGAAATGCCTTTCTCTTGGCCCTCCCTCCATAACCTCCCAAGTGAACCAACTGGGCTTCTTTGCCCTTCCTTCTTACTCGTGTCTTTGTACATATCCCAGCGGCCTCCGTCAGACCTCTTTTAATAATATCCCACTTTTGACTAGCATCCATGTCTTGGCGAATGCCTGCCAGATACTTACTCAAAATTTCTCCCAACCTACTAAATTCTGCCCCTTTAAAATCAATCATCCTGGTTCCTGTACCCCTGTTTCCCTACCCATATTGAGCGTGAACCACACGAATAGTGGTTACTCCCAGCCAGAGGGTCTTCCACCCCAGATCTCTTACAGCCTCCCTATTTGAAAGTACAAGGTCCACAGTCCTCTCCAGTCTAGTTGGCTCATGTACCAACTGCACTAGGAAGCTGTCCTGAAATGCCTCTAGTATGACCTGCTCCCTTGCACTCGTGATGGCTGGAGTGCTCCAATCCACCCCAGGTAGGTTGGAATTCCCCCACCACTGTGTTCCCCTTCATACAGACCCTTCTGATTTGCTCAGTTAGCTCTTTGTCCAGGTCCTCCACTTGCACTTGTGGTCTGTATACTATCCCCATTCTCAGTGTCCTACCTCTCGAGTCCTGAAACTACATCCATAGGGCCTCTGTTCTACCTTCCTCCCCTCCTCCCTTAGACACCTTATCCCTTCTCAGATGTAGATTGCCACGCCTCCCTTTCCCTTTAGCCCTATCCTTCCTGAATATTTTGTACCCTGGGATCATCATATCCCAGTCCTGGTACTAGGTAGCCCATGTTTCTGTGATGGCCGAATGTCCACCCTCCTCACTAACAAGACAGCCTCCAACTCAGCTAACTTATTATCTAGGTTCCTTGTATTCAATGTGACCACCCTCCACCCCATTTTCTTCCCCTGCTGCCCCATTCCTGTACCCTGACTCCTCCCTGTTAATTTGGGGAGGTAGCTCATTGTACTCCCCTCTCTGGGTTCCCTGCCTACCAGCTGTCCACTCGCCACCCCCCACCTAGTTTAAACTCACCTTTGCTGCTATGTGCCCTCTATCACCTGTTTTAATGTTCCCTCCCTCCCTGCTCAGGTGTAGCCTATCTCCTGCGTATAGATCGCTGTTGTCCCAGGTTCCTCACCAGCCCCAATAACCCATACCCCTTGGATCAACACCATTCCCCAGCCATGTGTTGAACTCTCTAATCCTCTCTTTTCTCACTGTACTCTCTGACGGCACTGGAGCACCTCTGAAAATGCCACCAATTCCCCAGTTCCTCACCTCTACCCAGTTCCTTGAACCTCTCCTCACAACTTCCACTCTCTCCCTGCCAGGTCATTCATACCCACATGCACCACAAGATGCAGTTTCTTCCTATCCCTCCTTGTGCACTTCAGAATTGGCTGCCCCGCCTGCCCGCCATTAACCCAGGTATGGACTCCACCCATATACGACTGTGCCTTTTCCCTTACTGCCTCATCTTATCCCTTTTAGTATGGAATCTCCAAGCACTAGTATTCCCCTCATCATTCCTTGTTCCTGCTCCCACCCTACTACCAGGTACCTATCTCTGGAGTCCGCCACCTTTGTATCTCTGCCCTTCTCCCCCAAGGCTCCCTGCCTCCACCCCTGATCTGTCTCCCCTCTCCTCCCACTCCATCCCTATCCTCCACTTCCCTCCCAACCTCCCTGGACCCCTGCCTATCTCATCCTCCCTCCCATCCCTGTTCCTCTCTCCTTCCTCTCTGGTCCCTTTGACCTTCCTTCCAGCTGTGCCCCTCCCTTTACCCTTGGCTCTCTCCTCTGCCCTACTTCTGTCCCTTGTTCCTTCCCTCCCTCCCTCTTCTGCCCCCTCCTGGTGATCCTCCCCCACCAATGTCACCAGGACCGCAAACCTATTACCTGCCCCCACTGCCTGCTGTGCATCTGCTCTTCCCTCCTGATTGTGGCCCTCCCTAAAGTGCCTGGTCTTCTGATCATTTTTCTCCTGCACTCCCTCCCAGTCCCTCTCTTGACCCAATGTTCCTTACCCTCTGAGGTAGCCCACTTGCCCCAGCAGCCCCTCCCTCCTCCCATCCTTTCCAACTCTCTACCAAGCCACCCACTCTCCTCCTCGAGCCTTCTTAGCCTGTGACAGATTGGACACCCTCAAGCTTCCACAAAATGTTCATCAAACCACCACCCCACATCCATTACAGCCCACTATTCCACCCGTGTTTAAGCAGTATATAACTTAATTATACAACTAATGTAAAATGCAAGGATGAAAACAGTTTCTTTATCCATTAGAGTTCATCTGCTTTAATGCTTAGTCCTCGCTGAGGTATTAATTCCTTGCTTGCATCCTCACATTCTGTTGATGTGGAAATTATTGTGATATCACAAGTACAGAATTCAAGATAGGGTTTAGTTATCAGGAGCAGATGAACTGTAACCCAAAAAGATTCTGTTTTCATATAAATATACATTTTCTTAGTAATTGTAACCCAGTACCCATTTTGTGCCCATAGAAACATAGAAAGTGATGCCAGAAGGGACCATAAGGCCATCTAGTCTGCCCAAGAACCTACTGTACCTGGTGCTATTCCCTCCCCCTCCTTTGCCTTTCCTAATGCTACCTTTATGTCTATCCCATGTATTCTTGAACAAAATCTCATTACATATTTTCAGATTTCATCATAACATTGTCTCCTGCATTGGCGGAATTGAACCTGGGTCAATTGCTTGGAAGGCAGCTATGCTAACCACTATACCACCAATGCTCTAAATGGGAACAGCATAGTGAAACCATGAGTATAGTGACAGCATACTTAATGAATATCCTTTATAAGATAGCAAATACATTCCCTCACCTAGAATCAAGCCTTTGACCCTTTGCTTGTAAAGCAAGGACACATCCAGTATGCCACTGGAGAAGCTTAAACCATGAGTACGGTGACTCGTGATTTCATGAATATCCTTGATAAGATGGACAATACATGCCCTAACCTAAAATCAAACCGCTGATCCTTTGCTTATAAAGCCAAGCTGCATCCAGTGCCACCTTAAGAGCTAAAACAGTTAGCAGTGCCTGTATTTCCCCAGCCACTAACTATGCCAGATATTTGTCAACTTGTCTGAACAGAACCACAATTCAGAAAATATTTTAAAAACAACAGCTTTTTTTAAACCATTAGGGTCCTTAGAATTAAGCAAGACTACATTTTCTGTGTCACCCACCACAGCTGGCATGGTATTTCAGTAATCCCACCTTCTCCTAAGCGCACCTCTAAAATCATTTAACACAAGTGGACCTCCTCTGGCAAACAATCCATATTTTTGCAGGCTAAGAGTAATTCAAGCTGTGTGGATACCCTCCCAACCCACAGCCTACAGTTCATAAATCATATTATCATGTGACATTAGCAGTGCTTGTGCCTGCTAGTGAGAAGGAGAAGCAATCTTGCATCATTGAATACATTAATTACATGATTGGTCAGTTTGTCTGGCATCATCAATGACACAAGACTGCTCCTCCCTCCCTACCTCATGGGAGCACATGCTGCTAAGGCCACATTTATTTATTTATTTAAAATTTGTACCTGGAAGGCATACTGAGCAGAAACACTGCTCAATTCCAGATACAAGGAGCACAAGGAGAGTATGAGTACAACATTGAATAACGAGGTCCAGAATACAGTAATGGAGTACACAATGCAATACAAAACACAATACAATATAGAAGTACCAGGTACAGTGTAAAAATACAAAATAATACAGAGCATCAACTGAGGTTTAGGACAGGGCAGTTGTAAGACTTAACGAAGATACACCCATACATCATAGTGCTGCGGTTTTGTGCTTATTACTACAAATAGGAAGGGCTGGCCTTAGGGTGGACAGAATGTTTAGTCGCATGTATAGGTGGGGAGAAATGTGCTTTGAGTAGTAAATTGAGGTGTTGGGTGGGAGAAGCGAGCCAAATGCCCATGGGGAGGGAATTCGCAGTTTTGCAAGTGATATTTGAAGGCTGCCTGGCCTGTGGTGGTGGGTGATGATACAACTTATGAACAACATGTTGTGGATTGGGGGCCCATGAGTTACCCTAGAATTTAGCTTCTAATTGCCCCTCAAAATTGTGGATTGGGGTCAAAAGAGGGAGGGTCCCTTCAGATAAATGACCCTTGGGGCTTGTGAGGGCTCAGTTGTACATGCCTGTCCTAAAAGGTTCAAACAACCCCCTTTTTGCCAGAGCACTGTGTTTTATTAACCTCACCCTCCTGCCTTTTTTCAGGTCTGATTTTTATGGTGTCTTGAGCATGTGCAAGCAACATCTTGCAGTAATAGTAGCACAGTGAGAGGTGTGTCAGTGTTGGCGAAAGCAAAGGCATGCTTTAGTAGGTGCATCCTCATTCCCCAATTAGCCAGCATCCTAAGCGCTGATGCAAGGTTTATGTAAAGTGTCACCAACTTGAAAGAAATGTGCGCTGCAATCAGAGACAAGCTTGTCATGCAGCGGCAGAGATGACACGCCTCCCTTATGTGCCTTTGCTAATGAAACATTTCAATAAACATGGCAGCAGCAGAGAGCCGCCACCACAATCCCCAAACAAAGCCGACATTGAGGTGCAATCCTGTGTCAGTATCTCCCCAGCACCCCACATTGTGTGGCACACTGGGAGCCCACCCCAGTGTGCCACCACTCCTGAAAGCCGACTGTGTCGGCATGTTCCTCCCCACCCCCATTGTGTGGCACACCCAAAAATCATCCCACAATGTCTGGTTCCGGGTTTTTACCTGAGAAAAGAAAATGGTCCCTTGTTGTCTGCTGCACCCTCTCCCTAACTCACACCCACCCTCTGTGCATCCCCTCCCACACACCCCTCTCACCCCATACTTACCTCTGGCGGTTCATGCTGCACTCTTCGTGGAGCAGGAACATGTCTGGACTCTTCAAAGCCGAACTGCAAAATGAAGAAATGCTGTTAAGCTGTATAATGGCATCAATTGGGGGTCAACTTAGGTGGATATCTCAGCCATTTTTTGAATTTTGGCTCCAAATTTTCCACTTGGGGTTCTTGGGACCCCACCTCATGAACACATGCACTGTCATCTCGTTATTTGGTCCTGAAAGGTGATTTTGTGGTCACTGTGCAGAATCACCTTCAGGACCAATTAATGAAATGACAGTGCCTCTGTTCATGAGGTGGGGTCCCAAAAGGCTATGTTGCAAATTTGGTGAAAAAATTCCAAAAAATGATTGTGTTATGAGTGTGCATAGCGTAGTTTCTACGCACGTCAGAATTTCAACAATTTTAATATTTTCACTCCAGATTTTCAACATTGCCATTTTTCACACCTCCTTATGAATAGTATAGCTGTCATATTTCACATCCTGTCTGAAATGTGTTTTGCACATCTTGCACACAATGGTGAGGTCACTGTGGGAAATCAACTTCGGGACAGATTAACAAAATCACAGTGCCACTGTTCATAAGCTTAAGTTCCCAAAATGCCTATGTTGAAAACATGGTTAAAAAATCCCCAAAATAATTGCCTTTACGGGCGGTGCACAGTTTCTGTGCATGCTCGTACTTCACCAATTTTCATATTTTCATTCCAGATTTTAAACATTGCCATTTTGACACCTCCTCATGAACAGTACAGCTGTCATTTTCACATCCTGCCTGAAATGTATTTTTGCACCTGTGGAGCCAAATGTGCAGTCGCTGTGTAAAATCACCTTTTGACTAACAATTGATAGTGCCACTGTTCATGAGGTGGGTCACAAAAGTCCATGTTGAAAATTTGGAGTGAAAATACCAACAAACACCTGGGACATTAGGTTTCCAACCATAATGCCCCACCCTACACAGACTGACCAGTGTCTGGGTGTGACTTGGGACTGTCGGCTGTAATGCTCACGTCATTCCACCCCAGCCCCACCCTGCAGCCAGTGACAGGCATTGAGGCGTGCCTTGGACTCTTTGACCCCAAAGTTCCCTCATTCTCCTATACTGCACCCATCTAGTGTATTTTCTTATGCAATGGGGACAGCGTAAGGTCTGAAGACCCCAAGGCACACCACGACACTTGTCAGTGTTTGCAGGGTAGGATGAGGTGAAATGACGTGAGCGTTATGGCTAACAACCCAAAGGCACACCCCAATGCCTGTCATCTCTGCAGGGTGGGGTGGGTTGGCATCAGTTCAATACTTCACTGCCATTCCTATTATGCATCTTCTAACTACTGCATTACCAATGCCAATGCCAGCAAGACAACATTTGGCATTGACAAATGCTGTTTTTAGCAACCAACTTTTACCTACAGCCTTAGAACCTTGATGGGGTAGAACCTGGATGAAGTGCATACCCCAGGCAGTCCAAATAGGCTGCTTCATCCATCTTCCCCTCAGCCCCATCGAGAACTACACCTTAATGATTGACCCCTTGAGAGGCTAGTCAGCAAATGCAGGGGCAGGAAGTCATCCCATTTGCTTGGCAAGTGGCATGCAAGGCTTTTGGCAGTGTAGTGAGCCATTGTGGACAGCCACTGTGTTGGAACCAGTGCAGTGCTGGGCACAACATGCCAGCAATGCAGCAATTAGGAGTGGCAGAGGCAGAGCGGGCGGCATCATGAAGTTTGCAGAGACCGGGTCTGCTCCAGAGAGGAGGATGCAGTAGTACATATTAGGTAATGGAGAGAGAGTACCGAAGAGGAAAGGAGGAGGCCATATCCAAGGACTGCTGTCTCACTTGAAGACTGCTTTAGGACTACTCACTGTGGTCATAGCTGTAGCTTCCTTCCAAACCTGGACAGTAGCAGTCAACTGAACCTGGAATTAATGCTGCCTGGGAGCGTTATCTTAGCTCCTCATGTACCATCTAGATCATGCTTTAGCTAAATGGGGGGTCTATTATACCAGCACTTACTGTTATTCTTATAGACTGACCTAGTGAGATGAGGACCTCACCCCACCAGGAAAGTCTATAATGAATATAGCAAATGTATTTTATGATTTATCATAATATGAACTATACGCTGCTGCTTTTTAGGGAAATGTGTACAGTATAATGTTAACATTGCTTAGCTGCTGGGTATTTATCAGCAGGCTGTTAGAGACACTGCATTATAATTTACATCATCAGAGTCTTTCAGTGACTTCAGTGAGGAAGAGGGTATAATATCTTATGACATACATAATCATCAGTGTGGTACCAATTATGCCAACACTACTGGGAAGTTGAATGTGATATGTATTAAATGGTAACCTGTGATGAGGGAGACTGTGGAACAGTGAACCGTCATAACAGTGACCCAATCCACGGCACCAACACTTTTGTGCGATTCTGGTTCCCTCCATCCCCAAGTTATGCCCCCACCCAGAGTTAGAATCTAAATTAAGGGAGTGTGGGGCAAAAGCCCCACAAGGGAGGTGCGGTGCAAAGCCCTCTGCAAGAAAATACATTTGCAAAATCTTTCACGCTGTGGGTTCAGTGCCATTGTGATGGTTAACCATTCCACAGTCGCTGTTCTGACATGGAACTGTATTAAATAATGGTTGTGGGTGTATATATAGAATATGACATAGGCTAGGTTAGGATATCATTTTTATCTTCATGAGCAGGTATTGGTCTATTGATATTTCACACAAGTGGTGAAGGCATGAGTGAGATAGCAATAGACCAATAATCTTAGATGAAGATAAAAATGATATCTTACATCAATCCATGGCTTAATTTATTTATACAACAGGTGCTTAGGTGGCTTGTGACAGAATGGTAAAAAGCTACAAAAGTAGAAAAGTGAAGTACATGAACTACTGTGTACGCAATCAGAAACTAAATGGCATCTTACATTTTATTTATTTATTGAATGTGTTTTACCAGAAAGGCCTACTGAACCATAATAGCTTGTTATCATAGGCATCCTGGGGAAAATAAATTAAGTTTGTCACTGAGCATACTCAGAGATGTGTCTTCAGTTGTGTCAATAAATTTCTGAATATGCTCAGTGTGATCAAAATGACTGAGATAAATTTCTGACCATGCTCAGTACGCAACTACATTTTCATTTGCTCATGTTGCCCAAAACTACATGTTTTCTTGACAAATTACTTTCACACCTGGGGCTCCATATTCAAAAGTGACAGGCTGCAATGTGACTGCGCTGGCACAACAAAATGGTATATTCAGAAGATGCACCGTATATGCTATCGCGTAGGAGGCTGAATATCTCAAACATGTGAGATTGCGCAGTGGAGATGATGCATGGTGCAGCAGGTGGCCAGAGCCAGTGCAGAGCATACAGAAATGCATGATGTAAAGCCACTTGCGCTGCACACAGATTTTCAATTTTCAACCAGGATATGCAAATGGCCTCATTGTACAGTCAGCGCCTAAACAGCACAATTGCATCTCATTACTGGAATGTATTCAGTCCATTTGCATACCATTTGCATGTGCAGACCCAGCATTCCAGGGCAGCTCCACCACTCCTCAAAGGTGATCAGGAGGTACTGCAGCCTAGCAGGCAGGTGAGAATGCACAGTTGTGTGTGGGTGGACTACACTGATCTGAGTACAGTGCTACTCCCCCAACCCTTTAGCACCCAAATGTGTGCCAAGGTGTGTGACAACTGGTCAGAATGTGTGACACAGCAGCAAATGTAACAGTGCAAGCTTGGAAGACTGTGAAATAAGTGCACCGAGTTGCTACTGTGTGATGATACCTAGCATCTCATATTATCATCTCATAAACATGCTATGAATATTTAGGTGTATTAGTGGACAATAAATTGTCATATAAAGAGCATATTGAATCATTGACAAAGAAAGTAAATCAGAGATTAGGAGCCCTGAGGAGAATTGCAAATTGCCTTACAAAAGTATTAGAAAGAAACTAACACAATGATTATTAATTCTAATATTAGTATATGGATGCATGGTATACAAGAATGCAAATAAGAAACTGTTAAAAATGTCGATCAGTCCTATTATAGATTTGTCAGGTTTGCAAGTTGCAGTCCATTCGGCACCATCATTGTACAACTTACCAGGAATTAGAATGGCTAGGAGCGGATGAAAAGAATATTTAATTGGTTGCCCTGGGGCTACAAACTACAAAAGTCAAAAATTGACATCCTCTAAGATCTCGTGTGACTTTGTGTCCCCAAGTTGTAGTAAGTATAATCTGAGAACAAATGATACAAATTTGACTTTCTTATGAGTCTGCAATAGATTTGGGAAACTATGCTCTGAACGTCCTTTGGCAAAGTCATGGAATGGAATAATAACAGAACTAAAAGTCAAAAACTCTATAATAAAAGAGTTTCAAATGCCTTAAGGAAATCTTTGTAAAATCCTGTAAATGCTACATGAAATATTAGTTTCCATGAAAGTGCTCCAAGTGCAATCTGTAATCTATATGTTTATATTCATTTTTAACATGTATGTTCTGTATGTATGTATTTTGTACAGATCAGTTTTTGAATATAGGATTTTATCCCTAAATGTATGTACCAGATAAAAATAAATGTTATCATCATTGTCATCACATTATCATACAATTCTGCAAAACAGTCTCAGTGGTAGGTGTGTAATGTCACCCACTCTATGTGGGTCAGAGGGTGTCTGAGTGACAGCATGAGTGCCGTACCCATACTGTGTGACAATTGAGAGTTTTGCAGTGCTACTACCTATGGCCATGTCCATGCCATAGGTGGCAGCATGCACAATGCTGGAAGGGTCCTGTGTCCTTGGGGCATGCCCCGCCACCTCCAGGCCACAGGTGCTGCCACCCCTGCCCCATGCTCCTCACTGTTGTGCACTAGTCACTATCAGTACACCACAGTGACCCAAACCCAGGGCTCCTGTGGTAATGTCACACTGCAGGATGGCATCAGTGACATGTACATGGTTCCTGGTGGTGTGGGTCTGGCACGGTGTGCTGTGTGCACCTCTTGTGTTCCACCATGTGTATGTGCCACTGGGTTGTCCCTGACCCATGGCATGCTGCCACCATTACTGCCATGTGTCCTGCTCACCATTGTCCCAGATGACACCATGGGGGCATGCCTCCACTGGCTGGCACTTTGGCGGCCACGTGGGTGCAGGCTATGGAACCTGGCACATGTTCTGCAGTGTAACTTAGCTCCACTGGTGTGCTAGGGGTGCTTGACTAGCATGTGGGAGCTGGGCATCCCTGACCTGGTGTAATTGGGGTGGCTGCCTGGGCAGTGCCAGTGGTATCACAGCATGCTGTGGCTTTGGTACTACCGTCCTGGCATGACTGCTGTGTGTGGGTGCCAGAAGCACATCCTGGTGCACCTCAAGGGCTGTCTCAGGGTCATCCGTCTGCAGTTCTGCAGCCTGCCTGTGGGTGGCTGGCCGATTTAGGCCATCCCTTACATACCTAACTGCGCCAGCACAGTATTGTGTTGCGTGACACATCATCACACATTTTGGCTGAATATACACTTGTGTGGCAAATTTAGGTGCCCCTCCCCTATTTTTGCACTGCATACATTATTTCTGCGTGATCATGCATTCAGAAATGCATGATGCATGTCTCCTTGAATATCGCGCTTCTGCACATTTTCTGAAATCGCTGCACATCTCCATTTTGGGCCACGGATCTCCTTTGACTGTGTTGGCCATGTTGTATAAATAGGATTATCTCATGAGGTAACTTTCAGTTATGCATTTTACCTGGTTTGGAATGGTGTCGTTATTGCACACTTGAATGAGTGGCACAGTCGAAGTGTACAGTGGCAAATAATACTATTTCAAACCAGATAACATGAATATTTCAAGATACCTCATGAGATAATTGATGTAATGCCAATCTGTCTTTTGAATAATTGATGTATACCATGGGAGTACAAAACTATAGTAGTTTGTTTGAATCTGCTTCAGGCCAAAACACGTTATGTGTAGAAAACAGAAAAATTGACTTTAAACGGTTTGTTGTGTCTTCTTTCGCAGCTTTATCTGTTTCATACAGTTACATGTGATCAAAATCAACTTTTGATACTGGGGCATTAACATTAAAATATTGAAATGCTGTAGTGTGTTAGAATTGCATTATTTTTATTTGTGAACTGTTTAAGTGTTACAGTATCATTTTCATGTTGTCATTTTGTTAGCTGACCTCTGCACTGCCTGCTATATGCAGTGTAGCGGTCCACCCATCAACTTGCCAGTTGGTCCATTTGTGGTGCATTTCTACTGGTTGGTTTGCTACAGACACTTGTGGTTGGTGGGTGGCACTGCCATTGAGAAGATGTGTGTGTCTAGCAGTTTAGGTAGCATCACTTAAGACATGTTTGCCATGGTCTGCATGATAAAAGGAAGTTTCAATTAACTCAACCTTCTTTGGATGGGAATATGAAATGAATAGCTTTTACCAAGCTTCATAGAATTAGGTTCAGCCTATTTTTATTTTTGTCTCTTTCCTAGCACCCCCAACCTGCCACTACTTCTGCAGACTATGTTTTGGTTGCAGAAGAAACACTATGAGCTGCTGCTTGCAAGGGAGGTGAAGTCACTGTAAGACAGTAGACAAAGGTTTTTTTTTTTGCTTGCAATACGAGCAGACAACATGGTTTGTGAAATTACAGAAGTGCTGTACTGTAAAGTTGGTGCTTGTGAAAAATGCATCTATAATGAGATTGTTTATATTAATGGGATTTTTATGATAAAATCTCTTCTTGTTCCTCTGTGGTTAATGTTTTGTAAGCAACAACCCATGACAGGGCTGTGCGGTTATTGGGGATTAAATAACACCCGTCAAGGTCCTCACAACACCCAGGGTGTTGATTAATCCTCAATAACTGCACACCCTGGAGTGGGTTATTGTGCTTTATAACATGGGCTGTCACCAGACGTGCAAAAACACTACAAAAGCATGATTAAGTCAGGAAAACATGAATGCATTTTATGTGTTCTGCAACCAGCAGAACTACTAAGTTGCTGATACTGGTGGAACGTATGCATGTACTACTGCTGGGTGTCACAACACTGAGCAAACACAGGGCACTCCAGCATCCACGTTCTGTCCCACATCTGTCACACAGACTGGCAAAACAGTCATTTACAACCTTGCAGGAAATCAGAGCGAGGAGACTGCAGCATTTTCATTTCATCCTGTGTCAGGCTGTTGCTGTATGTCTGTGCTCGCTTCTCTCTCTCTCTCAGCACACGGTTAATCAACACTTCAGTGTCTCTGTGTCTGTACAGTACTAGCGGGTGTGAACATGCCGTGTGTCTCTCTGTCACTCTACATGGCATCTTACTTCAGGGACACAACCATGGCAGTGACTCGGCAGTATGCAGCAACCTCAATGATAGAGAGAGAGAGAGAGAGAGAGAGAGAGAGAGAGAGGGAGAGGGAGAGAGAGAGAGAGAGAGAGAGACAGAGGACACTGTGGCAACTGTTCTTCACATGCTGCTTGTACATGGATTGCCTCCGCTGACTCGGTGTCTGTTTTGTTTGATTGCACACAGGCCGCACCCCCACACACACACCTCGGCATTGGTTCATTCTGTTTCCCAGAGTACATGCTCATGTCGCTCATGTCGCTGTGTCTCTGTTTCAGTGTAGATGAGGTTGGGGGCCAGAGTTCATGGGTCTATCAACTACAAGAGAGAGAGACACATGGATATGATAGCGGTGTCTCTTTCACTCTCTCTCTCTCTCTCTCTCTGCATCTCACTCTCGACATCTTGCTGTAAGGATAGTGCACTGCTTACTCTGGGAGACCGGTGTCGCAGGGGGGGGACACGAGAGACCATCTGAAGCTCCTCTCTCTCCCTTCTGTGGCTCACAACTCTTTCTGACTGACTCTGTAGCATGCAGTGTCTCTCTTCTCAGGAACTATCTCTGCACACACACACATGCAGACAGTGAAAGACAGAGACAGCAGTTATCTCCGATGTCTGGGAGGGTAGAAGGTCAGTAGGCACTGGTGTTGCTTTGTTGTGGTTCTCAGATGGAGAAAGTGCAGGATGACAGCACTGTCAGTAGGAACGTTATTGGGAATGAGTCAAGCAGAGATGGGTAGTGAGGTGGAGAACTGTGATAGTGTGGTTCTCCGAGGTCCACTGGGTGGGTGGGTGGGAGAAGGACAATAGAGACATGTATTATTTACCGTGGTACTCACATTTGACAAACTGCAGCAATGCAGCATTCTCGATAGGGGAGCTTATGGGGTAGACTGTGCAACGACCTACAGGGCGATCACTCACTAGCGACAGAAACAATGGCCGATTGTTCAAATAATTTCCCCATACAATAACAAGAGCCGGGCTGCTCCCTGTTCTGTTCTCAGGGACCGATCACTATTTGCTGTGCATGTATGGGGAATTAACAAATGGTCAGGTGATTATTCTGTACCAATCATGTCTCTAGGTGCTCCTAGCCCATGTTATAACTGTTTTTAACAAATAATGATTTTTGTTTGGAGTTTCACTGAAACTGACTACTTTAAAAGTGAGAATAGTTTACCACAGGGAAATAGCAGTGTACAAATTAATTCTGCCTATTTTCTAATTATTTATGTGATGTTACACATTTATAACAATTTCACGAACAGCCTCATTTATGCTCTCAGAGATGATGATGGTCTCACTGCGCTGAAAGCAGGGTACATTTCACAATGGAGGCTACTGTGCATGTAACATAGCTACTCTGCAAATAACATGCTTTCATGTGGTATTTGCACAGAAGCTATTCAGTGAAAAATAACAGCTTTTCTTCCATTATGGATGCCAAAACGAACAATTTTGAAAACCTGGCCCTAGGTGCCTGAGGCCAGCCACTTTCCCCCTGGAGTCAATGGCAGGAGCTCTAACAGGCAGAACTGTGTTTTATCTTCAATATAAGCCCCAAAATGCACCAAGAGCATTAAAACCCAGTGTTTCTGGTGGCCTAGTGGCCCAAGACCTATCTTTTATATAAAAAATGTGTTTTACATGCAAAAAACAATGTCACCCAATAACAGAATTCTCACTGCAAAAATCCTGGCAATAGGCCTGAGTTTAAAGATATTACCAGCATCTGGCACCATGCCAGAGCTCATAACTTTTTTAACAGAATCACCATATTGAAATATGATTAGGGGCTTCAGGGGATGTGGTTGATAACTGGGCAAGGGTATGTTTCATATCCTGGAAAGGACTAAAGCTTCAGAAATTATTAATGGTTTCCAGAAAAGGAGAACCAGCTTTTTTAAAGTTTAAATTTTTTCTCATCCTACTAAATCTGACAAGCCAGTGCCTACTTAACTCTATGCTCCATTACGGGGCAGGGTCCAAATTTTCAAAACCCTGTGAAATGGTGGGCCCACAAGGTTTTCTGCATGAGCAGTACTTTCCATTGCAGAGCCATTTGCTACCAGCTCTGCAATTTATAGCAACTTGTGGCTGTTGTTTTGGTGCAGCTGAGCCAAAATGATATGCCTGGTAGTACACCTGCAAGACAGGTGGGGTTTCTGAGGTGCTGCCAACCCCCAGTGTTATCCTACCAGAGCCTGGTAGGGCCTCTGCTTATCTCAAATAGATAACTCTTGTGTATTTCACACAGAGTGCCACTGGGATACAAACTCCAGCCCGACTTGGTCTAGTATGAATCTCAGAAGCTGTGCAGTCACCTGTGTGGAAAAATGAAATGCTGCTCACACAGACCTTTTTCTATAACAGAGACTGCGGTGTGGGACTTAGTCTGATCGACCTCGGGTCTGTCCTTTTACAAGTTTTCGATGCAATGCATGCTGAGTTCAGTAGCATTCTGGTTAGCAGATGTTATTACAATGGTGGGAAGAAAGTTAAAATTAGTTATTATAAAATGATGATGCGCCTTTAACTGGGCTCAACAAAACTACAGATATTTATTTTTTATATCTCCATTGGAGTCAAAATGGAAGAAAAAGCCAAAGAAGGGCAATGCCTCTGCAAGCTAGTATTAAATGTAGTTTGTTCAAGTCCTTGAGGCAACATTCACGGAATCTCAGCTGACAAGTCATATTAGCCATCCTGGAGGTTCTTAATGGGTTTAAAAGAATGAATGTTTGTAACAATATTGGTTCTTGATAAATAAGCATTACTCAAGGTATGCTATCTTATACTGTACTAACAAGGAATATAGTTCCACAATAAGTACAGCAAAACACAATAGGAATAAATGAATACAGTTACATAATAAGTACAGTAAAATACAATAGGAATGGAGAATACAGTCACACTATACATACAGTAAAACACAATAGGAATAAAGGAATACAGTCACACAATAAGTACAGTAAAATACAGTTGGTGTGAAGAAATACAGTCACACAATAGTACAATAAAACATAATAGGAATGAAGGAATACAGTCACACAATAAGTATAGTAAAACACAATAGGAATAAAGGAATACAGTCACAATAAGTACAGTAAAACAGCAGGAATGAAGGAATACAGTCACACATTAAGTACAGTAGAACACAATAGGAATAAAGGAATGCATTCACATAGTAAGTACAGTAAAACACAATTGGAATAAAGGAATATAGTCACACAAAAGTACAGTAAAATACAGTAGGAATGAAGGAACACAGTCACACAGTAAGTACAGTCAGACACAATAGGAATAAAGGAATACAGTCACACAATAAGTAAAGTAAAATACAGTAGGAATGAACGAAAACAGTCACACAGTAAGTACAGTAAAATACAAATAGGAATAAAGGAATACAGTCAAACAATAAGTGCAGTAAAATATAATATGAATGAAGAAATACAGTACCACAATAAATTTAATAAAACACAGTAGGAATAAAGGAATATAGTCCTTTAATATGAACATTAAATTACAATAGGAATCAAGAATGCAGATACCTTCCCTATTTGTCTTCAGAAGTCCCACTTCACTCCCATGTCCCTCCTCTGACTCACTGATTCCATTCTTTCTGGCATGGACCTGGACTAGGTCACCCCACCATCTGTGTCAATTGGCCAAAGCCTTCCACACTGTTGCCAAGCCCCTTCTCCTGGACAAGCTTAAGGCAGAGGGCTCTCTGCCTCCTCAGTAAGTTGGTTCTGCTCCTACTTTGAGGGCATGTCTCAAGCTGTCTGTGTTGGATACACTGTATCCCCACTCCATATCCACTCAAGGTGTGCCCCAAGAGGTCCTCCTTGGTCCAATTCTCTTTCTAGTTTTCAGAATGAACCTCTTGCTACCTGTTCCTCTACATCTATCCACATGCTCGCAGATGATACAATGCTTTATGCCTCTGGCACCTCTGTCTCTGACCTCACTGTCTAGCTCCAGCAGGACTGCCAAAATCCAATGCTGGTTTCTGGCAAATCAACTGTCCCTCAATGTCAAGAAAATAGCCTGAATCAGGCACAGGCTTCTGAGCTCATGCATATTCCATTCTTCCATAACCTTGATGGTGCAGTAATTGAGGATGTCTACACCTTTAAATACGTTGGGGTAGCTGGTCAGGTAATGCTGATGGTTGAGGCGCTGGACACCACACCTTGGCGTTATGCTGGCAACCTGAGTTCGGGAATGAGCCTGGGTTGTCAGGGGTTGGCAGGAGGGAGCTTGACTGAGCAGCCGCAAGGCAGCTCTTCTTTCCTGCAGAGGAACCTTGCTCCTGCCACATGGCTTCCCCAGGTGAAGGCTTGGAGGCAGCACAGGACGGAGGTGGGGACGAAGGATGGGCACTGTGGGACAGGGCGTGTGCATGTCTCCACCGCGTGTCCAACAGCTGCATAGGTTGGGAGAAAAACAGAGCTGGCAGGCTCCATGACAGTTTCAGTGGCATTCCCAGTGATGGGGACACCAGACAGAACAGATTTTGGCCCCCTGAAGGAGAGACCCACTGCCAGCTGTATGGAAAACATCAGGGCATAAAATGTGGATTAAAAATACAACGTAGGGTTTCTCTGAGCCATCACATTGATTTCTTAGTATATGCAGGTGTTATCCACAGAAGCCCCCCAAAACTTGGTGCACTATATAGGAATAAAGTGGGTATCCTGCTTCCTGTTTGCAGGAGATCTTCCTGAAGATAATTCTCCTCATTTTCAGCTACTGTATGGTGGCATTGTAACAAGGGATAAAGAAGTTTTCCCTATATTTCAACCTAACCTCATTTGGTCTAAAACATAATGTGTCTGTGTAACAAATGTTGACCTATATAATTGGATCATATAAAACTTGTGAAGCCACAAGACAAACTAAACCACAAGTTGTAATATTAAAGTGCCTTTTGGCATTTGTGCTGATCATGTAAGTAATAGCAAACAGTTGTTTTAAGTGTCTGCAAGACAGAAACACAGGATGGTGTCCAAATTACCCTTCTGACTATCTCTAGTGTTTGTTCTTATCAGGACAGGCCAAAATGCTTGTATGCACATTCCTAAGTCCAAATCTATTTCTTCATCCTGGACTTTGGTAGCTGGTAGCGACAACTGTTGCTAGCCATATATAATAATAGAATGTACACTATCTATACTTATGCTGACCAAGGATGAGCTCATACATATACCAAAGGGTATTGCCTTGTAGGTTGATGTTTGTGCTTGTTTGGACCAATCATAGAAAACCATAGGAAATGATGATGCTGTCTTCCACTATATAAGCAAGCCAGCACACACTGTTATTTTGAAGAATGAAGAATGTACCACTTGTAATCTCTTGCTGTGATTATTGTAATAATCATTAAATTCTTCCGCCTTCAGTCTCGTCTCCGTTAGTCTCCTTTCTAAGCATCTGTAATTGATAATTTACTAATTGTAATTTTTCCACAACGCTACAATTGGTGCCTTAAAGACTCGGATCGCTGGTGCTGCATGTGAGAGTTCACCTAACTCTTGGTCGGTTAGTCTCTGAGCCCCAATAAGGAAAGTGGCGATGCTCGGAGGCGTGGTGCTGTTACTCAAAGCGAGAGACGGTACACACAGACAGCCACAGCCACTTGACAATCAGGTGATGTATGTTCTGTATGCTTCTCAAATTGTTTAAATGTAAAGTAATGCTTAACTCTGTAGGAACTCATGGGGCAGAGTAGGTAAGTGAAGGTGCTGGGACTTGCAAGCCGGACCTCACAAGGGGCCGTAGATGTAACCAAAGCGGACCAGGGCACCAGTGCATGGGTGAGCCCAGCTGTGAGGCTAAGCAGGCAAGAAGATAAAAAATGAGTATGGAAAAATAATAGGTCATTTTCTAGGAAAACACCTAAAGGGAAGCACTCTGAACCTGTGCCTGATGATCAACAGGCACAATTGTATTACTCAGCAAGTGTCCCTTACGTAATGAGGAGTAAAATGAAAATGAAATCTTTGCAAATGCATTGCAAGGGCTGTGGCAGTATAATCAGACTATTGTGTGTTGCCAAAATAAAGAAGCAGCTCAGTTGAGGATGAAAGGGATCAAAATGCTAAGTTGCAACAACAACTAGAAGAATTAACATCAAAGTATAAAGATAGCGTCCCAATAGATCAACACCAAGAGTTAGAGTAGCAGTGTATTAATTTTAGGAACAGTTAATAAAGGAACAGGGGATCTGTGTCTGTTAAACAGCGATCATGCCCTCTTACAAATTAATTTTGACCAACAGTCACAAGAGCATGCTAGTGAGACTAGGCGCCTGTACACTGAGCTCCAGGATGCTGCAAGCAAGATCCAGGAGTTACAGGAAAACAAGATGAGTTAAACAAGCTCCTTACTGGAAAAAGGGTGGGACAGTAACCATTCAAATGGCACCTGTAAGCACACGAGGGAATGACCGCAGCTGGGGAGCCATGTCAGCTGCAACCCGACATCAACAAGAACAGTATCTACTAATGTTAGACTCCAAATGGCTAAAACATAGATTAAAAAGGAATATGCCGAAAAACTGGGCATACGGAAGAAGCTAGAGGTACAGGAAACAAAAATTCTGGGTACATGTTGATCAGTGTAAAAAGTGTCAAACAAAGCTGGTTGAAAATTAAATACTACACTTGATGTTTATAGCCATGAAGATACAAGGCATCATTATCACCGCCTTGGTGGCAGCCATAAGACTTTCTGCACATTAATGTGGAACAGACTAATGTTACGTGTGAGTATAAACAGTCCATTACACTGTTAATCAATTGGAACTGGGACCCTGTTGATACAAGCGCCTACACAACACGAGCATGGAAAGCCACCTGGACCAAAACAACTGTACTTTCATATCTACAAATTGGTGTGTGGACATACTTAACAGCTGGTCCAGCTGTGCCTCAAACTCAAGACTGGATCACAGCAAAGCTACATGGACTGGAAACAGAAAATGGGTCTCTTGTCATAGACAGGGCCACACCAAAGGACAATGGTGTTTATGTGTTAACTCTGTCCTACTGTCTTTGGGGTAATAATAGTGTTTGTAACTATGCTGGTGTAAACAACTCATTACGTTTTGCAGTCTCAGATGCCATATAACTGTAACACCAACCAAATGCCCAAATGTGACAACAGGGCCAGAGAGTGGACTTACAGCAACACCTATTGATCAAATACTTGTAAATAATGTAAAGTACAGTAGAGTGCATATAAACTTAGATTTTTCTGGTTGGAATATAAATGTTAATAGTAGTTGTGCTGACACTAGTGTGTCAAAGTTTTATATCACCACGTTAATTGACATGTTAAGCGCCTTCCATGCTAAAACAGGAGTATTATGGCCCATCTTATTAGTAAAGAAAGGGTTAGTAATACTAGAAAGAAAGCAGATTTGTGGGGAGATCTGGCTGGACTTTTGGATCAGGAATGAGCATATGGAATAGGGCAGACCTTGAGGCCATTAAGGGTACCAAGACCAGTTTAATACTAACACAGACATATGATATTAACAAGTATACACCATCATTTGGAGCTGTGATACCTCTCCTGTCTCTTAACATTACAGTCACTTTTAAATCAAAAGATACTCATTTGATATAAATCCAAAATACTGCCCATAAGGCACAAGCAGTTGTAAATGAATTGCTCAGTGAGAGTGATAATGGCGCTTGATTTATAGCTATTCAGGGGACCCTTAGGAGTCCTGTCTTTTAAAGCTTTACTTGTGTTGCAAGTGGTCTTAGTGTTCTTGGTAATTATAGGCCTGTGTAAGCTTAAGACTTACTATACGTAAAGTACATAGTGAGATGTACATGCTCCGAGTGCATTGTTGCACAAATAATAATTAGGCAATATAGGGCCAAGGGGGCTTGTAACAAAGGATAAAAGTTGTCCCCATATTGCAGCCTAACCTCATTTTGGTCTGAAATATCGTGTGTCTGTGTAACAAATGTTGGCCTATATAATTGGATCATATAAAGCTTGTGAAGCCACAAGACAAACTAAGCCACAAGTTGCAATATTAAAGTGACTTTTGACATTTGTGCTGACCATGTAAGTAATAGCAAACAGTTGTTTTATGTGTCTGCAAGACAGAAACACAGGATCGTGTCCAAATTACCCTTCTGACTATCTCTAGTGTTTGTTCTTATCAGGACAGGCCAAAATGCTTGTATGCACATTCCTAAGTCCAAATCTATTTCTTCCTCCTGGACTTTGGTAGCTGGTAGTGACAACTGTTGCTAGCCATATATAATAATAGAATGTACACTATCTATACTTATGCTGACCAAGGATGAGCTCATACATATACCAAGGAGTATTGCCTTGTAGGTTGATGTTTGTGCTTGTTTTGGACCAATCATAGAAAACCATAGGAAATGATGATGCTGTCTTCCACTATATAAGCAAGCCAGCACACACTGTTATTTTGAAGAATGAAGAATGTACCACTTGTAATCTCCGCTGTGATTATTGTAATAATCATTAAATTCTTCCGCCTTCAGTCTTGTCTCCATTACGTCTCCTTTCTAAGTATCTGTAATTGATAATTTACTAAGTGTAATTTTTCCACAGACGCTACAGGCATCGTATGTAACACCGCTCCTAGTGCACCTAAGCCAGGCTGGACCACTCTTTCACTCTTTCTGCTGCTTTCCAACAGACTGCCTTTGAAGCCCACATTACTACCTGTACCTCCCTCCCCCCCATGATGCCAGGTGCCTTGCTCATTGTGCTTCCTTTATTTCCAGATTTTGACTTGGCTCCCTTTCCTCATACCCTGCCTCTCTCCTTTCATTCCACTTACTACTTCATTCTCACTTCACAACACTGACTCTTGTTCCCTTTCCCTTCCTCCAATCAAATCAATTGCAGGTCAAACTGCCTTCTCTTTCGCTTCCCTAAACTCTGGTCTTCGCTTACTCTGACCATCCATTCTGCCCACTCCTCTACTCCCTCAAGTTTTTCCTCTGTAATGTCACAACACCTCCTGCAATTGCTCCTGTGCTTGAATTATGAGCTGCCATCCTCCACCATCCAGCCACTGCTCTCCCTTGCTCCATATTTGCACTAGTGCCTTCCCTCATATCTCATTCCCCATTTACAACTATTGTTCATCTCAGCACTTATATTGCTTTTGCACATTTTCATACTTCTTTAACATAATGCAGCTTATTGTATTGTAGTTCTCTTAGCCTTTGTGTCTCCCTTTTGCACAAAGTTAATTTATTATACAGTACACATTGCACCTTATTATGCTGCTACTGATCTTCCCTCACCTTCCCTCCAGAACACATTTAGAAACAAGCTGTTACCAATACAGTGTGTCTTTCCTGGTAACATTTTTAAATAAAAATAACTAACTAACTAACTACAGTAAAATACAATAGAATCAAGAAATGCAAGTGCCGAATGCCCATGTTGGGTGGGAGTTATGAGTCATCACAAAAGCCATAATTGGTAAGTCGGCCCAGTGGCACTGAGGGTTGAGGTGCTGGAGACCAAACCTCGCACCATGCTGGCAACCCGAGTTTGGGAACAGACTCAGGTTGTCGAAGGTCGGCAGGGAAGGGAGAGGATCGAGCGTTCAGGACAGCTCTTCTCTCTCTGGGGTGGGCATGGGCTCGTGTCGCTCTGCAGTGGCATCTGGTGGCTGTCAGGTGCACTGGAAGTTGCATCATACAGAAAGAGGTCGGAGCATGACAGACATCAGCACATAAGTGCATTGTATATCACTGCACATTGGCTCCAGGGGAACACCAAAGGTGAAAAAAGGTGGGGCAGTCCAGCGACTGATGGCCGTGCACTGCGCCCCACGGACCTGAGAGGTACACCCCAGGTGTTGGTTCCAGGCCCTGAGGGAGGGACACTGCATGTATGCCAGGCCTGTGGAGGAGGGCGTGTCACCATACCAGGTCCGGAGGTGCAGGTGCGGTGGCGGACGACCTACCATGCCCGCTGCAGGATTGGGGTGAGTCCGAAGGCTTTGACAAGTTTGTGGAAATAAAAGTATAAGTAAAACTGATGTCAAAATAAACTATGTCAGCATGCATACACGGTAGCACTACACTCTGAGTTAATTTAGACAGTGGCCAGCCAGGGAGGTTAACAGAAGGTATGTGGGTTTCGATGCAAAAACCATGCATGGGGCACAGAAACCTGGGGACAGCGTAACGGTGTGCAGGGAGGTATTGGCAACCACAAAGGAGAGGGAGCTGGGGTGTAGTATTTATGATGACTGAAGGTAGCAAAGCAGTGTGATAAGGCAGTGGAGAAAGCTAGCAGGATCCTAGGGTGCATGGGAGGGCATCACCAGCAGAAAGGGAGGTAGTGTTACCCTGTATAGATCGATGGTGAGGATTCACCTTGAGTATTGTGTCCAGTTCTGGAAGGCCCCATCTCTGGAAGGACATAGATAGGGTGGAGGCGGTATAGAAGAGGGCAACCAAAATGGTACAGGGCCTGCATCAGAAGCCCTACAAGGAAAGACTCAAGGAATTAAATATATACTCTGTATAGGAAAGGAGGGAAAGGGGACATGATAGAAATGTTCAAATACCTTACAGGTATTATTAGTGTACATGAAGGTAACACTTTACATAGAAAAGATGCTCAAGAACAAGGGGTTATGCTATAAAAGCTGGAGGAACTCAGAAGATGTAGAAATACTTCTTCCGGAAGGAGTGGTGGATGCCTGAAACAGCCTCCCAGTGGAGGTGGTGGGTGCTGAAATAATAACAGGATGCAAGCATGCATGGGTATACTCAAGGGGACCTTAGAAATAAGGAAAAGGGAGGAAGAGACCAAAGATTGAGTAGGGTCTGCGGTGGTACAGCAGGTATGGAAAATAGGGCAGACTAGGTGGGCCAAGGGTCCTTTTCTGCTGACAACGTCTATGTTTCCATGTGCTTGCTGCTGTTGAGAGGTTTGTTTTGGAGGAGCTATGGGCTACTGGGGGTGAGGAACCACTGGACATCAAGGAATAATATTACAATCCTAACAGTAAACAGGTGAGGGAGGGGTGCCAGTGGACAACAGGGAATAATTCTAAAATGCCAATGAGGACTGGGTGAGGAAGAAACCACTAGAGTCTACCAAGGAGGTATTTAGCATAGGGCAAACCCCACAGAGCCAAATATTGACTGTGTGACCTTGGGCAAGTTACTTCACATCTCAGTGTACCAGGGATGTTTATAGCAGGAATCCTTTGAAACCTTTATGT